>VXAX01002718.1:87013-110395 GCA_013399835.1 Leptocoma aspasia
ACAAAAAAAAAAAGGGGGCAGGAGAATGGTCTGTTAAAATGACAGCTTTTAAGGCTGGAAACAAAACCTCCGGGTCACGAACAGAGCTGGGGAGGCAAGGAAAATACCAATTCCTGGTTTTTTGATGGCATTTCCATTGATCAGCCGCCTCGAACCAGGATTTTGTGTCGCGCTTCCCTCGGGTCACCAGCAGCATCCTTCCCTGCATCCCCCCGGGAGCAGCAGCCGTGCCGGGAGCTGCGAGGGTGGAAATCCATCCCATCCCATCCCATCCCATCCCATCCCATCCCATCCCATCCCNGAATTTGTGAGCGATGCCCTATAGAGCCCGAGCGGGGCAATCTTCTCGCACTGGGCGCTCCCTGACCGCCGAACAAGGTGTTAATCTTCTGATTGTGCTGCCGACTGTTCCCTCGCAGCCTCGCTGGCCTTTTGCCCTGACACTTGGCCAGTTCGAATCAGCCCCGCTGGCGGCTCGGCCCCGCGCCAGCCGATGGGCGAGGAATTATTTATTGTTCCCTTCCCAGAATCAGCAGTAAACAGGAAAGACGGGGCACCCCACGGCGAGAGCCGCTGGGGATGTGCAGCGTCCCTGTCCCCTGTCACCCCCTCCCCGGCTGTCACCTCGTTCTGCCGGGGAGGTGAGCACATCCCATGTGACAGGTGCGTGGTGGCATCTGTGGCCAGGGACCTGCAGGTGTTGGGGTGGCACTGCCTGCTCCTTTTGCCCGATTCCCACCCTGCTGTAGGGGCCAGAGGAGAGGGCAAGGTCAGCACCTTCTGGGTGTCACCTCTGGGTGTCCTGGGCAGGTGGGACAGGGTGGGGTGGCCAAGCTGGGCAACCTCGGCCAGCACCGAGTTCTGGCTCCTGCAGTGCCCGTGGGGGGATGGGGGGAAGGTGGGGCAGGGCCCTGGGCAGCATCTCAGGTAACGAGGGCAGAGCTGGACACCCCAAAAACACCCAGAATGCCCCACCCACACAGGCTGGTGTCCCCTGCCATTTGCCACAGGTCACAGAATTATGGAATACCCTCAGCTGGATCCACAGGGATCGCCCAGCTCCTGCCTGGGAAAGGCCTCTCTCCATGAGGACACCAAGAAAGGCCCCTCCAGCAGCTCCCACCAAACCCCACTGCTGATTCAAACACCCAACCCTTGGGAAGGGACACTCCCCTGCTCCCACCCCCTGGCTCATTCCCCTGCTCCCACCGCTCCATCCCACGAGACCCCACGGCCACATCCTGCCCTCCCCCCTCCTCGGATGCTGCGGATCCAACCCCGCTGGGGCCGGGGGGTTTGGAAGATTTGCCTCCTGTGGCTCCCATGCTCCTTTTTCCCTGCCAAGCCTGCGTGCCCGGGCTGCTGGTGATGAATGAGCCCGCGGGTGCCGCGGTACCAGGCGCCTGCAGCTGCTCCCGGCGGGCAGATGGCAGCCCCGGGCCACAGCTGCAGCAGCTGGATGGCCACAAAGGCACAGAAACCCCTCTGAGTGGCCAGGAGAGCGGGAGGGATGCTGGCGTGGCACGAGGACGGGCACCAGGGAGAGCTCGGCTGTGACAGCCCGGCCACGGCTTGGATGGGCAGGGGGGATCAAGGCAAGGTTGGCCCTGTGGTGGGTTGTTCCCAGAAAAGTGAAGGTCATCCTGGAGACAGGGAGAAGGCCCAGAATTTGTCTTCTGACTCAAATTCTGGCCGGTCTGGTGCTGGTTCTTGGCCTTGGTTCTACTCCAGGGGCAAAGACATGAAAAAATTCCACCAAACTGCAGGGACTGGGCTTTTGTTTCCAGACAATATCTGCCTTAGTACTCAGGATTCCAGTCCATTAATTATTAATAACTAATTATCAGTGATAAGTCACTAACAATTCTAGTTATTTTATTTCAAAGGGGTTTGCCTCTTCCCACACTTTATTGGGAGCAAACATAGATGTCCAACCTGGGCTGTTGATCCCACCTTCCCACTCAGACCCCACTCCAGCTGGCTCTGGAATTTGGCCCAGGAGATGAGGATTAAGGAGCCAATGCCCTGCTCCAGCCCCGAGGTCACACAGGATGGCAAATCCTGGTCCTGCCTTGCTCTGGGAGCTCATCCTGCCCATCCAGCTCCAATCCTGATGTGACGCCGCTTCCTTAAAATATTTTTTCCCTAAAAATCCTTTCTCTGTGCTGAGGAGCAGCAGGGCTGCCCCGTGGCTGAAATGATCCCAAAAGGCCGAGCCTGGAGCTGCTGTGGGAGGATGGAGTGGTGCTGGAGGAGGTTGGGATGAGGCTGACACCGACATTCCCGGGATTCCCGTGGCCACCCAATTCTGCTTTGCAACAATTTGTGAGCTGGATCATGAATAGAACAAACGCCTGAAAAATTTAACAATGCATTTTGCAAATTATCTGAATTTTGCAATGCCCAGTCAAGGTAGTCTTTTTTCGGGGGCAAATAGATAACTGCAAAGTCTTGACCTGCTCAAATTAATAATCTTGTTAAGCAATTTAATTACGATTTTGTGCTGTCATCTCCATACTTGTAAAAATCTTCTTTCCCTGGATCTCCTTAATGAACAAAGCTTTGGGAGTCTGGGTGGCTGGGCCAGACAGGGAATGAACAGGGATTAGTAGCACTGAGCCTCCGAGCCAGGATTGGGCTCTTTTCCCTTGAAATCCAACTCCTGCACCATGCTGGGAGAGCTCCATCCCCTCCCTGCCACCACCAGCTGGGAAAATCAGCTTTTCCAGGAGTTTTTACAGCTAAACCCAGCCTTTTATTCCTTGCTCTGTTTTCCTGTGCCTGTGGAAGAGCAGAGGCAGTGCTGGAGTTGTGACACAACCCTGCCCATCCTGCTGCATCCCAATCATGGAATATCCCAGAATCCCAGAATGGTTTGGGTTGGGAGGGACCTCAAAACTCATCTCATTCCACTCCCTGCCACAGAGACACCTTCCACCATCCCAGGCTGCTCCAAGCCCCATCCAAGCTGGCCTTGAAAAGACTTCCAAGATCATTTTTCCAGCCAGGGAATAATGCTTCTCAAATTCAGGACCCCAAGCTGCCCCTTCAGCCCTAAAACATGGCATGTCCCCACATTCATCAGTGAACACCAGAATTTCCTCCTCTATAAATTTGGAAAAATACCCAGTCTGGGTTGTTCCATGCTCTGTAACGAGCAATTATTCCTTTCCAAAGCCCAATGAAATCAAACCCGTTCCCATAATCACCTACTGGATTTTATCAGCATGTTTGGGTTACGCTTTGCCCCTTTGGCTAATTCCTAATTGATTCTTTAATCCCGACAAGTTTTTTATTGCCTGATACAAGAGGGATTTAGCCCAGGAGCGGCAGGAAAGCCGCTCCCAAACCCTGGGAGACGCAGGACACGGGGCAGGGATGACCTCATCCGAAGCCAAGGCTTTATTTGATAATCTATCACTTATTTATTATTCTAAGTAACCACTTGCAGGTGCTGTGATTTCAGTGGAATTGTCCCAGCACCCGGCACACGCCGGGAAAAGCTCAGCCCTGTGCAATCCTACCCGGAGCTGCTACTGCAAAGGGAGCGAGATCCAGCCCGTGCCAGGGAAATGGGGCAACGTGGGGCCAAAACCTGTGGGAAAACGGGGCAAAATCTGTGGGAAAATCTAAGGGAAAATGCGGCAAAATCTGTGGGAAAATCTGTGGAAAAATGGGGCAAAATCTGTGGGAAAATGGGTTAAAATCTGTGGGAAATGGGGTATAATCTGTGGGAAATGGGGCATAATCTGTGGGAAATGGGGTAAAATCTGTGGGAAAATGAGGTTAAATCTGTGGAAAAATGGGGTAAAATCTGTGGGAAAATGGGGCAAAATCTGTGGGAAATTGGGTAAAATCTGTGGAAAATTGGGTAAAATCAGTGGAAAAATGAGGATAAATCTGTGGAAAAATTGGGTAAAATCTGTGGAAAATGGGGTAAAATCTGTGGGAAATGGGGTAAAATTTGTGGAAAAATGGGGCAAAATCTGTGGGAAAATGGGACAGGGGTTTGTCCTGAGCACCACCTTACTGGAATGGTTGGGAAGGNAAAAAATTGGATAAAATCTGTGGAAAATGGGGTAAAATCTGTGGGAAATGGGGTAAAATTTGTGGAAAAATGGGGCAAAATCTGTGGGAAAATGGGACAGGGGTTTGTCCTGAGCACCACCTTACTGGAATGGTTGGGAAGGGCACTGAAGCTCAGCCAGTTCCAACCCCAACAGCTTCCAGGGTGATCCCACCTGGCCTGGGACACTTCCAGNGCTTCTTCCTCCTCACCTGCCTGCCTGGAAAATGTGAACAAGCTGAGGATTTGGGCTGTGACAAGGAACCAGGACACGGATGTTCCCACAGACCAGGCTGGCATTGCCCGTGTCCCTCCCCAGGCCGGTGCTGGGATCATGGGTGGCACCTGGAAGGCTCAGACAGGCACATCCCTGTAAAATCCTGTGCAAATCCAGAATGTGGATTTGGAGGTTAGTTCTGGATGCCTCTCTGTTGTTTTTGTTCCTGCACAGCCCAGGGGAGAGTGGGGATGGACACCCCAGGGAGGTGCCAGGGACGCCCCAGGGAGGTGCCAGCCCAAAGCCACCTCAGTGCCACAAATCTGCCACTCCTGCACCAGGCAGACCTGGCAAGGGTGTCCCCCCCACCCAGCACAAACCAGCACAAACTGGAATTCCCAGCCTTCCCAGTCCTGGGGGTTGCTGCTCCCACTGGAGCCCCAGGTGCTGCTCCCAAGGCTGGCAGCTCAGAGGAGGTGACAGAAATGAAGTGACAGAGCAGCAAGGGGATTTTAACATCAATGAATCCTGCATTCATCTGCCAGACTCTGGAGCTGGAAAATCCCCCTGGGATTCAAGGCCTTGAAGTGTTTTCCCTGTGAGGAAGGGGCTGGGGATGAGGAGGTGGGCCCCAGGCAGAGCAGAGAAGGTGCCTTCCCAAATTATCCAGCCCTTGTTGTCTGCCCAAGCTCCTTCAACCAAGCAACACCCTCAGGAAAGCTGGAAAATGGGATTTTGAGTGGCAAGACCCTGCTGNCACCTTACTGGAATGGTTGGGAAGGGCACTGAAGCTCAGCCAGTTCCAACCCCAACAGCTTCCAGGGTGATCCCACCTGGCCTGGGACACTTCCAGGGATCCAGGGGCAGCCACAGCTCCTCTGGGAATGTGTGCCAGGGCCTGCCCACCCTCCCAGGGAAGAATTATTCCCAAAATCCCACCTAACCCTGGTGAGGAGGCAGAGCAGGATGGATGCCCCGATGCCATCAGGAGGGACGTGCCAGTGTCTGGTTGGGACAGAGCTCACACAGGGACAGTTCCAGAGCTCACACAGGGACAGCTCCAGAGCTCACACAGGGACAGTTCCAGAGCTCACACAGGGACAATTCCAGAGCTCACACAGGGACAGCTCCAGAGCTCACACAGGGACAGTTCCAGAGCTCACACAGGGACAATTCCAGAGCTCACACAGGGACAGCTCCAGAGCTCACACAGGGACAGTTCCAGAGCTCAGCTTCTTCCTCCTCACCTGCCTGCCTGGAAAATGTGAACAAGCTGAGGATTTGGGCTGTGACAAGGAACCAGGACACGGATGTTCCCACAGACCAGGCTGGCATTGCCCGTGTCCCTCCCCAGGCCGGTGCTGGGATCATGGGTGGCACCTGGAAGGCTCAGACAGGCACATCCCTGTAAAATCCTGTGCAAATCCAGAATGTGGATTTGGAGGTTAGTTCTGGATGCCTCTCTGTTGTTTTTGTTCCTGCACAGCCCAGGGGAGAGTGGGGATGGACACCCCAGGGAGGTGCCAGGGACGCCCCAGGGAGGTGCCAGCCCAAAGCCACCTCAGTGCCACAAATCTGCCACTCCTGCACCAGGCAGACCTGGCAAGGGTGTCCCCCCCACCCAGCACAAACCAGCACAAACTGGAATTCCCAGCCTTCCCAGTCCTGGGGGTTGCTGCTCCCACTGGAGCCCCAGGTGCTGCTCCCAAGGCTGGCAGCTCAGAGGAGGTGACAGAAATGAAGTGACAGAGCAGCAAGGGGATTTTAACATCAATGAATCCTGCATTCATCTGCCAGACTCTGGAGCTGGAAAATCCCCCTGGGATTCAAGGCCTTGAAGTGTTTTCCCTGTGAGGAAGGGGCTGGGGATGAGGAGGTGGGCCCCAGGCAGAGCAGAGAAGGTGCCTTCCCAAATTATCCAGCCCTTGTTGTCTGCCCAAGCTCCTTCAACCAAGCAACACCCTCAGGAAAGCTGGAAAATGGGATTTTGAGTGGCAAGACCCTGCTGTGGCTTCGATTTTAACCCCAAGTGGGGAGGGGGAAAAAAAGCAGGGAGTTGGGAGAATAATTTTTTCATTAAAATCAAAATCGATCCATAATGAAAATAGACTTGGAATGGGAAAAGTTGAGTGCAAATGGAAGCTTTTAAAGATTCTTTTGACTGACAATAACCTGAAGACCCTCCAGGAACTCCAGCCTGGAATAATCAGATTAAATGGAAACTAATATATGATCCTGAAATTCATCCCATGCTGCTCTAAACTTGGAGCAGCTGGATAATTTCGCCTACAGGTTTGTGCCTCCTGCCCAGCAGTTCACACGGAATTGTTTGGCCAAACTTAATCTACCAGGAAGGAAAAAAAAAAAAAAAAAAAAAAAAAAAGTTTTTTCCTTTCATATGTGTTAAAGCAAAGCCAGCTTTTCCAAGCAGCTGGGAGCAGGGAATGGATATGGCTGCAGGTATTTCCTATGGGAATTCCAAGCCTGGAGTTTGGCTACTTTAAAATCAATGACTCTGATTCATAAAAGACCCAGGAATAAGGAATTCTCTGGGTTGGTGCATTGTAGGTGGATTGGGATGAGGTGGGAAACCCAGCCCAGAGAAGGGCATCATCCCAGGGGGCTCAGCCCACTGAGGGACCCAAATCCTGCACTCCAGAACTTCTGGGGAAGGTGGTGGGACCTCAGGGACATCAGAGCTGGCAGGAGCAGCTCCCAGATGGAGTTTTCCTCCCCACAGATTTCTGGTCTGACTTGGGAATGCTGCAGCATTTTCCTTCCAGTGCTGAATTTGGGATAAAAATCCTCTCCACAAAAACCCTTCCCACTGAACAGATAGCACAACGTGGTTCTGATTTCCTCCCACCTCAGAATAATTGTTCCATTTCTTTTTAAAATTCTTGTCCCAGGGAAATGTTTCCAATGGAATCCCCTCCTGCCCCTCTGGATGGGTTTTATCTTCCAGGCACTGCTCCGGAGCAGAGTGGGGAGCTTGGATTGAAAAAAAAAAAGAAAAGGGAAAAAAAAGCTTAACAAGCAGCAAACAGGAATGGGAATGCTGGTCTGGGATCCATTATCCCTGACCCAGAGGTTGGAAAGCAAAAGAAATTCATTAAATTGGGGAGGGGGGAGGCCAGTGCTGTTGGCTGCTGGTGCCAGTCCATGGGGGGTGCCCGGGGGTGTCCCCTGTCACCCATCACCCATCCAGGGCTGCATCCACTGGAGAAGGAACAGCTTGGAAGGAAAATCCACTGAAACCATGAGGGAGCCCTGTGCAAAGGCACCCTGGAAGCCAGGGGAGAAGGGGAGGCAGAATTGTCCTCTCACAGCCCTGGATCCCCAGGATGGGGACAGACATGACACTGGATTCTCCCTAAAACACAAATCAATCCCAATTCCTCACCTGCCACCCCATTCCCACAGGAGCTGCCTTGTCCCTGGTAGGCACTGGGGCTCCTTCTTTTTTTCCCTTTTTAGCACTTTCAGGAAAAATAAAAACCCAGTGAAGCTCCTGTTGGTTACTCAAGAATTGTTTGCTTTAATCCCTTTCCAGGAACACGCTCCCAGTGGTGCCCATTTGGTACATGTGGTCAAAAAGGTGGGAAAAAACATGGAAAAGGGCATTCCTGTCCCTGCATCCAGAGCCCACACAACCCCAGAGATCCCTCCTGGTTTGTTTTCCCCTGTTTTTGTTTCAAACCCACATTCAGCTGCTTTTGGCAACACCAACACGTCCCCCTTTAAAACCAATCATGGTTGTTTGCTTGCCTTTTTCCCCGTTCCAGAGGAATTCCTGAATGGAGCAGCCTGGCAAAAGAAATCAGTCACTGAGGTGAGAAAAAGCAGCTCACAAAGCAAGTGGGCAAATTGGCTGGGAATTTTCTGGAAAACAAGTGTGAACAAGGATATGGATAAAAACCAGAGAGGCAGGAGATGTTTGGAAGGGAACTGCCCATTCTCCCTCTTCCCAGCTGGTCCCTCTTGTCCTGGCCATCCTTTTCCCTCAGTCCTGCAGGGGATAAGGCCAATTCCTGTCCTCAAAGAACTTCCTCAGGCCCTGCAGGTTGACAGGGGGGAAATAGGGGCCGATCCTTTTCCGGATCCACCACTTCCCATCACTGGCATGCTTCCCCCAGGGCTGGCTGAACTTGTACTTGAAGTGTTCCCCCCGGATCCACCTGTGGGAGACAAAAACAGCAGCTCAGGGCTTGGCATGACTTCTGGGAAGAGGCCTGGACCATGTTTTTATTCCCTTGGGATTGGTGTTTTGGAGCCTTTCTGGATGGAGAAATCAGTTTGAGGGTGCTCAGGGTGGCTTCACATCCTAGTACTCCATCCTTCCATGATCCATCCATCCATCCATCCATCCTTGGGATGCCCACAGCCAGCAGCAGCAACACTGGGAAGGCTTTGGGAAGCTCCCAGGCTCCTCTTGATGCCATGTTGGAATCCAGCTGTGCCTCAGGAGTGATGCATGAGCAGAGGAGCTGTAACACCCCCTGCCCTGAGCACTCCCCACACTTTTCCACGGCTAAGTATGAAAGAATAATAACAAAAGCAGGAGTAATAAGATTTTTTCCTTTCTCAGAGCCATCCTGGAGCATTTCTGCCTGGGATATTTTGGAGCAGGGAGTCTGACTCCCCCAGCACCCCCTGGCCCAGCCAGCGGCCGCTCCGTGAGCGCGGCTCCGAGCGCATCTGTTTTCCGGCTGCTCCGGGAGCTGACAGCAAAGGAGGTTTGAAAGCAGTGCAGAAAGAAACATTCATCAGTGTCAGAAAACACTCTGGGAGCTGCCCATGCTGCTGGATCTGGGGGGTTTGTCCCCCTTGATGTAGGACATGCTGACAAGGGCCGGAGCGGCGCCCGCGCTGCCTTCGCCGGGAGCATCGCCGGCGTCGCCGGGCGAGTCCATAAAATACCCACAAAATAAAACTGTCAAAGTCGTGTCAGTGCTCATTTAAACCTGCTCTGCTCCACTAGGAAAATACAGACCCTGCTACTGAGCAGGGCACCGCAGCTGTGGGATCCCTGGAGCGGCTGGGAAGGTCCTTCCTGCTGCTAAAATAATTAGGGATGGCTCCGATGGATTTGCCATCAGCGCTGGGCTTTGGGGAGCAGGGCAGAGCGAGGGGCTTGGAGAAAGCTGCTCCCAATGCAAGGGTGGCTGCCAGCACAGCCCAACAGCTCTGCTTCTGTGCTGCTGGGCCCAGGAGAGCACCATAGGAAGGATTCTCCTACAAAACCATGGGAATACGGGATGCCCAGGGAGGTTTGGAGTCCCCACCCCTGGAGGTGTCCAAGGAAGGCCTGGAGGTGGCACTCAGAGCTCTGGGCTGGGGACAAGGTGGGCATCAGGCACAGGTGGCACTTGCTGGACTTAAAGGCCTTTTCCAGCCTCGGTGCTCCTGGGATTCTGTGTTCATCACACCCACCATGTTTTCCAGAGAAGCTGTGGCTGCCCCTGGATCCCTGGCCGTGTCCCAGGCCAGGCTGGACAGGGCTTGGAGCAACCTGGGACAGTGGAAGGTGTCCCTGCCCATGGCAGGGGTGGCACTGGGTGGGCTTTAAGGTCCATTCCATGATCACATGACCTCCATTTTCCCCCCTCCTCTGAGAATGAAGGAAGAAAAATGGGAAAAGGGGCCCTGAATGGAATTTGGGGAGCACAAAGCTGCGTCTCACCCCCACAAACGCTGCCCTGCAGCTGCTGCCTTCATTCCAGCCTGGGCCATTCCTGCTCTCCCTCTTTTCCCTGCTTTCTGAGGCTGGGAAAAGCCAAACAGGGGCTGAAGTGTTATTCCCACAGGGTTTCCTTTGCAGGAGCACAAAATTCCTGTTCATAACTGGAGTGTTACTGAACAGCCACGTCCCTGAGGGTCCAGGTACCCACGCCAGGATGACTGGAGATTTCCAAGCTGTGCTGCCTGACTGCTTTCTGGAATTCCAAAAACATCTCCAGATCCACCTCCCAAAAACACTTCAGAGGCTGATTTTATGGCAGTCTCCTGCTCCAAGCATCCCTCCACCTGCCACTCAAATGCTTTGGGGTTTTTCCTTCACTAAATGCCTACAGAGCACTTCCCAAGCTGGACCCATCTCCATATATTCCCAAAATAAATGTGAGAAAGGTGGAAAACCCAGAACCCAGGAGGGAACATTTCCTTGCCAGGTTCAGGATGTAAAAGCTGCAGCATTTAATACCCACTGGAGCCCCTCATTTCAGGGCTCACAGAGTTTACAAGCTCTGCCAGTGTTTATAGCCTGCCTGGGTGCCTCAATCCTGGAATTATGGGGTTTTCCAGCTCCTCCAGTGCTGGTCCTGCTCCCTCTTCCTGGGATTCAGGGAGGGAAGGTGCTACAAACTGACACCCCTATCCTTCCAGGGCTCCCAGAGTTTGTGCAGATTTGGGGCTTCCACAAAAATCTCCTGGCAAGCTGGAAGGGATCCACAGGTCTTGGAGCCTCCCTGATGCAGGAGATTCCCTGATTCCTGCTCTGGAGAAACAGCAACAGCTTCTGGAACATCAGGAAGGAGCTGCCTGACCTCACCAGGATGTCCCAGGTACCCAGAGAAGGATGAGAAGGACTTGTGGGGCAGAGGAGCCACGGCAAGGTGGGGAAGGGTGATCCCAGCCACCAGCAGCTTCCTGGGATTTTCTGAGCAAACACAAGCTGGCAGCTCCTCCTGGCTCCCTGGGAAGCAACTGGCACCAGCTCCCATTAAAAAATGCTTTTAAACTGAAGGATTTTGATGGGATGTTGGGAAGGAATTCCTCCCTGTGAGGGTGGGGAGAGGCCCTGGCACAGATTCTCAGAGAAGCTGGGGCTGCTCCATCCTGGAGGTGTCCAAGGCCAGGTTGGATGGGGTCTAGTGCAGGATGTCCCTGCCCATGGCAAGGGTGGGACTGGATGGCATTCCAAGAACTCTTCCAGGAGATGGAAAACCCTCTCTGCTGTGAGGAAAAGAGGACAAAAGGATCCTTTGGGCAACTTCTGATCCAACAGTGGTGCCAGGAGAGCGACTGATGGCACTGATGGAGGAGGGAGAACTGAGCCACCCCAAGGACCCTTCAGGGCATCCCCACTGGGCTGGGCAAGGCCCTGGCCTCGGGGGGGAGGCCAGAAAGGCTAAAACTAATCAGCATTATTTTTTAAATCAATATTTTCCCCTCACAGATGCCCACAGCAGCTGCCCCGCAGCGCGTTCGGGAGTTGCTTGTAGATCAGCCCCTCCTGACATCTCCCAACTGGATGTGTTAAAAATTAGCAGCAATATTGGAGTTGTTGGGATGGAGGCCTAAATCTCCCAGACAGCTGTAATTAGTTCCAGAGGGTGCAGCTGTCTCCCTGCAACAGCTGAGGGGTTCCAGGGAAAAAAAACCCAGTGGTGGTTTCTGTTAGAATTAATGGCCTGACAAGGCAAGGAGGGGTGGGAGAGGGACGAAAGAAAGCAAAACATGGGGTGTCTGTTTGGGTTGTTGGGGATTTTTTGGGGGTGTTTCATCTCAAGGCTCCCTGCTCTGTAGTAAATCAGGTGGTGGGAAGTCCAAATTCATCGGGGTAACATTGCTCCAGCATTGCTGTTCTTGCCCTTTTGGTGGGAGTGAGCATAATTTAATTCATCTTGGCCTAATTTAGGGAATTGGGGTAGTTTTGGGGTTGTTTTTCAGTGCTGCTGATTCTGAAGCTCCTGCAAGGTCTGGTCCCACACAGTTGGAGCATCCCATGGGCAGCTGATCCTCAAAATCCCCTTGGGAAGTGGCACAGTGGGGTTTTTCCTCTCTGGATGGGTTAGAAAGGGTGGCACAACACCAAGGGCAGAGCAAACTGTGGGGGAAAAAAATCTGGCTCCAGATGGATCCAAGGCTGGAATTCACCCTGTCTAAGGAATTCTTTAACTGGAATGCACCAGTTTAAGTCTACTGGACTTGAAATTGATAAATCTAATTCTTCTCTCCAAGGAAGAGAGATCCCATGGCCACCAGATTTCTCAGCCTGGGGGAAATCCTGCCAGCTTGGGATGAGCTCTGCCTTCTCTGAAATACTGAGGGTATTTTTTCCCCAAAGAAAACCCCTTAAATGTCCCTTCAGGACCGTGGAATTAAATTCTGGTAATAGCTGAGAGATTCTTTTCCACCTACTGCCAGTGATGCCTGGATTTTCCAGGAATTCCCACTCCCTGCCTGCTCTCAGCACTGCTCCAGACTCACCTTTGTCCCTTTGGGGAGGGTCCAAACCCCAAACTGGCTTCTACAAAGTGCAAATATGACCAAGCTCTTCCCATGCCTTGGGCTAACTCCACAGATCCCAGCCCAGGTATCAAGTCCAGTCACTTTTAAATGGGAAATAAAATGAAATCCCATAAAAACCAATCCCAAATGCCACATTCCCCTGTGTTCCAGAGCATCCAAAGGGAAGCACCAGCTCCCTCACAAACACCACTACTACAAATCCAGCTCTTCACACCCATGGTGGGGCTTTTCCAACAAAATGCTACTTTAATTGGAATAAAAATCCTGAAGGGACCATGATTTAATATCAGAGACACCAAACAGACCCAAAAACTTGGGGTATTTTTCCCCTCCTGTGGGCTAAATCTGATTTTTGTTTCCTTTGATTGTAGCAGTCTTTTCCATGGTGTGTTCAACACTTCTTAATTTCTCAGCCCAAGCCCTCCTGTTCAGATTTATGAGGGCTGGGCTTTTATGAACTATCCACTGCCCCAGAATATTTGGGAAATCCACATTCCCCAAACATCACTGGCCTCGAGGTCCAAGCTTCCCACTCAGCCAGGCTGGGCCCTCAACAATGCCCTCATTTTTAATCACTCACCTGTTTCTCATTTGAAGTTTATCACACTTGAAAAAATACTATAATTTCTTGAGTTGTAAAGAACCCTCCAACTTTGGTCTCTGAAATTTCATTTCGAAGGCATTAACTCATTCTGAAAGTCCCTTGGCTATTTAAGGTGTAGAGTTTCCATTAACAGAACAAACTCTGTGGAGGATGGAGTGCAAGGTTCTTATGGAAAACAGTCCCTTCCCCTAATTATTTAGTCTAGCAGGGAATGAAAATAATTAAGTCTCAAAATTCCCTTTGGAGTGGAGGGAGGGGGGAATAATGGTAGGAAAATTAGGAGTTTTTTCCACCCAGCTACTGTGGTGGGAATGAAGGGATCCCTAAGGTTGGCAGCAAACTTTCCCCTCAATCTGGATAAAAGTCGAGGATCATGGAATTACAGGATCAGGGATGGTTTGGGATGGAGGGGAGGTTAAAAATCATCCAGTTCCATCCCCTGCCAAGGCCACCAGGACACAGAGGGCAGGGTTATGGGATGCTGGGAAAGAATTCCTGGCTGGGAGGGCGGGCAGGCCCTGGCACAGATTCCCAGAGAAGCTGTGGCTGCCCCTGGATCCCTGGAAGTGTCCAAGGCCAGGCTGGACAGGACAGCTTGGAGCAGGCTGGGACAGTGGAGGGTGTTGGGGTTGGAGCTGGATGGGCTTTAAGATCCTTCCCAACCCAAACCATTCCAGGATTTTGGGATTTTTACCATCTTGGGGTTTACAAAGCACCTCAGAGGAAACATTTTTGTGAAAGTGGGAAGTTTTCTGTGCCTCAGCTGGAGAAGGAGTCTCTCCTCAGAGGGTTTGGGGAATGCAGTGCCCTAAAGCTGGAACACATCAGTAGGATCCAAGGGAAATTTCATTCCACACAGAGCTCTGGACCTGCATCCCTGTTTGCAGTGCATCCTCAGAGCCTCAAATGGAAAACATTAGCAGGAGCATAACATGACTTGAGTTGATCCAAAATGCCCCAAAAAATGTTTTCTCAGCTAAAAATAACTCCATCAACAAAACAGATGCTTTTGGGACAGAATTCCTTTTGTATAAAACCTTGGAATTTTCCTCTGTGCCTTTCCCTGGCTGATGTTGGCTTTGTCTCTTCCTTGAAAACACAAACAATTCCAGGACGAATGTCCACAAACTCAATAATTCCTGCAGGGCTGTTTTGTCTTTGAAACACCTCAGGAGGTCCATGGAAATGGTGGGGTTTGACCTGAGCTCACAAAGAGAACGTGGCAAAAACCCCAAAGCTGAGGGGCAGGAAGCCACAGCAGGAGGGACCATTCCTGGCCAGGAGCAGCAACCCCGAGCCCTTCATGGATCTGCTGGGAATGGGCTCACCCCAAGGGTCCCTGTGGCCCCTCCAGGGGGGAATCCAGGTGCTGGCAGCACTTTGGTGTCCATCAAAGCCACCCTAAACCCCACCTGGGTCCCATCAAACACAACCCCCAACAGGAACCTCCTGTGCACGTCCAGGATGGGAACAAGGTGGAGCTTCCAGCTCCCTTGGGATAACTCCAGGCTTACCTTGGAGGGTCTCTGCCTGCAAAGGGGTTTGTGGCCAGCAGGGACAAGGTCTCCTCTTCCTGGGCCAGCAGCTTCCCAGCCAGGTGGATGATCCATTCGTTCTGCTCGTAGGTCTTGGGGAAGGAAGAAGAAATGGAAATGTTAGGAACTGCTGGGCTTTTCCTGGGATTAAAGATTCCTGGTCTTGGGGAGAGATTTCAGTGGATTTGGGTGGAAAATGGGGAATTTCCCAGTGTTTCAGCACACATCCCATGGGATCTTTGAGGTCCAGACAGAGACTGGCACCCTCAGAGAGCAGGGAGAGCTTCCCTGGGTTTGTCTCATCTCATCTGCTAATTCTGTCTCCAAACATTTGATTTAAATCATTTATTTAGCAGCAAACCCCACAGGGGATCCATAACAACACACTTTCTATGGATAACCCATCCATCCTTTTAATCCACATTGCTTTCCCCTGGGAAAAGGGTTTGGGTTGGTTCCCTTGTGCTATCCAAAGGAAAACAGAAGAAAGTGGCTTCTCTATTCCCAGTTCCTGTCTCCTCTTTATTTCCTGCTGTGTGATCCATCCTCTTTAAATTCCTTCCTCGTGGAACCACTTCTGGAGCAGTGTAGTGGCAGAGCTGGACTCTGAATTTAGGTAATCCTGAGGAAGCAGGGATTTGGACTGGATGATCCTTATGGATCCCTTCCAGCTTGAGAGATTTCCTGATCCTGTGATTTCCCTCCCTGCAGGAATCCTGCTCTTTGCTCTTGTTCAGGCTCCCTAAAAGCACTTCCCCACTTTCTGTGCCTTGGGCTGTGCTGAGATTTCTCCTTTTCCTGCTTTTTCCACGAGTTCCTCAGTGGATTTTTGAGTGCAAGCGGTAGGGGACACTGTGGGAAAGGGAAACCCGGGAGCTGTACCTGCAGGGCTCTCAGCAGAACACAGCCCCGAGGCAAAGCTGCTCCGCAGAGCTCCCCTCCTGGCCCGGTTTGTTATTCCCGTCGCCAAGGGAAACGGGAGAGAAACCATGGAAAACACCAAGGCCCGGCCGGGGCAGCTCTACCTCGCAGGGTTTCTGACCCCAGCTCATCACGATTTAGAGGAAAACCACAGTTATTTCAGCCAAAAAGCTTCTCAAAATGATGACTCTCCCCCTCCTGCTTCCGTCCTGCTCCTTCCATCTGCTCTCATCCATCAGGGATGGGTGATGGAGACAGGGTCCCCACCAGCCCCTCCACCAAGCCCTGCTGCCACCTCCTGGCACAGAGGGTTCTCAAGGAGGGACAGGAGACAGAGGCCACCGTGGGACTGAGGCCACCTCGGTCCTGACACAACAATCCAGGAAGGAGACACGGTGAGCCCTGGAAGCAGGAGCCTGGCATCGTGTGGGATGTGCCACACAAACCTCACCCCGCTCCCAGGGAGAGCTGGCACTGTCCCCATCCCTGCCCGAGGCCTGGCTGTGTCCCCATGGGTCACTCACTCTGAGTCCCCGTGTCCCTCAACACCTCTGGGATGCTGGAGGTGCTCAGGCTGGGATTTGGGAAGCTGGTGCCACCCTGGGAATCCCTGGCTGGGACAGAGGATCTCCCAAAAGGTGCCACAGCAGGGATCAAACAGCACAAGTGACACCTTCAGCATCCTGGGTCTCCCTGGACATCCCAGTGCTCTGGATGATGTTAAACATCATTTCCAGGAGAGCCTGGGAGATTTGGGAAGCAGCAGGAGAATGGAAACAGGAATCACCAGAGTCCCTGAGCTGGAGCTTGCTGGAGGCCCCCAAACCTTCCAAGCCTGACTGAGCACCAGGAGGCTCCAGGAAGGTGGGATCGGCTCCCGTGCTCTCCGAATTGTTAATTAGCAGCTCCGTGCACACCAGAGCTGGACTTCTGGTCTGTAAAGTGTTTTTCTTGTAAAATTTACAACATGTCTGGCCCCAGTGAAGTCTGCGGTGAGAAATTTCCAGGCGGTGCAGCCCCGGCCCCCCTCCCCGCACGGAGCCCGGGCTGTGCTAACGACCCTGCTTAACTCATTACTCTGGAAAGTGATACCGCGGAAAAGGGGGGGAAAAAAGAGTCCAGGAGATCTGGGCTGCACCCAGGGAAGCGTCACTCCAGGGATCACTCCACTCCGAAGGGTTCCTCTGTCCTGGGATCCAGCGGGATCCAGCTCTGGACTGGATCTGCACGGTCAGGATGGAGGGATCTGAGTGTGCAACACAGAGCCTGAACCATCCAGGGGATTAATTATAGGAGAAAAAACAATCCAGGATAGATGCACACATTGCTGGGAGGTGGGCTGTCCTGTTTTGGGGTCAGTTTTAGGGTTTGGATCTTCAATGAGCACCAGAAGCATTTGGGACTGATCCTGCCCAGCCATGGATCCCTGGGCTGCTCCTGCTCCATCTCCATCCAGACACGGACCTCAACTCCCACAGCTGCTCCTGCCCTCCCCTGGGGCCACACAGAGCCTGGGCTGCATCCATACTGGGATTACTGGGGAACCAGTGACTGCACAGCCACTGCAGGGAGCACCATCACAGTCTGCCCCTGCCCAGAGCACTCCTGGGGAGGTGCAGCCCCCCCAGGGGAGGAACACACTTCCCCTGGACATCTTTTGGGAGTTTTTGTTCTGTTTTAGCACAGAAAGCAATTCAGGGACCTGAACACACAAAACCCCCATTGCCAACCCAAGTGCAAAGGCAGCACAGCAGAGCTGAGGGGTCCCAAAGTAACACAGCCCTAAAGCCAAAGCCTTTCTGTGTTCATGGACACTCCGTGCAGATCCATGGAAATGTGAGGGGCAGCTCTCCAGCCAGATCATCCTCAGCTGTCCCTACGCCTGGGACCAGCACCCAGAACCTCCAAAAATCCTATTTCAGGTACAATAGAGGGGACTAACAAAGAACTTTGGGCACTTTTTTGCTAAGCTTTGAATTCCTGATGGGTTTCAGCCTCGTGCAGAGCTCAGGCAGACACTTCCCCCCATCTTTCCATGCCAACCTCACCCCAAATGCCACTTGGGGAAGGGGATTTGCTCCTTCTGCCAGCCACAGGTGAGGAGCTGAGCATCACCTCCCACCTCCCCAGCAGTGCTGCCCCGGGATTTCCCTGCAGCTGTTGGCACTCCCTGACCTCCCCACTCCGACACTTTTGCAGGGAATAAACACGGTGTTCTCACCTTGAACACGTTCACTTGTGTCCAGGAGAATTTAATAACTGTACAGAATTGAAACCCAAAGCTCTGCTCAGCGAGGAGCCAGAGCAAAGCAGCCACAGTAGCAACCAAACCCTGCTGATAACAAAGTCAAGGGAACGTTATCATCCCAAAAAAAGCCCCCCAAAACCCCCTGGCGCTACAGGGAACATGTTCCCAACTGAAATAATAATAATAAGGAGGCTTTTCCTTGAGCTTTAATTGGTCATTTAATGAAAAAGGACTGGGGATTAGTGTGGTGTTTTATGGAATCTCGGGGCTGGCACGGGCGCAGGAGGAGGTCAGGATGAGATGCACATGTGGGAACAGCTGGAAACTTGGCACGGGAGCCTGGGGTTATTATTTCACGTGGTTGGGAGCCCTGAGTGGTTTCAGGTCGGAGTCAGTGGCTGCCAGAGGGGCAGGGCAGGTTCCATTTCCCCTGAGGGGCTGGTCTTGTGTCACAGCTGAGCCACTGTGGATGTAACATGGGAATTCCAGCATGGAATTCCAGCACCCTGGCCATTCCCACCCCATATCCACCCTGCTGTAGTTAAGCACCTTCAGCGTTGCTGTTCAGGAGTAATAATCCCTGTCCCACAGAAAGGAGGCCACAGTTAATGCCACCCTTTGTTGTTTTATGTAATTCCAGCTCCCCGTCACTTGTTACCATCCTGCTGTCCAAGGAAGGTCCATTCTATTATCTCCAATAACCCCATGGAATCATGGAATGGTTTGGATCAGAAGGGACCCTAAAACCCATCCAGTGCCACCCCTGCCATGGCAGGGACACCTTCCACTGTTCCAGGCTGCTCCAAGCCCCATTCAACCTGGCCTTGGACACTTCCAGGGACCCAGGGGCAGCCACAGCTCCTCTGGGAATTCTATTCCAGCCCCTTCCCCACCCTCACAGGGAAGATATTTTTTCCTAATTTCATCCCATTTTTCTGTGAGTTTCCCAAAAAGCCATGTCTCCAGCCCAATGTGCAGTTACTCACTAAAAGCCATCCCTCAGAAAATCCTTGGGAAAGCAGCTGCTCCCTGAAGGAGGCAGGAATAAAAGGCTGCATGAGAAAGCACAGCAAGACTTTGGGAATCAGCTCCTCCATCCCACCTACCCAGGGAAAGGCCACACCTGGCACAGCTCCTGTATCACCTGTGGCTGGGGAAGAAAAGTCCCTTTGTTCCAGAGTGGGCAGGGCCACCAGTGGCCACTGGACAGGAATCATTGCTGCTAACCCAAGGTCTCCCTCTGTATTTATCCATGGCACGATAGGGTATCAGGCTGCTTTGGCATTCTGGGCACCTCCCTGGCACTGCTTCTGCTGGAGGTGAGCTGTGAGCCAGCTTGGAATTCTTCATGGCCACAGGGAGACAATAATCCCAGGGAAAAGGAGGAAACAAAGCCTTCCCTCTGCACACGGGAATGGAAGTGAGCTGAGCCTGTGTGTGGAGGAGGAGGAAGGAGGGGAATGGAAAAGGTTGAGCAGGGAGCACGAGGCTGAGGGTTGGTTACAACACTCACACCTCCTCCTCTGGGCAGATTTTCCCTCTAAGCACCTTCTGGCTGAAAGACTGAGATACCAGCAGGAATCAAATATTTGACAAAAATATGAACCTGCCTTCTCTATAAATGGGGTTACTTTTCCTCAGCTCTTCCAGCTCATGCATAACCTGAAGTTTCCATCACCCTCTGTTACCACCCAGGGCAGAACCTCAGAGCACCAACCCTGCTGCTGGAGGCTCTCTTTGCTCTTAGGAAAGCAGCTGAAGGTTTTTGATAAAGAACCTCATCTCTGGAAAACACACATTGCATCCCAGAGCATCCCAAACTCTGCTCCACGGTGGGTTTTACATCCAGAGACTTTTGGAGCAGCTTCAAAGCACGATCCAACAAACACTGGGCTTTAAATCCAATCTGAGGATAGCAATATTTTGTTATTTTGGAGCAGTTATTCTTTGATAAGCACCAAGAGGGTGCCTTTGTGTTGGCCATGCAGTCTCCAGACAGAATAAATACCCTTCATGCCACAGTAAGGAAGAGAAATAATCTCCCTTGGATTTTTCCTTTTCCACTGGTGGACAACAAACCTTTGGGGCAATAAACATCCAACTTTTATAGAATCCACAACATCCCAGCACCAGCAGAACTGACCAACTCAGAGCCCCAAAAGTATGAGCAGGATTTTGTTTTCTGCTTGTTATTGATCAGGGATGCTGAATCCAGGAATTGGAGTGCTTTTTGTGCCAGCCCAGCTCAGTGTTGGGCTATTCCTGAAATTCCACCATAAATGAGAAGTCAAATAATTACAGGAGGGTTGGCATCAGTAGCTGGAGCAAAGATAAGCCTTTAACAATTTGTCACCAGCTCCTGTAAAACCAGGATGTTTCTGCACTAACACATGGAAGTGTCAAGGGGGGAAGAGCTATTCCTAATGCTTAATCTTAATATTGTGAAATCATAGTCTGCCATATCAGCCTTCTCTGAGGGTGGGCAGGTCCTGGCACTGGGTGCCCAGAGAAGCTGTGGCTGCCCCTGGATCCCTGGAGGCAACTTCCCAGTGAATCCTGCAGCCAACCCCGGGTGGAAAGTTCCTCGGGAATCCCGGGGTCGTTTGTCAAGTGCTGATGAGGTGCAAAGAGGAGCCTGTCAGGAGCAGCATGGAGGGATGGGAAATATCCTTCCCCCAGGTCCGGGGCTTTTCCACAGCCTGTCAGGGCTGGGAATATCAGCTCTGTACCTGGCCACTGCCAGGGAAGTGCAGACACAGCCCTGCAGCGACGGGAGAAACATCCCAGAACTTCTGGAAACAAATTAAATCTAATCCAGAGGCTGAGCTCGCTCGGGTTTATGGAGTCTGTAAACTCCCACACGGGTTTTGCACAACTCCTCTGGCTTCACAAGCTCCTCCTGGGCTTTCAGCTCCTGCTTCTCATCCTTTCTGCTGCTCTGGGGGACTCAGGGTCTGAACAACACCCAGGGATTTCTCTGGCTGTGCAGGACAAGCAGCCCAGGGAGGCAGCTGGCAGCAGATCTGCAGCTGCCAGTGCTCCAACCGACCAGTGGCCATTCCAAAGGGGATTTCCTTCCATGCTTAAGCAGGTATTTACATGCCTGAGCATCCCACGATCACTGCTGTGCCAGGGCAACTCGCCTTCCCACTGCTTTCCACAAAATTTATCCCCATCCCCACTTTCCAGAGGGTTTGTTTTTTTTTTTCTCCTTCTGTTAACAGATCACCTAAGCAGGATCTGGAACTGCTCCATGGAGATTTCTGTGTGTGCTGGGGGGCCGTGGAAAGTCCCAGGGGCAGGAGGGATGTGGGAATGCTGCAGTGGGATGGCCGGGAAGGAGCAGCAGAGCCATTCCAGAGGGTGCTGCTGGAGTGGGAGGTGACAGATCCACCCCACGGGAGGGATGCACCTCCTCCTGCCATAGCAAAGAGGCCTTCAACACTAATTGCTGCTAATTAGCTGCTGTGGACACATCTCAAGAGAACAACACTCCAACAGGTGAACGGGAACACTTGGGGGAGGCTTTCAATGAATTAAACACTAAAAATAATGGATTAAACACTAATAATAAACAGTAACGATAGTGAATTACACACTAACAATAATGAATTAAACACTAATAATACTGAATGTGCAGGATGCAAAGAGGCCGAGTTATTTCCTCTTCCTCCTCCCAGGCAGAGCAGCACCTGGCTCCAGCATCCCTCAGCACAGCCCACACTCTGCTCTGCACAGCAGGACCTGTGTCCCATCCTGAGCTTTAAACCTCAGATCCCGTTTATTTTAAACCTTCAGGACATTTCTGCCCTGGGCAGAGCCTTTTTCACACCTCAGACACAACCTTTGCCTGGGGGAGCTGATTTCTCCCCACTCAGAGCCCTCCCAAAACACAGCCTGACTTCAACCCCAGCTCCATCCACCCCCTGCACCATTCCCTAATTCCAGGCACTGCTCCTGGCTGGAGTTTGGACCTTGGCTGTGGTTTTCCTGAGGGATAAGCAGCCCTAATGCAGATTAAATGAAATTCCAGCACACACAAACCAGCGGGGTAAATATCAAACCATGGCCTGATGTCACGGCCCAGGAATCCCAAAGGCGCCGAAATGGAAATACCACAGGGAAAGCAAACCAGGAGTTTGTGGCAGAGGGAAGAAGATACTCCAGGAGAGGATGCAGGGACAAAGAGAAAAGCCTGGGATACTCTCAGATGGGTTTTCCTCATGCCACTGCTGTCAGTCAGATTTGGAAAACGCAGCCTTGGATTTGCAAAATAAGCTAAACAAGAATTAACATTCAAGTTTCCTTCCCTATTTAATTTCTCTCTCTCACCTGCTTGCTGATATCACGTGGGGAAAATATTTGGAGGGACTAATGTCCATGTGTGGGCAGGTAGGGAATGGGAGCTGCTGTCCCCAGGGGTGTCCCCAACAGGGCTTCTTGTTATTGCTAAGAAACCCTTAAAAAAAACCTCACATAAATTGCCAAGAGTTTCATTACAGTAGCACAATCCTTTAGGAACACAACCTTTGTTCTTGCTGCTTTTTTTTTTTTTTTTAAAACATAATTAACTCAGCCACTGCTTCCAACATTCCCCTGTGATCCCAACACGTAGTAAATCCCTGTAATTGGTTTTTCCTGGTCAGGGAAGGCCCAAGCTTTCAGAGGCACCTACCTGGAAGGCAGCAAACCACATGAGCCAGTCGAGGCGATAGTGGTAGGGGGAGATGAGGCATGGCCTCCTCCTCAAGTCCCCGGGCTTGCACTTGAACTCAAACTCCTCCCAGACTGCTGTGGGGTCATTGGGATCCAGGCTGGATGTTCCCTGGAGGATGACTTCTGTCCTCTCCTTGGTGATGCTGTGGGGTACGACAGGATGTTGTTATTTGGCTCAAATGGTGGAAAAGCATAAAATCACAGAAAGGTTTGGGTGGGAAAAGCTAATCCAGTTCCAACCCCAACACCTTCCACTATCCCAGGGTGCTCCAAGCCCTGCCCAACCTGGCCTGGGACACTTCCAGGGATCCAGGAGCAGCCACAGCTTCTCTGGGAATCTGTGCCAGGAAGGCAGGAGAAGGATTTCTCCCCATATCTCAGCTAAAAGCTCTGGTTCCTGAGAGTCCACGTGGAACACGAGTCACTGCCCTGGAGGTACAGTTGGATCCTGGGATCCAGAGACCCTCTGGATCCTGGGACTTTCCTCTCTCCAGCAGCAAAGTCAAATTCCACGTCCTTCCTTCTACCACCTGCAGCTGTTCCAGCCCAAGGGAGAGCTGTGATCCATAAAGATGATTCCTACAGGACAGGTGGGTCCAGAACAGCTCATGAGCATTCCCATGTGGCTCAGGTGCAATCCCAGCATGGAGCAGTGGGAATGGCAAACTCCAGGCCATGGAAACACCACCCTGGAGTCCTGGGGGAGCTGCCAGAGTCACCCACCTGCCCTGAGGAGCTGCTTTCCATATGAACACAGAGCTACAGAAACCTGCCTGGCAAAGCTCTCCAGCTACAACACCCTTTGGATTTTTTTCCTACTTT
>VXAX01002718.1:115183-136340 GCA_013399835.1 Leptocoma aspasia
CCCAGGCCCCCCGTGCTGGCCCCACTGTAGCCACCCCGACCTTGCCACAGGCCCCTATCGCTGCTGGGATCTGCCTTTCTCTAAATAGTCTGAGCAAGGGCTAAAAGGAAAAATGTCTAAAATGTGACATCAATCATGGCTTTAATACAGGGGAAAAACCACAGCTGGCACCTGCACCTTGCTCGGGATCAGCCTCCTGCTTTGGGAGTCCTGGGGCCGCTCCTGCCTCCTCCTGCTGCCCCAAGCTCTCCCCACCCTGAGGGCTTTTCCTTCTGCAAAATCCCAATTCCCCAGTACTCCTGGAGGAGATGTGTGTTGCTCTGCCAGCGCTCTGGGATGGGGTTTGCAGGGGCTGGGCTGGATCCCAGGCCGGGCAGACACCGCCACGATCAGACAAATAAGCAGAGGTGACCCCCGAGGGGCTCCTTCCCTCATGGACCTTTTCAATTTATTTAACATTAACAGCCAAAGGATCAGATTCAAAGCAATTGCGTGGAGCTTTCCCCTTATCTCTGCAGGAGAGGGATGTTTATTTGAACCTCTCTCAGAAGCTATTAATAATTGTTTAGTCTGAGAACATTTCTGGAGAACCGTTTGAATCGGGCCTTCCCTCACCCCTGTGCTGCTGGGTACGAGGCTTTGGGGCGTTTTTTGGGGTTTTTTAGATGGGTTGAACTTCTTCCCCTGTAATTCAAGAGCAGGTAGAGGCACAGAGCCTCACCTGGCTCCTCAGCAGTCCATGGCCATGCAGGGACTGCTCATCCTTCAGCAGGAGGGATTCTCCTCCTGTCTCCAGGCCCTCGGGGTCACAGCCACTCAATCAGAGAGAAAAATGAGTTAATTCAGGGAATAAAATAGCCTAGATGGCAAAGATGGAGCAAAACACGGGGACAGGAGCCAGTGGGATGTGGATGGGAAGTGGAGGCCTCAGTAGGAATCCAACACTTCCAGGATTGGCCTCAGAAAATCAGGATGTGGCTGGGGGCCCTCGTGTCTTCTGCTCTGGTGGCCCAGGACTCAGGGCTCCTCTGAGCCTCTTGGCACCCATCAGCACCAGCTCAACAGCCCCTGCTTCCTTAGCAGAGAAAATCCACAGGAATTCAAATTCCTGGGATATTATAGACCCCCCACCCCATCTGAGGGTGGGACACAGCTTCACCCAGAGTGGGATGTACATTCTCCTTGCCTGGACACCCCGGCTCAGTCAGACTTTCTGGAGGACATCACAGAAAAGGTGCAAGTTCCTCAAAACAGGATCTGCCTCCCCCTCACAGTGACTCCCTTTGGCTTCTCCTCTCAAAAATAAGGTGCAGCCTCAGTGCTGTTTGGGATTGGAGGCATAAATGGAGTTGGGAGGAAATTTTGAGACTTTCACAGCCTCTAAAGCAAAGCTCCAGGAGCAGAAAAGCTGATAAAGATTTATTCCAGCAAAATATGTGAAATAAAAGAAAATTTAACGAAGCTGCACTGCTGAAACTCCCATTTTTGGTTAATAAGCTGCTTCTTGGTAGAGAAGACTGGAGACAGATGCTGCCTCTTGTTGACATTTTTCCTTCCTCTGACAGATGTTTGGGATATTTAACCCCAGCAGCTGTGATTGTTGTTGATATTACAGGCAATTTGTTGCTTATATGCGGTTTATAAAAATGCTGCACACACCACTCTCCATCTGTTCCACAGCCTCATGAGAAACATCCCAGTGCTGCTTCTCCTGGATCAGGGCAGCTTGGAAAGCGCCTCTGGAAGGGGAAATCAGCCACCTCGAGCTCTTTTTTCCAGTTACAACCCCCCTTGTATTTGTTTTTTCACATCCATGGGATGAACAGGAGTTCTCCTCCTCCCTGGTTTGGGGAATTCTCTCCCCACCACAATGGTGGCCACGTCACCAGTGGTGGCCACCAGCAGCTGCTACTTCCCCTGTCCCAGGCTGCTCCAAACCCTGTCCAGCCTGGCCTTGGGCACTTCCAGGGATCCAGGGGCAGCCACAGCTTCTCTGAGCACCCTGTGCCAGGGCCTGCCCACCCTCCCAGCCAGGAATTCCTTCCCAATATCCCATTTAATCCTACCTGCAGCCACTTTAAAGCCATTCCCTGTGTCCTGTCCCTCCATCCCTTGTCCCAGGTCCCTCTCCTGGGACCTGATGCCCCTTTAGGCCCTGGAAGGGGCTCTAAGTTCTCTCTGGAACCTTCTCTTCACCATGCCTTGAAGGAGAGTAAATGTGAGAACCCAGCTTCTAACCCCACCTCAAGTCCCACTGGGTGTTTCATCCTTGACTTTAAACAGTCAAAATTACAAAAAAAAAAAGTTAAAAAAAAGTTAAGTTAAATCATGCAACTCCACATTCTTATTTTGAGTTCGAGTCACTGGGGGCAGAGCAAGGATTGACTTAAGAGCTGCAGCTGCCTGGACTTGCTGTGACATTGATCCTGCAGAGGACATGTCCCAGAACCAACGTCCCCATGGCAACGTCCCCATGGCAATGTCCCCACAGACCTTCTCGAACCAACCACCAGCCTCACGTGGCGAGGCCTAGGCACCCTCCACCCACAGAGGAGCAGAGCTTCGCTTCGAAGATGAGAGCTTTGGAGCCAAGCACACCAAAATCCCAGCTTTTCCCTGTCTGGGAGGAACTCACCCAGGGAAGGCCTCTGTCCCTCGGCCCCCGGGAGCTGCAGCCGCGCCGCCCGCTCCCTCAGCCGCGAGCCGAACAGGAGCCCCAGGCTGGCGTCGTCAAAGCAGGCCAGGCTGGGCACCATGGTCAGCCAGTTCAGGAAACTCAGGTTCCCACTTAGGATCAGGAGCACCTGGGTGGGAAACAAGGAAGCAGAGAGCGTTGGATCTCCCGAAATGCCAACAAAAAAGCATCCCAACGCGGACCTCGCTGACCTTCCGGGAGGGCAGAGCCTTCCTGGAGGCCAGGCCCCAGCCCAAATGTGTCCTCCTGGTTCACAACGTCAGCTCTGCCTGTGCTTTCAGCAGCAGGGATCAGCCAGGGCACAGAGTGACTTGATTTCCAAAGTGACCTAATTTCCACAGTGCCGTGATTCCCACAGTCACTTCCACAGTGCCTTAATTTCCACAGTCATTTCCACAGTGACTCAATTTCCACAGTGACTTGATTTCCACAGTCATTTCCACAGTGACTTGATTTCCACAGTACCTTGATTTCCAAAGTGACTAGATTTCCAAAGTGACTCAATTTCCACAGTACCTTGATTTCCACAGTGACTTGATTTCCAAAGTGACTCGATTTCCAAAGTGACTCGATTTCCACAGTACCTTGATTTCCACAGTGCCTTGATTTCCACAGTGACTTGATTTCCACAGTGCCTTGATTTCCACAGTGACTTGATTTCCAAAGTGACTAGATTTCCAAAGTGACTAGATTTCCACAGTACCTTGATTTCCACAGTGACTTAATTTCCACAGTACCTTGATTTCCAAAGTGACTCGATTTCCCCAGTGCCTTGATTTCCACGGTGCCCCCACGGGAATCACCCATTTCCTGCTTATTCTGAGGGATCCAGGACAGCAATGCTCCTGAAACCCTTCAGGAGGAAATCTTGGAATTTCTAATTAAAGAGCAGCATTAAATATAGAAGTGTGCATTTTAAGAGGCGTTATTTTGTTTTAATTTTAGCTTTTATTGCCTGTTTAGGGCAATATCTTGCATGTGGTCTCCCAAAATACCACTCTACAGTACGAACATCAAGAACACAGGGACAGTTTCAGCCTGGGGATATTCAGCCAGTGTTCTGTTAAAAAAATCCATGTTTTCTCATTAAAACTGACAACAAATAAATGCTAAGAACGTGTGATTTCATATTTTATATGATTAGCACCATGGTTTCTGACATGGTGATTTGCAAGTTACAAGTTTTAAAACCCCAGCAGGACTCTTCAGAAAGTCACAGATTGTTAAAAAAAGGAGAGCTCTGACCAATCACAGCAAGGAACAAAAATCCTAACTATTATTTAGTTAAAAAAATAATAATTTATGCGGAGTTGGATAATCATGAGGGGGAAAATGAAACTTCTATCTGAATTCCAGACACATGTTGGGTCCTGGAACGGAACATGTTACAGTCGAGGTTTGGGGCTTGCTCTGTGACCTGAATGTGATTTAGCTTGATGCATATTAATCAGCCCGGCTTCATTACCACACCTCTCACTCGGGGAACTCTGCTCCTGTTCTGAGGTGATTTTGCCTCGTGCAGTTGCAGTTGTGTTAAGAAAATCCTTCTGTGCTTTGCCACTTCTGGTTCCCAGCTCTGCAGGAGCCCCTGGGTGGTCCATGGGAGGGTTTTTTCAGGAGTGATTCACCTCTCTTTATTGCTTGGAAGTCAGGAGCAGGAGCTCTTATTTCCAGCAGCCCTGAAAAATCAGGGGATTCAAAAATAACACGAGTTTGGCGTTTTCTGGGCTGGGGTGGAACTGCGGAGCCGACACATTTTTAATTTCAGTGCTTCTGGCTGAGGCTCGGAGCTCGAGCCAGCTCCTGCTCACCCAGGGGTTGATGAAACCATGGACCCCTCAGATCTGCAAGGCCAAACCTCAAGGGAATTCCTGCTTCGAAGCCAAAAAATGGGATTTTTCAAACATGCTGAGGGGTGGTGTCCCAGCAAGCGGCTTCGTGGCCATTGAGAGTGAGTTTAATGTTATTTCATCATCACCACCATCATCATCATGGAATGGTTTGGGTGGGGAGGGACCTTAAACTCATCCAGTTCCACCCCAAACACCTTCCATTATCCCAGGGTGCTCCAAGCCCCATCCAGCCTGGCCTTGGACACTTGCAGGGATCCAGGGACACTTGCAGGGATTCCCAGCTTCTCTGGGAATCTGTGCCACCCTCACAGGGAACAATTCCTTCCCAATATCCCATCCATCTCTGCCCTCTGTTAATGTGAAGCCACTCCTTGTGTCCTGTCCCTCCACCCCTTGTCCAAAGTCCCTCTCCTGGAGCCCCTTTAGTCCCTGGAAGGGGCTCTGAGTTTTCCCTGGAGCCTTCTCCTCTCCAGGTGAGCACCCCCAGCTCTCCCAGCCTGGCTCCAGAGGGGCTCCAGCCCTTGGAACATCCCTGTGGCCTCCTCTGGATTTGCTCCAGCAGCTCCACGTCCTCATGCTGGTGGCAGTGCTCCAGGTGGGAGCCACCAGAGCAGAGCAGGGGGATGGATGTGCCATGGCACCAAGGGTGAAGCTGAACCCCGGTGTCTCCCACAGTGCTGATCCCACAGGAGCAGCACCTCCCAGGATTTAGGGATCCACTGCCATCCAAACCCTGGCAGGCAGCACCTATTTCCCCAGATCCTGCCTTTCCTGCTTGAAACCTCTGGAGCTTCCATGTGCTGCTCCCTTGGAGCTGGCCTGGGCTGGCTCCAGCTGGGATGTTCAATTTAGGATGGATTTTCCAGGGCAGATCCCTGTTGGAAGAGCACAGGGAGCTTCCCTGATCCTTCATCAGCTGCACGAGGAGGGAGAATTCATCCACACTTCCCACAGCAATTCCAGCCTTTGGCTCACATCACCTGGGACTTTTCCATGCTCCAACCACCACCAGAACCCAGCTGGATCTCCAGACCTCCATCCTCATCCTTCCTCAGCCTTGATTTGTGTTCCCAGAGTGTCTTTCCCTTGCTGGACAATATTGAAATTCCCAATTACACCAACCAGATGGGATCAACCCCTGTGGTGATGGGGAGAAATTTTTTATTAAAACCCAGTATTAATCATGGTAATTGGGGAGGAACTTTGAGGTTATAAAACTACAGCATGTCTAATGAGCGAGCTCCTTCTAGGAGGAACTGAGGGTTTTAATCTAATAATGTCACTTTTATGGATTATGACTGGAGTTTTATGAAGTGTGATATGAAATACAGTGGATTCATGGCTCTCACTGGATTAATTTGGAAAAGTAGTTTTCCTGGTTCTAGGCCCAAAACCAATTATTCCTCACATTTCTGTCCCCTGCCCCATTACCAAACCCCTCTGTCAGAAAATGGGCACCTCCAGCCATAACTTTTTTACAGGTTGAGCTTCTTTGTTTGGCTGGGGTTTGGGTTTTTTTTTTGAAATCCCAAATTGTTACGAACATCCAGTAGGCAGAGGAAGCTCAAATTCCATGGCACAGGCTGGATATTTGTCCAGGAGGGACAAAAACAAGCTGGAAACTCTTAAACACAGGTGAGGGCTCCCTGGAGCTTGTCCTCAGCATGGGGACAGGATCACCTCACTGGGGCTTCCTGGTATTGAGCCACTGGCACAGAAAAGCCAAAATTGGGATGTCTGGAAGGACTGTAAATCATTTAAAGGGAAAAAAGAGACCTCAAGAACCATCCAGTCCTTCCTGCTGCCCCAAAGTAGAGTCTAAAACTAAAAGTAGAGTCTCTACCTGCACTGGAATGTATGTTAAACTATTCCTAGAAAAATACTCATATATGTAGTTTTCCCCAAAAATTTATCACAGGCACAGACAAAAAAAAAATTCCCATTAAATAGCAGCAACAGTAATTTTTAATTTCCCCCCATTATGAATTTAATTTCTTGTTACCTCCTTAACTGGATATTTGCATGAGGATTTAATCTCTGAAGATTTAATCTGCTGTTCAGTGCAGAGAAGAACAGGTAAATAAATAATCACCTCTGTCTAGACAGAAGATGGTTTTGTGAATCCCAGAGAAATTCGGAGAACTATTGGAAGCATCAGGAGAAAAGGGAGCAGGTCAGCTACTGCTGAGGAATAAATCAACCATGGACACAGAGATGCACAATCTTCACTAAAACCTGTCCTTGGTCTGGCTTTGACACATTATAAATTCCACTGTCGGGTTTTTGCAACTCCAGGTCTAAAGAGGGACCCAAATCCTTTCCATTGCTGTCCCACACCCCACATTTAGGCTTGATCTGAACGTGCAGCAATGGAAGTGGCTCCCTCCAAACTGGTTTTTAATGTGTTCCTATAGGAGCCACCTACTGGAGTTCCCACAGATTGTGGGTTGGAGGGACTTAAAAGCTCACCCAGTTCCACCCCTTTGCCAGGGACACCTTCCACTACCCCAGGGTGCTCCAAGCTCCATCCAACCTGGCCTTGGACACTTGCAGGGATCCAGGGGCAGCCACAGCTTCTCTGACACCCTGTGCCAGGGCCTCCCACCCTCCCAGGGAGGAATTTTTTCCAAGTCCAAGTCAGGTTGTTACAGCCAGGGCACCTCAGCCCTTCCCAGCATCCCAGCAGGACCTTGCTCCCTCTGGCACACAGCAAGGAGTGGTGACATCCCATGAGCAGCACAGAGCTCCACAGGAGTGTTGTGTGAACATTTTATAAGTTTCCCTGCATGCAGGCCTGCAGAAAAATTCTTCCCATGGGAAAGAGCCTTTTTACTGTCTTTTTACTCTGTACAAGTTTCTATAAACAAATCTCTGAGCTGTGTTTCAAGGACAGAGGGTTTCTCTGCCCTGTCTCCTGATAATAAGAGATAAAAGTTTTTCTTCCTTTCAGCCTATGAGGTGAAAAGTTGTTATCTCTAATTGTGTAAGCTATTCTAGCGTTCCTTAGACAGAGCTTGAAGCAGCAGCTTCACATGCTCCAAACTAAGCAAATAACAACCCAATTCTTTGAATTATAAAGTCATGTTAACAAATAATATTTAACCTTCTAATATTATTGTCAAAAGTCCTTTGTTACCACACGGACCACAGCAACACAGGTGCTGTTGGAAAAACCCTTCAGGACGCACCCCAAGGATGGGAGCGCTGGAAAAGCCGCGCGTCGCTCCCCCGGAGCAGCCCTGCGCTCCTCCGCTCCTTCTCATGAGCTCATTCCAGCCATGGAGTCCAACAGCTCCTTAAAAAAATCCCTGCATCCATTAATGCTCCAAGTGCTCCACTAAGCAGCTCCATCCTGCTCGTTGAAAGCACTTTTATGGCACGTGCAGAGCTCAAGCCCAGCAGAAGGGCTCTGCTCCGGCGCTGTCTCCACGTGGGGATCTTGGAGAGAGCCCCACGAGCTCCAGAGGCACCTCACACTCTGCTCTCCACCTGCCTCCTCCACAGGGAGAGCAGCTTGGGAAGGGCTTTTTCCAATCAGAAGTTGTGGATTCATCAAAATATAAAATGGGCCAGGCTCAGCTCTGAGCACTTTGGCCAGGATGCCCGGAGACCATTCTGCTTCATGGGACACCTTCCACTAGACCAGGTTGCTCCAAGCTCCATCCACCACTTCCAGGATAGGGCAAATCAATGGCAAACGAGCTGAAAGCATTTTCCTGATTGTAAAAAATGATTTAATTATGGTTTTTTCTTTGTCAGCACAACTTTAGGTCTTTCCAAAGCACCAAGTTTTGGTTAATTTTTGCCTGTTTTGGTTAAAACCAGCAGATGGTTTGTGATATCAAAATCAACTTCCTTCCTGAAAAGTGAGCAGTGCACCCACGGACATTTTTTTCACAGCTCACTTTCAAACCACTTTCAAAATGGAACTGGACACCCAGGAAACAGCTTAAAAAAAAAATCCCATATATTTTGGATGGCACTGGCAGGACTGGGCAGTTCCTGCCTATTCAAGTTGTTCTGGGAGTGTTTTGCTCCAGGTTTTTATTTTCCCTCTCTGCTGAGCTCTGCTCCATGCACGGACATTAAGACATCATAAGAAAAATTCCAGCACGGCAATGAATCATTAACTGTCACCATTTTCCAGAAGGTGCAAATTTAGGGTTATAAAACTGTCAAAACCCTAAACAGTTACACAGGGGGGCTGTGCTGTTGGCTGGATGTGCCTCTGGAAGGGGATGCAGCCAAATCCTGCTGGAGCTGTGGGATGCAGCGCCTCGGGAACAGCCAGGGCACATCCATGGCACAGACCAACCCTGTGGGAAACCACGTGGATGCCAAGAGGGGCTGGGGGATTGTCCCTGTGACCCCACTGGGGTGGGTGTTCTTTGGAATCATGGAATCACTGATCTTGGAATCACAGAATCATTGATTCCTGGATCATCAAGTCCAACCATTCCCCCGCCACAGCCAAGGCCACCACTGACCCCAAGTGTCCCCAAGTGCCACATGCACATGGCTTTGAAATGCCTCCAGGCATGGAGATTCCACCCTGGACAGCCCTTTCCATAAAGGAATTCCTCCCTAATTTCCAGCCAAGTGCAAACCCAAACAAAAAGCAGAGGGTCACTTACTGAAGCGGCGAAATGAGGGCTCTTTAGTTCTAGACAGTAGCCAGGATGAGGAATTCCACCCCAGGCATTCCCAGCACCTTGGTCCTTCCCAAAAGGTTCCAGGCATGCAGGTTTTGGAGGATGGAACCAGCCCTCAGCTCCGTGGGGCCTTTCCCACCAGCTTCAGCAGGACCAGCTCTGGACTTGGTGAAACCACAAACACCATTTTCATTTGCCATTTGTGCCACAGAGCCAGGATTATCCCCTAATACCAACACACAGGAAAAGAAGGATTCAGGAAAAGCATTTTCCAGCCCTGTAGAAATAATCCTGGTTTGAGGTTTAATTACAGCCTGGAATGGGCTGTCAACAGGCACCAATCAATGACTCAATTACACAGAACTCCCCTGTAATTAACACTGGATGATTATTGAGTGATCAGTAACAAAGTGGAACACCATCAAGAGTAGAAAGTGAAAGCCTTTTCCAGAGTATCCTTCTCCCTACTAATTAGGACATTTTTAGGAGATGTGTGGGTTCAAAATTCCCTCTGTGAGAAATGATGTGAATTAAACCCTGCTCTCAAATCCTGGATCAGCCCAAAGTCACATGGAACTGTTTATGTTCCTTGATTGAAGGAATGCTAAAACACTTCTGGCAAAAATGCTTCCATCCCCTTTCCCCATCCAGGCACTGCGGGCTCCTTTGAAAATCACTTTTTCTGCAATATTTAGAGGTATTTAACAATTGCCAAAGTCAGAGCAAACCCAATTTTTGGGGAAGGAGAGAAGGAGAACACATCAGAAAAAATCTATTCTGATAGTGGCCATCTTCTCTAGTCCAGGTCTTGGTAAAACTTGGATGAACTTGGTATTAAAGACAGAGTATGGGGAAAACAATGTTCTTGGGAATAAATATTGATGGGAATGCTGAGTATGACCAATCTCAGACAGCCCTGGCACAGGGAAACGGGATCTGTGTCACAATCCCCTTCCAAAATAATTCAAATCCAAGGTTTTGGCTTCACCAATTGTGGAGACATCTGCAACAGCTGGATTGGGATTCTGCTCCCCAAATTCAAGCCCAACACGGATTCAAACCCATCTCTGCCTTTTCAAGCTAAAAGGAAAGGACGTGACCACATCCGCAGGCACAGGGAAAATGCAAGGAAAAAGTCAAGGATGTCACATCTGATCAGCCTGACACCGGGCTGGAAAACACTGGTGGCTTCCCTGATTTGGATCTTTCTGCAACTCCTTTCCTTGCCTCGTTAAATCCATAATTTTGGGTAACTTTAAGCTCTCAGCAACAAGTGAAATATTTAACTTGGGTTGGCTACTCGGTGTCACTGGAAGCCAAGGCTGGGTGAGTTTCCAGCTCTGGGATGACCTGGATTTTTCCAGCAAACCAAGAGCACATTTGGGGGGAACACACAGAGCTGATCCCTGAGCTCTGAGCCCGTGGGCTCCTGAGAGCCCAGGAGAAATGGGAAACAGTTGTGGCTGAAAACACACCAGGAAAACCCAGCACCGTGCTGTGTTTGGGGCTGGGCAGCATTTGATTTTAATAAAGCCAGGCTGCAAAAGCCTGGAGGATAAAAAAAAAGTGAAGGACTGGATGTAAAAATTTTATGGAAATGCTAAAAAATAAAGAGGAGAAATGTGAAGGAAGGGCAGAACAGCCACCGTGCCTCAGCATGTCCGTGGGTGAAGGGTCTCTGCAGCAAGGCACTGGCTCTGCCCCAAATCCTTCCCTCAGCTCTGCTGGAAAATGGCTTCAAACTGTCATAAATATGGAATCAAGGAATATCCTGAGTTGGGAGACGCCCACAAGGATCACTGAGGTCCTTGGTGAGGATCTGCCACAGGTTTCCCAGAGAAGCTGTGGCTGCTCCATCCCTGGAAGTGTCCAAGGCCAGGTTGGACAGGGCTTGGAACAACCTGGGATAGGGAAGATGTCCCTGCTCATGGCAGGGGCTGGGAATGGTCACTGAGGTCCCTTCCAGCCCAAACCATGCCAGGATTCTGGGATTCTAAGCCCAGTTCCTGGTTGTAACCAGCCAGCTCACTGACACATTTAAATTACAAAATGTCCACCCACTGGACATTGAGCCCTTGTTAAATTTTCTGAGGTCAAAAGAAGAGAAAGCAGGAAAACCAGGTGTTTTCCCATTTTCCTTCCACCCCAGATGGCAGCTTAGCAATCCCTGAGCTGTCAGAGGTGGGGACTAAATAAATAGCAAATGAAATGTACCCTGGGCAAAAGCAGAGATGCTTAAGAAAACACAAAATGTGTTAAAATCACATTTTTATGCTGCCATCTGCAGCAGTTTCTTTTCAGCCTTATTCATAATTCCAACTACAATGGGAGCGAGGTGTAAATTATTAAATGATAAAAAAAGAGGTTTTTCAGCTTTTTCCTTTCCTGAGCAGTTGGTTCCATGTGGGACAAAATGATGCTGGGATGGAGGCAGGGAAGATCATGAGAGATGGGGATGCTCGTTGCTTGAGCCCTGCTGGGGGGGCCTTTTATTTTATTTATATGGATTTATTTACTTGTAGGAATCTGAAATAAACCTCCAATACAGGGATTGATGGGAGTCTGTTCCACTAGATAGGAACAGAAGCCAAAAGAAGCCCAAATCCTGCTTTTAGCTTTGCAGAGGAAGACAAGGTGCTCCAAAGGGATGGGATTTAACAAACCTGGAGCCATTTATCTCTAAGCCTAATGGCAAATTAGGATTTCAGGGCTGCCTGAGGAGCCCGGCTCCTCCTGGGAGCTTTGAAGATCCCAGCCATAAAGAGATGAGGGCAGTGGGCATTTCCTGGCAGCCTCATCCTGCTTTTCCCAGCCTGGATTTGGCCCGTGGCAGACGGGATCACATGAGCTGTCGATCCCAGAGGATGCTGAGGAGGAAGCAGAAAATGCCACCCACTTGCAAGGTCACAGCTGCAAGATCCCTGCTCAGGCTGCTGCACTGATGGCTTACATATGAGAGGAACCTTGGAAGAGGAATGAAAATATTCCAGGCTGGATATTCCAGAGCTGTCACCGGAGGGGGAACGCTGCCCCGACAAACACCCAGGGGCAGCTGTGCTGGTCTCAGGGAAAGATGCTCCCCTGGAAACATGCTGCCCAGGGCTTGAGGCTTTCCAGCTCCAAGGAATCTGCAGCAGAGGACGAAGTGCAGCTGCCTGTCCGTGAGGAAGTTCCTGCTCTCCACAGTGACTCATCCCACAAAACCCAAGGGCATCCACATCAGCCACGGGGCTCGCTTTCAAAGGTTACTCATTATTCACCCACAAACTGGGTTTGTCAACAGAGGGGAAGAGCAAAAATCCACCATTGCCTCATCCTGTGATTCCAAGAGCCTCATCCTGTGATTCCAACAGCCTCATCCAGCAGCGTGGATAAGGAGCTCCTCTGAGCCAGGTGCCAGAGTGACACTGTGACAGAGACTGGGAATGAGACACCAGGGCAACAGAACGTGCCAGGCACTGCCTGGTGCTGCTGGAGGAGCACTGGAAAGGGATTGATAAGAAGGAGCAGGGATCTGAATGCTCCCAGGCTGCTGAGCTGGGAAAAGATGCAGGGAGGTGGGAAAAGATGCAGAGAACTCAGGGGGAAAAATGCAGGGAGCTGGGAAAAAATGCAAAGAACTGGGGGGGGAAAAGAAATGCAGGGAGTTGGGAAAAATGCAGGGAGCCAGGAAAAGATGCAGGGAGCTGGTAAAAAATGCAGGGAGCTGGGGAAAGATGCAGAGAGCTACGGAAAGGTGCAGAAATCTTGGCTCTTCCAATTTTCCTGCACCGTCCCCACAGCGCTCAGAGCTTTGGCAACGTGTGCACAGCCACTGCCAGGTCAGGACAGGGGTCAGGAGCAGGACAGAGGCACCTGGAGAGGTGAGAGTGGATCTGCCCAGGTGTCCTGGATGGATTCTGCAAGGGGAATCTGCTCAGCAGCCCTGGAAGGTCCTGTTGGGTGGGCACCTCCATCCTGGACCTTCAGGCCGCGGACTTGTTGTTACAGAGAGTTTCTGTCTGGCTTTGGAGCTTAATTTCTCCTGACAGTGAGAAGGAACCCTGAAGGTTTCTGCAAACCAAACTGTTTATGAGCCAGTGCCAAAGCCAGGGCCGGGGCCAACGTGGGCTGGGAGCAGCAATCCCAGAGTTGCAGAACTCCCTGGCGGAGCACAGGCCGTGCCACAAGGCATTCATCTCCCATCTGGGCCTGGAAATGTCGGCGTGCCGGAGCCCTGAGCGGCCCAGCCAGCACGGAGGGAAGTGAAACCGAGCAGCAAATTACAGCTCTGCCCAGGATTTTCCAGCTGGGATCCCACGGAGGTATTTCCCAGCCCCCCCCAGCTGTGGTCAGAGCTGCTCCTTTCTGGCGTCTTGTGGCGGCAGCGCCGCTGTCACCCGGGGAACTGGGCCACATCGGGCACTGTCACCAGGGAACACCAGTGGTGACAGCCCAAGGGACAAAGGGGACTGGCATGGGTCCAGTGAGAGCCTTTGGAACTGATCTGGGGGTGTCTCCTGCTCCTGAAGACCCTCAGGGCTCCTGGTTTTGGGCTTGGCCTGGACAAGGAGTTGTTGATGAGGGAATTGTGACACCTGGCACTTCTCCAGTGCAGGATCACCACGGGCTGTGCCAAGTCAGGATGGCAGGAGAGGGACAAGAAGAGCAGCAGTGTGACACAGCACCACGGGAGCAGAGCCACCTGAGCCCCATGCAGCCACTCCTCTGCAGCCACCTCAGCTTTAGGACATCATTAACCCCTGGCTGGGGACACATCACACCCACTCCTGACCCGACCCAGCCACAGAAATCCCTCCACATCCCCAAACACAATCACTTTTCCCAACTTGCCCGTATTTTCAATAAAAGTACAGGTTATTTTGGCTGTCACACGCTGGAGGTTTGCACTCAGAAACTTCTGCAAGGGAGGAAAAGCACCAGGAGAAGCAGCAGAACCACAAGAACATCCCTGGAACGACTTCCAGCCAGGACATCTCCACCAGAGTGTGGCCAAGGGCAGCCCAGGGAAGCCACCACAAGGACTCTTATCACAGCAGTGGCTGCATGTGGATTATTTCATTTGGCACCCTTTGGAGCTCTCATAATCTTTTCCTTTATGATTAATATTAAACAAGTCATATTCCTTATGGAATTTCCTAACCCTGTCTGTTTATATTTTTCTCTACATCTGAGTTAATATTTTAAGATCGCCTCTCTCTTTTTTTTTTTCTCTTTTATTTCACATTCATCTGTTTTTCCTCATTTTATAAATCAGGTTTCTTGTTTAGTAGTCATGACAACATCTGCCTGCGGTGGTTATACCACAGCCTGGGGCTTTTTATTTTCTTTTCTCCCCCCAAGCTGCCTAAGGAAAAAAAAAAATCCTTTAAATAAATAAAAGCATAAAATGAAAGGGGCAAGTTGGGAACCGCCTCCTCCTCCTTTCCCTCCAATGACCCACTTCAACAAGACTTCCCAGCATGGTGGGTGAGGACTCATTTGGCTTTAATCCTGCAAAGTCTTATCCACTTAGTTCACTTCAATGGGAATACTCGGAGCACATCAAGTCAAGCACATATGAAAGTCTTTAAAACCTTGAGGTCTGGGCCTGAGAGGCACAAAAGCAAAAAGCTGGAGTTGCATTTTCCTTCTGGGCGTTGAGCTCTGCACAACAGCACCAGGGTTGGGGTGGGATGGGGTGGGATGGGGATGTGCTGCTCCCAAGGGGAGGATGGGGTCACTTCCAGGAGATGCTGGAGTTCAACATCATCTTCTCAGCATGGACCACCATGAATCTAGCCACCACAGCCACCCCATGGCTTTGGCATCTCCCTTGCTCTGGATTCCCAAAAAGCCCCAGTGGCTGGAGGCAGCAGGGCCCACCTTCACACCCTTATTTAACTGAACCCTGTCAGGACAGCCTGGAGATCAGGCAAAGGAATTCCAAAGCACACTAGCATCACATCACCAAATGCATTCCCCTAAGATCTAGGGAATATTAAGCAATGTGTTTTTTCCCCCTAAATCCAGTCTTTCAGGATGCTGGGAACCAGTAGCTTAGAGGGGATTTAGGCTTTTGGAAAAACAGGAGTGTGTTTTATTTCAGACTTCTCCCACGAGCACAGCAAATGGCCGTGGAGTTATGGAGCTGTGCTTGCCCATGGAAAGACACCACTAAAATTCCATGGGGTGTTTCACCTCGGGAACCAGGAGATGGCCAGGAGCACTGAGAGCAGCCCTGAATGCAGAGGAGGCCAGGAGGAAGGGGAAGAGGCTGGGAACTGAACAAAGGCAGATGAACCTTTCATGCAGCAGAACCTCTGGGAGCCCTGAGACACTGTGTGCAGATGTTCTGAGGTCGCTGTAACCTGACTCCGAGAAGGAAGAGGATGTATTCCTTCAAATTCCCCGTGGTGCTTTAATTTACTGCAGCCTTGTGAGGCTGCCTGTGGTGGTCACAGGTGGGGTTTCACACTGACCATAAATGTGGAGTTGGGGGCAAAAGACTCCAATCCTTTCAGCTTTGGCTGCCAAGATGGTTGAGGAATAGATTTCCATGGAAACATCTCCCTTTCCCTGCTTTCAGGGGCCAGAGGAAAACCCTCCAGCAGGGATTCTGCAGCACCAAGGACCCTCTCAGTGATGGCCACCAGGACCTGAGAGTGCCCAGCCAGGACTCTCCAGCTGATCCCTTCCTGCCTGGGTGGAGAAGGGGAACTGGGAAGGAACGCAGTATTTTGAAGCTCCAGTTCTTATCTGTGGTCACATTTTTTCCCAAATAACCCCAGGAAAATGATCTGTCTCCATCTTCAAGACCCCACTGTCCCTGCAATGTTGGCCCTGCAGTGTCTCCAGCACCATCCCTCTGTCCCTGGAATCTCAGAGATGGAGCTGATTTGGATGCACTGGGTTTCAGGTGCCCCCCTGACCCTTTTACCTTGGCTCTGCTCCCTCTGAGGTTTCTGGCTGCAGGGGTGATCCGTGTTGGATGAGGAGAACTGGCAGATTTGCCCTTGTTGCTCCAGAGGGATTTGTGTGGGGATTACTACTGCTTTTCAAGGGCTGCCTATGGAATAAATGACATTAATGATGCCATAAAAGCAATCCCTGTCTCTTTCCCACTCCCCCCTCCTGCCATTCCCAACATCATCCAAACAATCAATGCAATCTGATTTGTTTTTCCAGAGGAAATTTTGAAATTTCTGTTGACTGAGGCATCCTGAGTTTTCTACCGCTCCTGGATTTTGGCAACTCAGAGGAGCTGGCAGTTTCTCTAAGGGTGACCATGATGTAGAGCCTGGTCCAGTGGGAGGTGTCCCTGCCCAAGATGAGCTTTAAGGTCCTTTCCAACCCAAAGCATTCCAGGATTCTATCAAATACCTGTCCCTTTCTGCTTGTTTGCTCACAAAGTGCAGGGAATCCATCCATGAGGCATCCCAACCATCACTGCCACACCATACTGGCCAAAATTTGGGACAAAACATTCCCAAACTGCTCTCCTTGTGCATTTTTCACCCAGAGTTCCTCAGCCTTTCCACAAGTGGCCCGGTCTGGGATTTCTCCCTGTTTCCAAGCTTTCCTAATTGGAGCAGGGTGTAAACTTGAAGTGCCACTTCTCTCCCTGAACAGCTCCACGTGTGGACACCAAGCCCACGTGGTTCCTGCAGAGCTTAACCCAGCCCCAGAGGGAGTTTCAGGTGTGGAAAAAGTTACTCAGGAACGTGGACAAAGCAGGACCGTGCTCCTGGCAGAGATGGAATTAAAATCCAAGAGGAAAGCACGAGAGGTGAGACCTCGTGCTGCAAACACCTGCCTGGATCAGGGTTTTTTGGGGCTCAGCTCAGGGTTTAGAGCAGCAACCAAAATCCAGGACCCTCTGCACAATGCCAGCATAAATCATGGAATCTTTTCCATGGATCAATTGAAACCATGGAATGGTTTGGGTTGGAAGGAACCTCAAAGCTCATTTCCAACCCCCTAACATGGGTAGGGACACCCTCCACTGTCCCAGGTTGCTCCAAGCCCTGTCCAACCTGGCCTCGGACACTTCCAGGGATGGGAGGCCACAACCTGCTGGGAAATGTTGTTCCCAACAAAGGGGGAAGTGAGATTGGAGCTTGCAAACAATTCTCCAGGGAAGGACCACCACTGACCACAGCCCAGCATCTCCATCCCACACCCAGGGCAAGGAGCCTGTCCCAGCACAGCACCAAACAAACCCCAGCTGCTCCATGAGGATCCTGCACTAATCTCTGAGTCCCAGCTCCAAAAATCCCAGTTTTTATAGGAAGATGAAAGTACTGAGTGACACAGGTTTCCTGCAATTTCTGGCTGTTGCATCACCACAGAGATAACGACCCTGCAGGAGCCTGGGGAAGGGGATGCTGCAGCTGTGTAAACTGCGTGTGGGCTAAAGCATCCCAGGGCTGCAGCCTCATCCCAGCTTTGCTTCCAAAGCAAAATAAAACCTCTCTGGGGGCAGCAGCGTTTCACAGGAACATTAAACCCAGAACAAGCCAAGGAGTTCTTCTCATCAAAGCAGGAAAAGGGAAAATCCATCTTCACCTCCATCCCCAAACGCCAGGATCCATGCCTCTGAAATGATGTGGGATTTGTTTAAGTGGCTTTAATGAAAGCTGTCCAATCACTGTGTCAGGGGGACTGGGGAAAGTGACACCTCTGTCTGTGGATGGTTTCACACATAAAAGCACATACTCATTTCACTTGACAGGACAGAACTGATTGGAATATGCAAATTATTTAAAAAACCCCTAAGCTGACCCTGGGGGAGGACACAAGGCACAGGTTCCCCAGAGAAGCTGTGGCTGCTCCATCCCTGGAAGTGTCCAAGACCAGGTTGGACAAGGTTTGGAGCAGCCTGGGATAATGGAAGGTGTTTGGGTTGGAATTGGATGGGCTTTAAAGTCCCTTCCAACCCAAATCATTCCAGGAAAACCATGCCAGGAACCCACAGTAAGAGCATAATCAAAACTGCTCTGACAGCCAGTGATCCCAGAGGGAAGATGAAGGAGCAGGGATGGGAAGAAGCCTCCTTTCAGCCAGGAAAGTCACTTTACCAGCAGCAAAATCCTCCCCTCGCTCCAAGAACACCACACCAAAGGCATCATCCCACTCCAGCCCCTTCCACTCCTGGAATGGGCACATTCTGTCTTCACACATCCATCTCCGACACCAATAAATGATTTTCTTCATAATAAATGTATTAAAAATCCTCTTTAAAAGAAGTTTCTCATCTGCCATCTGTTTCCAGTTAGGCTGTTCTGATTTCATCTTCTTTTTTTTTTATTTTTTTGAAATGGAATAGAAAACATTATTTAAAGGCCCTGTCATCTTGCTGGTGGGAGGAGAGATCCCAAATCCCACCACTGTCACCCTGCTGAACACCAAAGGCTTGGTGGGAGCCAAGAGCTGGGAAAGTGCAAAGGGACCAGTTCAGATAAGGACTAAGGGACAGAAAATTGGATTCAACTTGGAAGACCTCCACCATCTCTTCCAACCATTGCACTGAAACTGGAGAAATTCACAGATATTTAAGGATATTTGACACATTTTAGTGGGCGAGTGCTTTGGCTAGGGCACAGGAACGGGTTGTGATGGTTTTACTCAGCTTTAGCAGCAACACTTAAACGTAAATAAATAATTATCCCTGGAAATATGGTGCCAGAACATGGTGAGGATCATGTCATGGACACCAGGAACATCTCTGGTTTGCAGCTGCTCTGGCTCTCATCAGACAGAAATGTTTTATGCCCTCACTCACAGCCCCCTGCACTGACATGTGCAACACATCCTCTATCTCCCAGCCTGGAGCTGAATCCTGAATCCCATCTGGGAAATGCAGATGTTGGAAGCTCCAGCTTGGATTATTTACATTATTTACATTATTACTGACAGCATCTTTGGTGTTGATTTTCCCCACCCAGCCCAAGCACCTGGAAATCCTGCTGCAGGACACAAAGGTTCTGGAGCACGGAGGAATTTTGAAAATCAGGTGCAAAATCCAAACAGGGAGAAAAACCAACCACCTTGAGCTGCCCCAGAGCCCAGGGAGGTGAAGATTCCCTGTCAGCCACATCATTCCATAAGCTCTGGAAGCTGCTCCTGGAGTGGGAAGAGCAGACAGTGAGTAGCACAGAAAGAGGGACCTGAGAGCCCCTGGAAAGCTGTAACGTGGCCAACACGCCAGGACTGGGTGAGTTTCCACCCCATTTAAGCAAATCTGGCAATTTAAGGATGCAGCTGGTGATTTGGGAGGCAGTGCTCAGCAATATTCCCAAGGACACCGTGGGACCTGCTCCCTGGGGCTCTCTGGCACAGAGGTGGCACCAAACTGTGCCACCAGCACTGGGCCAGCCTGGCCCAGTGCTGGTGGCACACTGCTTCCTTTCCTGGCTGAAAGGAGGCTTCTTCCCATCCCTGCTCCTTCATCTTCCCTCTGGGATCACTGCCTGGCACACGTGGCATCTTCCAGCAGGAACCTCAAACTCTGCTGGAACTCATCCCTGCCTCCCCTCCCTGCTGCCACACAAGCAGGGAAACCACCTAAAACCACCTAAAACCACCTAAACCACCTAAAACCACCCCGTGCCCCTGGATGGCCAAAGCCACCGCAGCTCCTGCTGGCCCCGAACCCCGGAGCCCCAGTCAGGAGTGAAAACCAATCCCGACCTTCCTGCTGCATTTTTGCAGCCATGGCAGCTCTTCCCACCCCGGGGCCTCCTGTGCAATTCTGATTTCATGGCTGGGCACCAAATCTCCCTCTCAGGCTGAACAGCAGAGCCAGGAGCAGCAGCAAAGGTGAGCTGCCAGCCATGCCAGGCCAGGGCAAGCAGAGACACTCCATGGAAAACCAGCCCCTTCCCAGCCAACCACTGTGGGAAATGGATTTGTACAGAGTTTTCATAAGCCTGACAGAAGGATCACACAGAATGGATATGTATATAAATCTGAGATAAGAAATGCTGACTTAGAAATGCCATGGAACAGGATGGATGTTGCTGAGAGAGAAATGGAACTAGAAACAAGTTTCAAAGGATGGCCTTGAATATAAGACTGGATACTTTGGAGGAACAGAACTATGAAAGATGCATTGAAATAGAACCCACGAGGGGTAATTTAGATGATTGGCTTTAAGGCATTTACAGCACAGTGTGACAAAAGTTGATAGGCCAAGAAATGCTTATAATGTATTGTAATTAGGAAATAGTTGAGTTCTGATTGTGATGGCATGAATTATAACATCTGTATTGTCTCACCCTTCACATGAGACTGAAAATGGAATAAAAGTTTTAAAACGCCTCTCAGTCACCCCATCTCTGGGTCAGAAAAGGGCAAAATCCAACAAACCACCAGCAGAGACAGCAGGAATCCAGGGCTGCAGAGCCCCCAGGAGCCACGTTTGATTCCCAATTCCCAAAAGGCCCAACCAGGGCTGTGGGATGTCCCCAAGCCCCCCCTGTGCCAGCAGGATGAGGGATGGGAGCCCAGCCCAGCCCCAGGCTCCGCCTGCTGGAGTCACTGCCGCTCCCCTCTCCAATTAATCAAGTTCCCATACTGATTAACAGCGTGATTCATGGCCCTCGTTAGGAGCATTCTGGAACAAACAAGGCTGTATTTCAAGGCCACTGGCTTAATGGTTAAAATAAATACCTTCCAAATTTCTATTTTCAAGTAGCTGAACCTTTTCCACCTTTACAACTAATTCAGACTTCCTTCAAATTATTTTTCTAAGTAATATAACAATTTGTTTTTCATTAGAGCTTGTCAAAGCTGGACTTGGGTTTATTTTGAGAGAAACCAGCGCTCTCCAGAAACTGTTTAGTACAATCTGAATGACGCCCAAAGGGGTTATTGCAGCCACAATCAAAATAGAGTTTACAGCACTGGCTTGGGGTGACACTTTATTTAATGATTTCAAAAAAAAAAAAAAAAAAAAAAAAAAAAAAACCAAACCC
>VXAX01002718.1:144045-161582 GCA_013399835.1 Leptocoma aspasia
TCATTATTTATAATTGTAAATTATTATTGTCGTTAATAATAATAATAGTGGTTATTATTATTGTTATTATTATTATTATTATTATTATTATTGTTGTTGTTGTTGTTGTTGTTGTTGTTGTTGTTGTTGTTATTTTTATTATTTTTATTTTTAAGTGGTTTAACCAGTCCTGACCCAGCTGAGGCATCGATCCAACAGGCTGGAATGTTTGGGATTATGGATGAGGACCACAGAGAGCAGGTAGGATAACTAATGACACACCTGCTTATAATTGTAATGAACACATTGATGTGCATTGTTCCACTTGCTGTTTGAGCTGGGGCTGGAGATAGTGTCATCCCAAATTGTTTAAGGGCAGGAAGAGAAAGTTCCAGCCTCAAATCCCACTGCAGTGGAAGTTCAAGGCCAGGTTGGAGGGTGTGAGGGTGGGCAGCCCTGGCACAGGGTGCCCAGAGCAGCTGTGGCTGCCCCTGGATCCCTGGCAGTGTCCAGGGCCAGGCTGGACAGGGCTTGGAGCAGCCTGGGACAGGGGAAGTGTCCCTGCCATGGCAGGGGTGGCACGGGACGAGCTTTAAGGTCCTTCCCAGCCCAAACCAGTCGGGGATTTGAGGGTAAAGCCAAGGCCAGTGATTCACGTGTCCCAGCTATCCCTTCAAAGCTGCAGGGGGAGGAGATGTGTGTGTGTGTGTTCCTGCAATGCCTTCCAGATGCTGCCCAGCCCAGCCCAGCCTTCCCGGGAAGGAGCCGTGTTTACTGGGGATGGGGCGTTGGGAATCACCAGGAATGCTGGAAAACTTCCTGGATTCTTTTGGTGCCCGAGTCCACCAGAGGCACCCACAGCTGGGGAAAGCACCCAGGGCACCTTGCTGGGATTTTGGAGAGGGAATTTGCCCCACACCTGCTATTCCAGAGAAATCCTAATCCCATGGAGATATCCCGGGGGTGCTGGAGGTGTTGGTGTCACAGAGGAGAGGAAAAGCTTTCCAGGCTTTCCCCTGGGATTTNCTGGCCAGGCTGGGGGGTCAGGGCAGCTCCAGGTGTCCCCCAGGGTCCTTCCCCTCTGCCAGGACCTGCTTCCAGTTAATCCCATGTTGGACTCCTCGCAGCATTCCCAGGGAGACTCCCAAAGGGATTTTTTTGACCCGAAATTGCTGAGAAATGCTTTTATCCTTCCAAACAGGCAGGTTGTTTCTTGGCTGTTATTATTATTATATTATTATTTATTTTTAATTATAATCATAACGATAAAATTATTATTAGCATAATAATTATTATTGCCATAATCATAATTATCATTATTTATAATTGTAAANCAGGCTGGACAGGGCTTGGAGCAGCCTGGGACAGGGGAAGTGTCCCTGCCATGGCAGGGGTGGCACGGGACGAGCTTTAAGGTCCTTCCCAGCCCAAACCAGTCGGGGATTTGAGGGTAAAGCCAAGGCCAGTGATTCACGTGTCCCAGCTATCCCTTCAAAGCTGCAGGGGGAGGAGATGTGTGTGTGTGTTCCTGCAATGCCTTCCAGATGCTGCCCAGCCCAGCCCAGCCTTCCCGGGAAGGAGCCGTGTTTACTGGGGATGGGGCGTTGGGAATCACCAGGAATGCTGGAAAACTTCCTGGATTCTTTTGGTGCCCGAGTCCACCAGAGGCACCCACAGCTGGGGAAAGCACCCAGGGCACCTTGCTGGGATTTTGGAGAGGGAATTTGCCCCACACCTGCTATTCCAGAGAAATCCTAATCCCATGGAGATATCCCGGGGGTGCTGGAGGTGTTGGTGTCACAGAGGAGAGGAAAAGCTTTCCAGGCTTTCCCCTGGGATTTGGAGCTTTGCACTTTGCTTTGTGGCTGTGCTGTGAGGGGAATTATGGAAACCCAGAATGGTTTGGGTTGGAAAGGACCTGGAGGATTATTTAATTCCCACCCCCTTCCACTGTCCCAGGCTGCTCCAAACCCCATCCAGCCTGGCCTTGGACACTTCCAGGGATCCAGGGGCAGCCACAGCTTCTCTGGGCACCCTGTGCCAGGGCCTCCCACCCTCTCAGGGAAGGATTTTATCCCAATATTCCATCTTAATCCATCTTATTCCATCTTCCATCATAAACGTGCTCTTTTTCAGTTTGAAGCCATTCCCCCATGTCTCGTCACGCCAGTGCCTGATGGAAATTCCATCTCTTCATCCTAGGAAGCTTCCTAGAAGCAGCTGGGAGTTCTCCTACATCCAGAACTGTGATCTCCTGACACCCAGCCATGGGAAATGCAGCTCCAAGGCAGATGGAACTAAACAATCCCCAGGTGGATGCACACGGAGAGGGAGCAGAGCTGTGGGCTCAGAGCAGCCCTGTTCTGGGCACCTCTGTGAGACTGAAGAAGTTTTTAAATTAAAAAAAAAAAACCAATTAGCAAACCCTGGCTTTGTGTGTCAGCACAACATCACAACCCTGGTGCCTCCCTCACACCTCCAGCAGCCGGGGAGAAACCGCTGCTGCAAACGCCTTTGGAAATGGGAGCAGGAAAATGAATTCTGTAATTCACAGGGCAGATTTGTAAGGTGTGAGTGCTGCTGGAGGAACTCTGGGTCGCCAGCTCGGGCCTGTTCCCTGGCTTGGACTGAGCAGGTTTTATGAGGGCTGGTAACAGAGTCTAAAAATACACACAATAAACTGGTTTTTTTCTCCCTACGGGGTCTATGGTTTAATTATGTTCTTAGTGAGAACCATTAAAGTGCTAAGTACCTGAAGACTCCTAATTTACTAAACTGCACCCCACTAAAAGCCAACAGAAGGCCATTATACAGAGGAGTGAAGGCTCTTCTTGGGGGCTGTGAATGCCCACGGTCCCTCCTCCCAGCCCCGTTATTGCCACAGCTTTCCAGAAACTCCAAGGGAGGATTTAATCCTGGGCTTGGAGAGCCCAGCCTAGGGAAAGCTCCAGGCTCTTCTACAGGGAAACAAATCCCACATTGTCCTCAAACAACCCAGTGCTCAGACAGGGCTGGGACTGGGGCAGACTGGGATGGGGGAAGGTGTCCCTGCCCATGGCATGGGATGGGCTTTAAGGTCCTTCCAACCCAAACCACCCCGGGATTCTTCACTGGGCTCACAGCACAGCTGCCATGCAAGGAGCTGAGCAGCAGGGGAGTGTGGAGTTGGAGGGTAAGGAATCAGGGATTAGGTTGGAAAAGCCCTCTAAGATCAACAAATCCAACCAAGTGCCCTTCATGGCACAGAAATCCTGAAAACCAGAAGGAAATGGAACAACAGCAAATAAGAATCAACAATGAGAAAAAGCAACTATTTGGTCAAAAGAAACTCAATTCCAGAATGACCCAGGTTGGAAGGATCTGAAATCTCATCCAGTGCCACCCCCTGCCATGGGCAGGGACACCTTCCACTATCCCAGGCTGACCCAAGCCTAGCCTTGGACACTTCCAGGGATCCAGGGGCAGCCACAGCTTCTCTGGGCACCCTGTGCCAGGGAACAATTCCTTCCCAATATCCCATCCAGCCCTGCCCTCTGGCAGTTTGGAGCCATTCCCTGTCCTATGGATCCATGGAATATCCTCCCCCCAACCCCACAGAGGTGCAGCGAACACGGCAGGAGCAGCTCCACAGGCTCCCACAGCCAGGAGAGAGGGAAAGCCTTTGGCACACCCAGCCGAGCGTGAGGAGCAGCAGTCCCCTGGAAAAGCAGGCTGAGAGGTTTATTAAATGTTTTCTGGAGAGCTGTGGAAGATCCAGATGAACTGCAAAGCTCAGCTCTCCAGCTTCCCAAGCACTGAGGCATGAACTCATCTCCTCGGCTTCAAAGCAGAGCCCTCGCTTCTCTTGTGCTTTGGACCAAAAAATAAAAAGGATTCTCCATCGTGGAGTGTAATTGGATCAGCGTGGTCCAACAGGCTGCTCCCTGCCAGTCCATCCTGCTTCAGATGCTGACCTGGCTCCTCAGGCATCTGCAGATCAAAGCCCCACGTTCCCCAGCCCGATGGGAACGTCTCCCCAGCCCCGTGCGAGGAGGCAGCGAGCAGAAAGGAGACCAGGAGGTCACTCCCAGCTGCTGGGAAGTGTGGGCAGATGAGTGTCCTGCCTGGTGTCAGCCTGCCTTGGGTTCTACAGCAACCAAGGGTTCCTAAAAATCACCCTGCTTGGAACAGGGGGAGATTCTGGAGCTTCCTCACCATGGAAGGGCTTCAGGCGGGCAGCGACCTTGATTGATGAGCAGCAGAGGGATTTTGCACAAAAGGATTCTCATGTAGGGAAGGGTTTGGGAAGGAAATGGAGCAGGGAACTGCTCAGGATGGGTTTAAACCCAGCAGCACCTCGTGCTGGGGGTATTTTATCTGTACACTCCAAGCTCCACATCCACGCTGCTGAAATACTCACGACAGCTAAGCAGTTAAAAATAGCCCCTTCAAAACCTTCCAGTTATTAATAAGATTCCAATCCAAATAAAATCAGAAGAAAAAAAAAAAGAAAAAGCTGGATTTGGCTTGAAATGCACACTGCTCTGACATCCAGTGGGTCGCAAGGGGTCGGCTCTTCAGCAGCGCAATATCAAAATAATCAAAGCTTGATAAAGTAATAAAAAGAGAAGTTGCCTGTAGGTTCTTGCTGGGCAGAGCTCCCCTCACCCAGTCAATAGGAATATTCAGTCCATAGAAAAACAGACTGGAATCTGCCTGTTTAAGACAGCAGAGCAAGCCAAGGAGATGTGTGTTTGACTCGGTGCCAGCACAGCCATAAAATGTTGGCAATTTAGTAGAGACGTGGTGCCGCGCCACTCTCCCAGAGGACCTAAATAAACTTCAGATGGAGAACATATATTTTTACTTTTTATATATATATATAAAAATCTGCTGGTTCATTTTTAACTCCTTTCCCCAGCCAGCCCTTGCTCGGAGGTTTTTCAGAGCTCCAGCAGGTCCCCGTTCCTCGTGGCTGAGCAAAGGAAAAGTTAAAAACCTGAAAACTCCGAGCAGTGGTTCCCGTCTGGAGGCTGGGTTTCTTAGGGAATGGTGGCTGCAGCCACCAGAGGGGAAAGGGGGCCTGGGGAGAAGATTCTGCTCTGCAGTTTCATGCCTCAGCACTGTAAAATATCCCTGGGGATTTGTTGTTTTCCTGTTGACGACGTTGTAAAGTCACGGGTGGAGGTGAAACCTCCCTGCCACGTTCAGGTTTGGTCAGGGTGAATGACCCCAGGAGGATCTGGGGGACACTGAATGATGGGGGCTGGAATCCCAACCACCTGGGTGGGGGCAGAAGGCTCCTTTTTGTTTGCTTTTCCAGCCTGCACCCACCTCCTGGTCTGAGCCTTCCCTCTCCAAGAACAGAGCCCACATTTCCAGGGCCCACAGCATCCCTGTTTATTGACACTGCTCCTCCGTAACGTGCTCCGAGCTGCTCCTGGAATATCCAGTTAATTGGGGATGGATTACAGATTCACCTATTTATTCTGGACATTCTTGGAGAGGTCCTGAGCTAAAATTACACAAGGAACCACTGAACTGTTGAGGCTATTTATTTGTTCAAAACCCTGTTCAAATAGCTGCCGGGGCCTGGGGCAGACGTCTTGGCTCTGGTGGGGCCAGGAAGAGCTGGTGGGACCAACTGTGGGTCCTCCCTGCTTCTGGGGTTTGCCAAGAGCAGCAGAGATGAGGCAAGTTGGGTTTAGGGAGTGGGACAGGCTGGAAGGTCCATCCATAAGAATCAGAGAGTGGGAAGAACCTCCAGGATGGTCAAGTCCAATATTTGAACCAACAACACCATATTGTGAAGAAAAACCAAGATTCAAGGGCAACACAAGAAGGTCCCATCCCAAAGGCAAGGGGGCAGCTGAAATTCCTCTCCAGGTTTGCTGTTTCCATCAGATGGTGCTGTTCTGTCTCTCACTCCAGGATTTCCCAGCTCAGGTCCCTGGCCCGGAGCTCCCTTTCCCCACGGATCACTCACCAATATTTTAAATTGCCATTTAAGAGCATATTGCAAATGTGATCCTTTAATTGGTCACTGTTATGACTCTCTATTAGAGAAGACAAGTTTTTCCACACAAGGTAAGCCCTGAAAATGTTTAAAAACAACCCAGAGCTGATGTATTTATTATGCATTTCTCCATATATAAATAATTCCATGAAAAGGGGACGTAGTGAGTGGAAACTCCATTTAAAATGTGATCCCAGATGGTGGCAAAGCTCTAAAATTGCAAGGCAACATGTAAAGAAAGATTAACGACCTCAAACAGGGCCAAATTTATGAGGTGAAAGCCCCTGTAATCCTGGAGAAAAATGATACCAAACCTTCGACCAGACAGCCAGAAAATACCTCTGCTTACTCCATGTGCCCTCTGCCATTTTACATTTTCCTTTAATACCCATTATTTGGGGTTCAGTTGGTGTTTTCTCCTGCAGGCCAGAGGTTTTGCTCTGGTTCATGAGCACGGTGAGGGATTTGCCAGCTCCCACCAGGCACCACTGATAAATCAAGCAACAGGAAAATGATGGGAATAAGCAGTGGAAAGGAGGAAAAATAGAGCCAGGACACCACAACAAGCCTTGAGCATCACTGCAAGACCCAAAGCTGCCCCATGGAGTGGGCTGAGGGGACAGAGATTAACAATTCCAACATTAACCCCTTGTTGTGCCCAAGTGGGAAACGTTCCAAAGGGAAGGATGTCAACATTTCTTCCCAAGGAACCTGGGTCATCCCAGGCCAGCAGCATCTTCTGTGCTCTTAACTCCAGCCAGGACCACACTGGCTGGCACAGCCCATTCCCCTGGCACCTCTGGCACCTCCAGCATCCCCTGGCAATGCTCCTGTTCATCCCCCTGGCCATTCCCACCTCAGCAAGGCCATCTGGACTCTTTTACTACAACATTTTTCAAGGATTTTCTAACTTTTTCCATAGAGTCCATTGCACACTCTGGTGCCTTTGAGGGCAAACCTATGAGTTTGGAGAGCGGAAGAATGTATTTCTGAACATATTCCTGAACATCTTTCCAAACATCTTTCTAAACATCTTTCTGAACATCTTTGTAAACACCTTTCCAATGGTTACATCCACTCAGAGGACCCAGAGCTTTACCCTTCTACGCACAACCCCAAAACCACCCCATGGCTGCTCTCCCACAGCCCCTCATTCCTTCATATATCTCCCCTTTAAAAAGTCCAGTCTAAATCCAGGCCCAGTCTCCTTCAGAGGGGTTTTTTTTTTGGTGTGTGCTCATAAACAGGAGCTCAGCACCAGGCCAAGGAACACACGGAGCCCCGGCTCGTGCCTGTGTTTGGATTAGGCAGCTCCGTGGCCTGGACTTTTACAGTCAGGTTCGGTTTGTTTTTTTTTTTCTTTCCTCCCCTCCACAACTTGAGACAAACAGTGAGAGCTTTCATAAAATGTGTTCACAAAGGGTAAATTGTGCCATTAGGAGCAGACTACCTGGTTGGTCACTGGAATTCTCCGAACTGGAACGCTACCGCGCTCCGAGCCAGCGCCCGGAGGGGGAACTCGTTTAACTCTGCAACTGCCCGGGAGGCAGAGCACACCCAGCACAGAACTGCACCATCATTCAGCTTGGAAAAGAGTTCCAAGACCATCGAGTCCAAGGCCACCACCAACCCATGTCCCCGTGTGCCACATCCACATGGTTTTAAACCCAGCGCCAGCTCCACAGGAACCATCACGACTGATTCAGCTCTGTCCATCCAAGAGCATTTCTAGAGCAGGATGGGATGAAAATAAGACATCAAGAAAAACCAGGTTGTTGTCCCAAAGATGGAGCCAAAAGCTTGGGAGAGTTTCTTTCTGTTTCTGTTTCTTTCTCCCAAGTAACAAAGGATGCAGCCGGGAAGAATTTAGGACAAGCGAAACAAGTCACAAGAAAAGTCTTGGCCTTGAGGAGCTGATGTCCAAACTCTGTTGGGTGAATCCAGCAGCCAATTCTGCTCCCCCTCACCAAAGAACAAGGGCCTGGAGTGGCAGGACAAGGGGCAACAGCTTCAAACTGAAAGAAGGGAGAATTAAATTAGAGATTACGGAGAAATCCTTCCCTGTGAGGGTGGGCAGCCCTGGCACAGGGTGCCCAGAGAAGCTGTGGCTGCCCCTGGATCCCTGGAAGTGTCCAAGGCCAGGCTGGGCAGGGCTTGGAGCAACCTGGGACAGTGGAAAGTGTTGGGGTTGGACTGGATGGGCTTTAAGATCCTTCCCAACCCAAACTATTCTGATTCTGTGATTCCATGAGCTGCACCTCTCCAGCAGTGACACAGGCACTGCATCTCCTGGTGTGGCCATCATTCCAACAACTCTTTTTTAAGCAATTAAAGGGTTAAATTAGTGACATCTTACAAAAACATAACAATACTCCAGGACATAATACACACACAGTGACACAGAACTTTAAATCCCACCAACGTTAGGAAACAGGCTCGGGCATCTTTGGACTCCTGAATACAAAACCGCGCTTGTTAGAAATATCCTTGTCCTGCTCAAGGCCTTCCTTGGGTAAAACCAGTAATTAACTACATTTTAAAGGACACAATTTCAGGAAAGTTCTCCAGCACACCCTTAACAACTCCAGTGGCTTCCCTTCTGACACAAAAACGTGAGGGATTTCAAGCAGCACATGCTGTTATCCAGGGGGAAGAAGCCTCTCCCATCAGCACCAATCCACACCCATCCCAATGTCCAAATCCTCCTGCCTCGAGCTCTGGCAAGTTCTGCCCTTGTGTAATCGCTTGTTTTGTAAGTGCTGCTTGTTTCTATGCTTTTCTTATAAAAAGAAATAAAGAAATTCTCCAGGCAGATAAATTCCACCCAATAAATGTGTCGCTCCTCTGTCCCTGTGGACATAATAATGCCCTCACTCTTGTCCCAACTTGGAGCACTCACAAATCACCATTAGAAATAAATCTGCCAACCTAAGGCAAGCAGCTCATTTTTAAAAAAGCCTTTTACCTCCTTTCCTAACGCCAGACAAGATCCCAGAGCACCTCAGTGCCCGAGGGATGGCAGCTCCCATCCTCAGTGCCAGCCCATCCCCATGCTGCCATAGGGCTCATGCCCTGTGTTTTCCTGGGATAGGTTTGGGGCTGGATTTCTTGGTGCCAGTGTTGCTGTGGGGCTTTGTGCCCTGTGTTTCCTGGGAAAGGTTTTTGGGCTGAATTTGTCAGTCCCTGGTGCTGCCATGGAACTCGTGCCTTGTCTTTACCCAGGATATATTTTAGGCTGGATTTCTCCATCCTGGTGCCACACTGGAGCTTGTGTCTTGTGTTTTCCTGGGATATTTTGGGGCTGGATTTCTCCATCCTGGTGCTGTAATCAGGCTCATGCCTTTTCTCTACCTGGGATCAGTTTTGGCCTGGATTTCTTCATCCCAGTGCTGCCATGGGGCTCATGTCCTCTGTTTACCTGGGATATGTTTTGGGCTGGATTTCTTGGTCCTGGTGCCACCCTGGGGCTCGTGCCTTGTGTTTTTCTGGGATATATTTGGGGCTGGATCTCTCAGCCCCAGTGCCACTGTGGAGCTTGTGCCTTGTCTTTACCCAGGATACGTTTTGGGCTGGATTTCTTCATCCCGGTGCTGCCACAGGACTCATGTCCTCAGTTTACCTGGGATATATTTGGGGCTGTATTTCTCCATCCCAGTGCTGCCACGGGGTTGGTTTGTACCTTGTGTTTTCCTGGGATATGTCTGAGGCTGGATTTCTCGGTGCTGGTATTGCTGTGAAGCTCAAACCCTGCGTTTCCTGGCACAGCTTTTGGGCTGGGTTTCTCGGTTCTTGTGCCACCCTGGGGCTCATGCCCTGTGTTTACCCAGGCTGTGTTTTGGGCTGGACTTCTCCCATCTCCCACAGGGCTGGCACCACCCCGTCACCCCCGGGAGCGGCACGCGCCGGCCCCAAACACTGCTGCCATTGATGCCACGGGGCCGGGGCGGGGATGGGGGGGTTTGCCTGCCGAAATTCGGTTCTGGCTGGGTGTTTAATATTCCCCATCATGCTGGGCTGTTTCTGCTCGCTGCTGCCTGTCAGTTAAGCCCGGGGATGTTTATTTTAACGGCCACTTGTGGTCAAGGCTGGTGCCAGTTGTACGGCATCGGTTACGCAGATTTAGCGCTGGGGACTCGGCCCCCGGCTCCCCGAGCACGGAAGGCAGCCAGGGCTGCCCGGCCTAATGTGAAACAACTGAACTCTTCCAGCAGTCCCTGCTCCAGGTTTAACCCTTGCTGGGCAGGAGCTGGCTGATTCCACAGCTCAGCCTTCCCATATCCTGGCCCTTGTCCCATCTCCTGCTTCCCAAACTCTCCCAGCAGCAAAATGTCTTGAGGGTGATGATCTGAAAGCACCAGAAGGAGCAGGGAATGTCCTCACTTGTTTAAGGAAGCAGTTTTTAGGGGAAGGAGAGGATTTTTGTTGCTCCCATGGATTTACCATTACTCCAAGGACACAGTACGCTGCTGGGAGCGATCACAAATTAATTGAACTAATTGGAAAAGCCCTCCAAGACCATCGAGTCCAAGCTGTGACCGATCAGCACCTGGTCAACCAGACCAGAGCACTGAGTGCTACGGGATGCTCTACATCCCTGCCTGGTGGGCTGACACGTGCTTGGGACACAAAGCCAGGCCACCCCAGCCCCCTGACAGGGGCCTGGCCTCGGCACAGCACCCTCCCCAACCCCAAACCTCGTGGAGAGCAATGAGGCAGCGCGAGGCGAGCCCCTGCTGCCGCGCCAGAGCTGGGCCGATGCTCCAACATGAAATAACCCGGGGCCTGCAGCAGAACTCTGCATCATTTCTGATGGCCTGGACAGGCTCCAAGATGCTAATCAGCCCCAGATTAAGTCATCAAGCAAACTGATGAGCAATCACATTCTGTCAGTCCAGCTGCACAGCATTACCCGGGAGCCGCGCTCCTGCCCGAGAGGGAAGGGATGGGAAGGGAGCAGCAGGGCTGGGGGAGCTGTGCTGAGCTGCCACGGGCTCTGCACAGCAGCAGCCCCAGCTCCTGGCCCTGATTCTGCTCCCAAAATTTGCCTCTTATCATGCCAAGGTGATAAATGCCCGCTCTGATGGCACACAGCCGCTCCCAGAGCATCCCAGTGCTTTCCTGGATTACCACGCACGGCAAGGGGCAGCTTTGTTTTCCACGGAGAAACCCTGTGGAAGGGCTTTAACTGGACCATCAGAGATGCTGCTAGTAACTGTGAGGGACAGTAATTAACAGAAACCTGTTAATGGTGAAGCACGTGGAAAATTGATGCTCAAATCCCAACTCCATTTGGTGGGAATCTGTGGAGGGGAAGAGATTCCAGGCTTGTTCTCAACATAACCCCACTGGCTTTGCAGAGTTCTCATCCAGAGAGAGCTTTTTCCTAAAACCTGCCCAGGAAATAAATCAAAACAGGAGGAGAAGCAGCCTAAATGTCCAAAAAAGAGACAGAAAAAACCTCTGGAAGTTATCAGGATAAAACACTAATTCTGAAGTTTTCTGCTCTGAAAGCAAACATGATAAAAATAGATAAATGCTGGGAATATTAATTAAGAGAAGGAGTTCTACTCATATTTTAATACTGCCTGAGAGGAAATGAATTAACTGGAGTTGCTATCAGGGAATTTACTCTTTTTATAGACCTTGGACATGGATACACAGCACCACATCTCCAGCCATCTCTCCCCTGTGTTTTCCTCATCACTTTTTTTGGCTCCATTGGGAACTCCCCTCCCAAGATGATTGTTTGCCTGGATGTGAACACCTGGAAAGCCACAGAATCCCTGGATGGGTCAGGCTGGAAGGGCCCACACTGGGAATCTTCCCCGACCTCCCTGCTCAAGCAGGGTCATCCCAGAGCATGGGATTGTGCCCAGACAGCTCTGGAATATCTCCAGTGAGGGAGATTCCACAACCTCTCTGCAGGCACACAGGGAAGGGGGATGATGACATTTAAACCAGGGCAATGACCCACAGCCTCTTTTCAATTCCTTCCTCTAAAAATAAAAATTAAAAATAAAAAATAATTTTAAAAAATAATTTTAAAAAATAAAGAAAGGAGAAGAAACTCTGCATTTCAGGGCAGGTGATGGAGATGAAACCGGGACACAACGTCAGATAAAACCCTGGGAATAGCAAGGCCGAGCTGCACCGTGTTAAAATTCAAGGCTAATTTAAAATCTTGTTCCTTAGTGCAAAAGCTGGAAAGATGCCCAAGCAGAGGGAGGAGGGAAAAAATAATAACCAAGCCAATTGTATATTTCTCCTAGAAATTCCATGTCAGGAGGTACCTCAGGACTGCACCCGCAGGCTCCAATTTCAATAAATCAACACAGCGTGCGGGGCAACGGTAGCACAAAGTCCTGCTCTCCCGGCAGAACCCAGCCAGGTAAAATCACCAGGAACAAAATGCCCATTCTTCCTGCTCCTTGGCAAGGGGACAAATTACTTTCTGCACCTCTCTGTGTTGAAGGAGTGGTTATTAAATGCAGTCGGAGCTGCCTTTCCAGCTGAAATCGAGGGCGGAATTGAGCGAGCGCCGCTGGCTGCGAAGAATCCAAGGAGCAGCGCTGGGATGAGGCCACCCCCACGTGCCTCCCTGCCCATCCAAGGGTTTAAATGATCTGGATTTGGGATCAGGATGAAGCTGGACACAGAGATGTGCAGTGGGATACAATTTTTTTACCAATAATTTATGGATTACTCCGAGGGTCGCAGCCCAGTCCTGAGCGCGGCCAGGGGAGAGCAAACGAGGAGGTGAGAGGTGCTCAGAGCTGCCTCGTCCCAAAAACTCATCTTCGTGTGTCTGCACACCCAGAATCCTGGTGGTTTTGGTTGAAAAGCAGCTTGCCCATGCCTGGGACACAGTTATGTGAGAAGCGTGAAAGTAGCAAGGAAGGGAGGGATCAGAAAGACTTATGAGAGGAAAGGAGGGGAAAAAAAAAAGGGCTGGCCCTAAAACACAACATTAAATCAGTAATTGGGAGAGGGGTGTCCCCATCTCTTGACTCACCACCTCCACTGTCCCCCCATAAGGACATTTCACACCATTTCTACTACAAATCCTTTCACATTTCCTTTACAATCAAGCCCTCNCCCGACCTCCCTGCTCAAGCAGGGTCATCCCAGAGCATGGGATTGTGCCCAGACAGCTCTGGAATATCTCCAGTGAGGGAGATTCCACAACCTCTCTGCAGGCACACAGGGAAGGGGGATGATGACATTTAAACCAGGGCAATGACCCACAGCCTCTTTTCAATTCCTTCCTCTAAAAATAAAAATTAAAAATAAAAAATAATTTTAAAAAATAATTTTAAAAAATAAAGAAAGGAGAAGAAACTCTGCATTTCAGGGCAGGTGATGGAGATGAAACCGGGACACAACGTCAGATAAAACCCTGGGAATAGCAAGGCCGAGCTGCACCGTGTTAAAATTCAAGGCTAATTTAAAATCTTGTTCCTTAGTGCAAAAGCTGGAAAGATGCCCAAGCAGAGGGAGGAGGGAAAAAATAATAACCAAGCCAATTGTATATTTCTCCTAGAAATTCCATGTCAGGAGGTACCTCAGGACTGCACCCGCAGGCTCCAATTTCAATAAATCAACACAGCGTGCGGGGCAACGGTAGCACAAAGTCCTGCTCTCCCGGCAGAACCCAGCCAGGTAAAATCACCAGGAACAAAATGCCCATTCTTCCTGCTCCTTGGCAAGGGGACAAATTACTTTCTGCACCTCTCTGTGTTGAAGGAGTGGTTATTAAATGCAGTCGGAGCTGCCTTTCCAGCTGAAATCGAGGGCGGAATTGAGCGAGCGCCGCTGGCTGCGAAGAATCCAAGGAGCAGCGCTGGGATGAGGCCACCCCCACGTGCCTCCCTGCCCATCCAAGGGTTTAAATGATCTGGATTTGGGATCAGGATGAAGCTGGACACAGAGATGTGCAGTGGGATACAATTTTTTTACCAATAATTTATGGATTACTCCGAGGGTCGCAGCCCAGTCCTGAGCGCGGCCAGGGGAGAGCAAACGAGGAGGTGAGAGGTGCTCAGAGCTGCCTCGTCCCAAAAACTCATCTTCGTGTGTCTGCACACCCAGAATCCTGGTGGTTTTGGTTGAAAAGCAGCTTGCCCATGCCTGGGACACAGTTATGTGAGAAGCGTGAAAGTAGCAAGGAAGGGAGGGATCAGAAAGACTTATGAGAGGAAAGGAGGGGAAAAAAAAAAGGGCTGGCCCTAAAACACAACATTAAATCAGTAATTGGGAGAGGGGTGTCCCCATCTCTTGACTCACCACCTCCACTGTCCCCCCATAAGGACATTTCACACCATTTCTACTACAAATCCTTTCACATTTCCTTTACAATCAAGCCCTCTCCTCTGGTGTCACTTTGTTCCTGGATGGGACCAGAAGCTCCAACTCCAGACATTATCCCAAAGGACAATGGGAAAATCCAGGGTTTGGAGCCCTTCTAACTCAGTGCTGAGAAGGAGACAGCTGGTGGGAACAAAAAAATGTATATAGACATTTCTGTAACATTTACCTTCTTTTACCCCTGAAACTTGAATTTTCACCAAGTCTCCCAGCACGAATCCCAGTGGGATTTTGGAAAGTTCTGACTGAGAGAAATGGGGTTTATTCCAGTCACAACCAGCACGTCCAAGTGGTCACTGCGTCCAACCCCTCCTGGAAGCCACATGCCAGTGGGAGATGTCCCACAGCTGGTGACCCTGAGTGCTCCAGAAACGCAGCAGGGAAAAGTAAAGACTTCAGGATCCAACTATTCCATAAAAAAAGCAGTCAGCCCCAATATAGCCACGGGCTCATCCTCCAGGAAACGACTGCACGTGGCACTCAGTGCCCTGCCTGGGGACAAGGTGATGCTCAAGGCTCCAGAGGTTGGATTGATGATCTTGGATTCTGGGATTCACTGATTTTGGGGAGTGACAGAACACAGCTCGTAGGAAATTTGGGTTTTCTGTGCAGCATTTCTGCACAGACACAAACTTTCCTTGGGTAACCCCTCAGCTATCTGTTGGGATTAAATTCCATCTTTAGCTTGCCACGTGAAACACCTCACAGACTTTGTGCCTTCCATAAAATATTCCAAAAAGCAGCTTCTTGCCCACACAGGCAGCTCAGTGCCTTCAAAGTGCACCCCAACCCCAAAAGAGAGCTGCTAGAACCTTTCTATTAGCCATTAACATTTTTCCAAGTCCATGGATTAATTAAAATAAAATTAACACGCTGGGAAATAAAACTCCTGAACAGAACTGGCCATTAAAACATCTTCAGTTCAGCACAGCCAGCAATTTCCTCCCATATTTAGGGAAAAAATAGTTATGGGGCTGATCATTGCTTTGTGTTAATAACAACATTCCCAAGGATTGGGAATGAACTGGCGAATTTGGGAAGCCCCTCGGGATTGGATGGACAGGAGAGTCCCTGGCTTCTCTCTGGATGGAGGAGCCAGTGCAGAAAAACGTGGGGAGAGATAATTTTAATTGGATTTAAGCACTGGGAGCACTTCAGCTGCCTGAAGTGCAGATCTCATGCAGGCCCTGCAGAGCTCCTGGAGCAGTAATTTTTTCCAAAACCAAGGAACATTGGGAATGCTGGCATGAGGGGCTGCTGGAAAGCAAGGCCAAAGGCAGAGAACTCCTCCAACAGCAATATCTGAACTTCATCCCTCATGGCTTCACCCTAAAAATGCAGCTCACCTGGAAAACAGCAGCTGCTGAAGAGGAGGAGGAATTACTGCAAGGAATTCAGGATCAGTTGCAATGATCAGTGGAGAGGAAAGTGCTCAGGGCATGTAATCTACTGGTTTGTAATCAATAAAAAATACCCCACAATGATTCTGTGTCACATTATAGCAAAATACCTTCTTGTAATATCACTGGTGGAAAACTTTTAACCATAAATTTTAGGCTGAAATCCTCAAAATCATCACAGCAAACGCTGAATTCTAAGAAGTGACAACTGGGATGATTTTTAAATTTATTTAAACAAAATCTTCCTGCTATGTTTTACCCAGGAACTTGCAAAAACAGAGAGAATTCCTCACAGCTCCATGAATAAAACAGAGACGTACAAATATTGATAATTCCCTTCCAGCCAGCTCCCAGCTGGCGGGGAAAGGGTTAATCCTGGGAACACTGGAGCTTTATGGTGTGCACAGCCCAGAATTAGCTCCCACCCCAAAATGAAACACCAGCAAAGCTGTCCTGCATTAAGGGCACTGGAACTCCATAATAATTTATGGACTGGACTCTGGTTTTTTACACCCTGGCCAAACAATGGCGAGGCAGGAGGTCCGAGGAAGCTGAGGGTTAAAGGTGATTTTGTATTACCTGAATTCCCTTCAATAACTCAACACATGACCATTAGCCTGCTTTATCTGCCTCTATTAGGAGGAGCTGATGAAAACTTTTAATCTGCTTCCCAATGGCTCCAAGCACTGGAGGGGATAGGAGGTTGTTTTGGTGGGAGCGTGGGGATATAAAAAATAAATGAAAATAAAAGTGGGGAGTGGGGTTGGCCTGGCCTCAGCAGGGATTGAGGAGCTGTGTCCTCACTGTGGGCACCTGGCCATGGGTGACACTGCCCAGGTTAGGGATAGATGGGATTTTGGGAAGGAATTCCTGGCTGGGAGGGTGGGCAGGCCCTGGCACAGATTCCCAGAGAAGCTGTGGCTGCCCCTGGATCCCTGGAAGTGTCCAAGGCCAGGGCTTGGAGCAGCCTGGGACAGTGGAAGGTGTCCCTGCCCATGGCAGGGGTGGCACTGGATGATCCTTAAATTCCCTTCCAACCCAACCTATTCCATGATTTCTGGGAGAAAACATCAATCACAAATTACCACTGACTCCCTGCAGGTGATAAATGACATTTTTCCCTACACCAGGATGACTTTCTGCACGTTCCCTCATGTCCTTCCCACTGCCCCAACACCAGCTCTGCCCCCAAGGGGTTCTTGGTCTCACAAATCCCACCCTGCACCCCTCATGCTCCCAGAGCATCCCAGGCACAGATCCCAGGGCTCTCCTTTGTCTCAGGACACAGGGATCCAACACCAAAAACTGAGCAAATTTATCCCACTTTGCCCCAAAGCACCGGGACTTTGGCTGACAACAAAGTTGCCAGAAAGAATCCTTTCCTGGGCTGGGTGTGTGGGGATTTCAGAGCAGGGAGGTTTCCCCTGCTCCTCCTCAGCTTGGCACTGCTCTCACTATACAAGAGGTTTAATTCCTGGAGTAGAAGTTGTGTGTGGAGAATCCCAGTGGAGAGCATCACCCAGGGACAAGGGACTGGGATGGCCCCCAGTCCTACAGCCTTGTCTTACCCAAAATCTGCCTCCACTTCTTCAGCAGCCACTGCAGTGCTCTGGCAGCACGTTTTAAACATCACCTCTCCACCCCCAGGCCCTCGTGGTGCATCCCTTTTAAACAAACCAGGATGGAATTAACCCAGTGCATCACCCAGCCCTGCCCTGCAGCTCCAGCTACTCACTGTGTATGTGAGCATTAAAAAAAAAAAAAAAAAAAAAAAAAAAAAAAAAAAAAAAGGAAAATCC
>VXAX01002718.1:169970-226997 GCA_013399835.1 Leptocoma aspasia
AAAAAAAAAAAAAAAGGAAAAGGAGAGGCCTCTCCTGCCAGACAACTCAACATAACGCACATTTTTGGGCCAACTTCAAAAGTTTAAACCATCCCCGAAACTCGGGCACGGAACAACTTCAATTTGGCAAAACATCAGCCGTGCTTGGAACCCCAAATCCAGCCAGAGGAATGCTGGGCCTGGGAGGGATGGTTCAGAAGGAGATAAAGTATTAAATTTCTGCTAAATCTCAAGCAATAAAATCAAATTCGAGCTTGGAGGGAAGGGAATGAAAAGGCCGATGTGGAATTGCCTGGTGAAATTTGTGTTTCGTTCACTTGAGAGGGACATTTTGGAGTTTATCAAAACCAGCTGCTGTCACAGCCACACATCCGTGGTCCTGGAGCATGGATGTGATTTATCCCATGAAATCTGTAAACGAAACAAGACAAAGCTCTCAATAGCTTCTATAATAAATTCTTTCAACAGGTAAAGGAAATCCTGGAGCAGGTTTTCCTAATGGGTTACGATGACAAAAATCAGGAATCCAGGAGCTCTGGGTGGTTTTTAGTTTTTAATGGTTTTGGGCTCTCCAAAGCCATAAAACCATTAAAACTGTGGAATATTAAATGATGAGTTAATTACTGCTCACTGACACCTGTAACTCTGACACACCCATGGCATGCTCAGGACTGAGATGAAGAAAATTCCCAGCAAGGAATTCTTCCCAAGATGCTTTTAGGAGAGCAAATTTTGGCTAAAAGTCAAATATTTTGATAAAAAACCAGTATTTCCATGGGCTGGCACCTTCCCAGCACAAACTCATGACCACATCAGGCATTGTGGAAACTCCTGGTTCCACATCCAAACCCAGCTCCTGGGATTTGATGGTTCTTATTCCCCTTTCCCAAGCCACAGGACAAACTGCAGGACAGAAGCCCAAGGTCTGGCATCACCTTGGGCACAAATTTGCCAGCTGGAAAAGTGGGGATCACCTTCAGGAAACCAGGACTTGGCAAGTGGCAAGGAGATCCATGGATGAAGGAAGGACCAGAGTAAGAGAAGGAGGAGATCTAAAGTCAATTCTCTGTTTTTTGGGATCAAAGGCAGCTTTTCTGCAACAGCAGGAGAAACAAAGTGGAAGGTGTCCCTGCCTGTGAGTGCAGGAATCTGGAGAGGCACCAGCACCTGAACTTTAATCTCTGCAACTTCCAAATCCAGTTCCTGTCTGCAGCATAAACCCAAAGTTTAATTAGGAAAGTCAGGTTTGACCGGCTCTGGGACCTGCCTTTGATAACTGTGCCTAAATTGCCCTTCCCCTTCTCCTGGCACAGCAAAGAGTTCCTGGAGCCCTCCTTGGCTCCTGCTCCCTCCTGTCAGTCCCTGTGCACTCAGAGAGTTCAGGTTCAATGCTCAAAGGGAGGGAAATGTCCATCAGCTCTGTTTACCAACACAAGTGCTGAGGGAGAGGGAAGAGAAGGCACCTGGAGCTGGCTGGAGACCTCAGGATCCACCCTGCTCGCTGCCCATGGGGAATTCCTGCTGGAGCTGCTGGAAAAACCCTTTGTGATGATTTTTAGCAACTTAAAAGTGTGGCAGCTACACTAAAAATCATTAATGAGTGACACAAAGAGCCCAGAAACATTCCCAGGCCGTTCCTGCTGCTGTTGGGATTCCCACATCTGCACTGGTGTTCCCAATCCTTCAGCTGAGATCAGAGCAGGACAGGGTCTCACATCACTTGCCAAGCTCCCACAGGCTGCTAAAATTGTAATTAACTCCTGGAATTAAAATATTCCCCTCTCTGCCTCGGGGCCAAGGATAACACATTCCATGATTTCCATTGTGGGCTGCTCACAAACTGTTCATGGCAACTCCTGCCCTAAGGATTACCCAACCCTGAAGGATCCCACGTGGAGCAGAGCCACCTCCTTGGGGACACTCCTGCTCCTCCAGCAGGTGACAGGGAACAGGGAGGGGGTTTTGCCCCTCTGCCCTGCTCAGGTGAGACCCCACCTGCAGAGGGGAAGGAGCTGGAGCTGCTGGAGCCAGCCCAGAGGAAGCTTCAGGATGAGCAGGGGGATGGAGCAGCTCTGCTGGGAGAACTGGGATTGTTCACCTGGAGAGGAGAAGTTTTGGGGTGACCTCACTGTGGCCTTGCAGGACCTTTAGGGGCTCCAGCAGTTGCTGGTTGAGGACTCCCCACTCTCTCCTCTGCATGAGCAGGCCTGACACCCTCGAGTTATAAAAGCAGAGATATTCCTGAGGGAAAAGAGGGGTGGAGAAGGGATTTTGGTCCCAACTCACCAGCAGTGTGGAATATTGCACTGGGAGAGGAGCAGAACCAGCAGCAGGACTCCAGGAGTTCTCCTTCCTTAGGGAAGGGGAGTTCATGGAACTCATTGGCTCTGGGATAGGAAATCCTGCTCTTTGCTTGTCCCACCAAGCTTTAATTCCTTGCCCTCAGCAGCTGATGGGAAACCCCAGCACGGCCCAGGCCAGCTCTGGGGAAAGGTGGGCACTCCCTCACCTCATCCCAGAATCCATAAATCCATGGATGGACTGCAGCCACTGCCCAGCCTGTGTTCCAGCCAGATGGACCCAACGTGGCAGTGGGAAATCCAGTCTTGTCCTGGGCTAACTGGCCATGATCCAGCTCGGCCCTGTCACATGTCCTGTTTAATGCTGAGGCCAGAAAAGCCCTTCCAGCCACCGAGACTGAGAGGGAACAGGAAGGATCTGATCCCTGGAAAACACAGATCAGTGAATTTGAGGATAGGAGGAAGAGAAATGGTATTTTTAACACAGATATTTCCACGATCTTGGCAAGGGCAGCAAGTCACAAGCCCTATTTTCCGTGTAAATTAGTCAAGAGGGAAAAGCCTCTGGAGAGAGCTTGGAGGAGTCAAAGCTTTTCCCCTGGAATGGGGAATGACAGCAGGGTTAGAAAAAAGTTTTATTTCTTTGTCTTGAGCTATTTGGAGGCAGACTAGAAAACTTGGTTATAAAATTCCATAACTAGAAATCCCAGGAAGTGGAAGAAATGGATCTGAAAATGGGAATACTCCTAAGGCTGGAAAGAGAAACCAATGTCTCATATCTGACTACACACAGGGATTGCATAGCTTCAAAATAATTAAAAATTAAAAATTCCAAATAAAAAAAAAAAACTAACAAAACAAACAGGAAAGGGTGTCCTGTTTTAAACTGGTGGGAAAAGGCTCCCTCCTGCTTTTATGTGAATTTTATCCCCAAAGTGGCTGTTTTTTGTTGCAGCACAAATGACATCATACAGGAGATGACTGGATGGTTCCACACACGATTTTACTGATCTGGGGAGTTTTCAGGCTTGAAAGAGCTAATCCACCCTGAGTTCCCCTCCCAGCTTTTCTGGAGAATGCATTCCAAAAACGATAAGCAAATTATCTGACATTATATCTAATTACAGAAGCTCCTAATTACACAGCCCCCTTTGGAGGCAGCGGGGCAAACGCTGCGCTTCCCAGAACAGCAATTCCTGCAGTGCACAGTAAATCAGCTTGTGCTTGCCACTGATTTGAAACTTTAACCTATAAATTAAATTAATAAGAGACAAAGGCTCCTTTTGTGCATTCGCAAGCCTGTAGGATTTTAGAAATAATAGGACTGGAAAGTGATTTATATTCCAAGATTAAAGGTCAGTTTGGCGCACACGACTTTGGAGCAAAACACCACGGCAGAGACTTCAAATTAACTCATTCCTGCAGCCCCCAACCCTGGATTGTTCTTTTTCCAGAGCTACAAGGGCTTGCTGTGAGAACTGGAGTACTCAGAAGATGGAAAAAACCTGGAGAAATACATGGAATTCTTTCTGATCTCTGGGAAGGAGGGAAATGTGCCTGGGAATTGGCTCGGGCCATCGGCCCCTGATCACTGAAGTGACACAACCTGTGAGCTGCACTTCCAGTTAATGTATGCCCAACATGGAGAGTCTCAGACCACAGGGAATTGTATGAAGATGGCAGAAATTACCTGGAAATTGGAGCTATGCAAATAAAGGGAAGGGCTCCATTTATAAAGTTCTGCCCATGGTGGGCTCTTCTCCTGGCCAGGCCCTGTTGTATTCTGGGGGAATAAAAATTCCAGCTGAGCTTACAACCTCTGGTGCACAACAAAAAATATTATTATGGAATGGTTTGGGCTGGAAGGGGCCTTAAACTCATCCAGTTCCAACCCCAACACCTTCCACTGTCCCAAACTCCAGCCTGGCCTTGGACACTTCCAGGGATGGGGCACCCACAGCTTCTCTGGGAATCTGTGCCAGGAATGTTACCCAGAAAACTGGGATTGGTCATTACATTTATTCCCAAAAGAAAATCCCAAAAAGAGTCTGGAGGAGGAGGAGGAGGGATGTGCACCCCTGTCCACCAGTGGGAATGCAGCTCCTCCAGCAGAACTGAGGCAAGGGACCTGGAATGAGGGAAAATTCCCTACAAACACCGAGAAAGATGGGAACGGATGGGAAAAATTACTCTCCTTAAACTGCACCCGCTGAGGAGGAGACCAAGAAAGAGATTATTTAATGTCCCTAAGTGCCAGGAAGGGTGAGAGGAAATGACTCTGCTCATGGCCATGGGGATTAGTTCTGACCATTGGGAGAATCCAGAGGTAGATACATTGGGATCAAGGCTCTGGGCAAGGCCCCAAGGCCCCAAACTGGAGGATGAGGACCAAGACACCTTTGCAGAAATCAAGGAGCTGCCAACAACACCCCAGGAGGCCCCTGGGCCTTTCTCTTCCCTAAAGCAAGAGGGAAAGCAGACCTGGTAAAAAGCGCTTCCCTGAGAGGGTAGGGAGATCCCAGATTCCCAGAGAAGTTGTGGCTGCCCCTGGATCCCTGGAGGAGTCCAAGGCCTGGCTGGAGCAGCCTGGGATAGTGGAAGGGGTTTGGAACTGAATGGGCTTTAAGGCCCCTTCCAACCCAAACCTTTCCACGTTACTTCTAAAGACTGGAAAATGCTCTTCTGCCACTTCCCCCTCTCACTTCTGTCTTCCAGAAAGCATCAAAATTTGTCATCTTCCCTCTCTTTGCACGTTTCTTGAAACACCCCATTAACAGGCTCATAAATCCATAATTTAAATAATTACCAGAGCCTTGCCCGTGTTATCTTCCAAGCTGCCAAACCTCCTGGGCCCTGCACGTTCCAGGAGCAGTGCACTATTCCCCAGAGCCTCGGGAGGCACAGGGATGTGATGGGATCCAACATTCCTGCCCCTGGAGGAGCCCAGGGAGGACAAGAGCCACGTGCAGGGGCAGAGCAGGGAGAGCTGGTGGAGTGGCTGTTGTGAGGATTAATCTGATTAGGATTGAAACAGAGCAAATGCGTGGAGGGGGGGATAGAAAGGGAATATTTAAGTGAGGAGGGTCCTGGGTGGTCTATAAATGAACTGGGAACAGTGGGAGAGTGTGAGGAAGAGATGAAATCCAATAGGTGTACAGGAAGCTTTCACCAGGCTTAAAACAAATCCGTAAGAAAAACAGCAAAGAATCCAGGAAGAGGAATTGTGTTACTGCTGGAAAGGGGATTGGCATATTCCCAATGCAGTGTGACTGACAGCTCTGCTGCTGATCCCACACCCCAAACCCTCCACACAAAGTTCCCCGAGGGGGAAATATCCATGAAACCTTCACTGGTTTATCCTGCTTTGGTTTGGTATTGCTGGCAGTCATGGAAAGCTGAGGGAACCAGTGGGGGACACCAGTGGCAGGTGCCACCCACCTGCTCAGGTGGCAAAGGGGGAAGCCCAGAAGGTGTTTTTGAGTAAATACAGATACTTTTGGTGAAGAATCACAGAGAGAAAAGCAGATCTGAAGTGCAGCAAAGAGAGAAATGAAATCCTGCCTCAATCCCAGTGCTCCATGGCCTGTGGAAGCCATGTCAGGGAGGGATCATCACTGGAACTTAGAATTTACATGGAATCTGGAATGGTTTGGGTTGGAAGGGACCTTAAAGCTCATCCAATGCCACCCCTTCCATGGCAGGGACAGCTTCCACTGTCCCAGGCTGCTCCAGCCTGGCCCTGGACAGTTCCAGGGATCCAGCCACAGCTTCTCTGGGAATTCCATCCCAGCCCCTCCACACCAGGAATTCCTTCCCAATATCCCATCTAACCCTGCCCTCCGGCAGTGGGAAGCCATTCCCTGTGTCCTGGCACTCCAGACCCTTGTAGAAGTCCCTGCATGGTTCTCCTTTGGGAAGTTTCTCCCTCAGCACCTGCCTACATCCTCTTCCTCCAGCAGGCCGTGGCCTCCTGAACCCAGAGAAGCTGGGGCTGTTTTCTGATGCTGATTCACAGCTCCACCTTTTATTTTGATAATTCTCTGACCAGACACTCCTCCCCCTTTCTCCTGAATTCCCTGCCAGGATCCTGGTCCCCCTGAACACAAAACTGATGCTGATTTTGGGGTGCTGGGACTCCACTTCCCACCCGCCTGCCGCGTTTGGTGCTCCAGGAACACGAGGCAGATTCCTGCTCCAGCCCTGACTGACAGCAAAGCCCTGCTCCCACCAGTGCCTGCCTCTGGAAAGCTGCTTCCCTGTCTGCTCTGCTTGGAATAAAATATCCCCCTCGTCCCTGCATAAATCTGCTTTTGTTCTGCCTCAGGCCCGGCGTTATTAATCACCCTCGTTCTTCCGGCACATCCTTTGAGGGCACAAGCCCCGGAATTCCTTTCCACTTTTTAAACCCGGCCTAACTGGGCATCACTGTCAGTATTTATCATTCTGTCTCCTAAAACTGCAGCTCCACCAGGATGGTTGCACTTCTGGGAATTCACTGCTCGGAGAGCTCAGCTCTCATTTTCCGAAGCGCGGCTCGTCTGCAGCACTTCCAAATCCTGGGAAACCAGGACTCCTTCCCAGAAGTGCTCAGCTGGAAGTGATATCCCTGAATCTCTGCCAGCAAACCCGACCTGTGCAAACCCAGCAAGGCAGATCCTCCAAGCCAAGGCCAAATCCCACTTTTAAAGCATTTTCTCCCTCTTTTTTTAAGTGATGGGCACCTTCACAACAGCAGAGCCAACCCAGCCTCGGGAATAACAAACCTTTCCAGCAAACTGCACTCAAAGATCCCTTGAATCCATGTCAGAGACCTGGGATTCATCTGAGCAGCTCTCGGAGATCAAGCTCTTCTTGCAGAGCCCCATACAAAGTCCAGATACAGCCCAATAAGCTTTTGATGTCCTGCTGACATTTATCTGCCAACATTATTGCTCCAAGCACTTACCCTATGATGGATCTCATTATTTCCTTGATCCCAGGCCAGCTCAGCCCTTGGCCCTTCCTCCAGCCTCATGGAACTCCCCAAAACCCACCAGAGAGCCCCAAATCCTCAGCTTCCAATCCCCCTGAAGCAGCCCTTCGAGACATGGGAATAAAGACAAGTGATTTTGCAATTCTGCCTCTGGAAAGGTCAGTTCTCAAAACTTCTGACCAAATGGGATGGAAAAAAATAAGGCAGCTGAGCATCAGTGTGTTCTTCCTTTGGTATCAGCCACCTTGACTCAAAGAGCAGTTTGCTTTTGCCCCAGGAGATGAAAATAAACTGCATTTACAGCCCTCCATGGGCAGAACTGTGCTCCTTCCTGGCTCTCCTTACCCAGAACTCATCCACAGCAGCTTTGGTTCCTGCAGAGAACTGTCCCATGAGGGCAGAGATGCAGCACAACTCATTTCCCTCTTTTCATGGAGACCCAAGTTCCAGTGGATGAATTTTGCTGTTTCAAGTTCCAAATCCCATGGTCAGTTCTTAGAAGTGGCCCTGAGCTCACAGCCACGTGTCCAGCTCACCCTGAGCCCCGCAGGCAGAGGCTGCTGGACTTCCACAAACCTTTCAAATGACTTTTGGGGCAATCTGGGAAATCTCCCCACATCCAGGGTGCATCTTGTGCCAGACTCAGACACAGCCCTGAGCTGGAACCAGCAAAATCCATCAGCAAAACCCTCCAAGTTCACACCCTGCACGAAGGAAGGAGCAGAGACACAAATTATTCTGCATTTAATTAAATTTAGGAAGGAATCCTTCCCTGTGAGGGTGCTGAGGCCCTGGCACAGGTCCAAGCACTGTAAACGTAGGATGCTCCATAAATATTTTATGGCATAGTTATTAATGTTACCAACAAAAAGATCCCCAAAATTATTTACATGGTAACTTCCTTTAATAATTATTGTTTTCTGTTTAATTCAGCACCACTTCCCTCTTCTGAATTTGCAACTTTAGAGTTTTCAGCACGAAATCTGAGCACCTGCTTTCCCTGCTAGGAACATTTTCCCTTCCAGCCATGCAAACTGTTGGAACAAAGCCCACCCTGAGCCATCCGGGCTCATAAAAGCAGCTCATTTTCTGATTCATCCCAACAGATTGCTAAATATTATTTACTTTTTGTTTCATAATGGCTTGGAAAAAGCTGGATGAAAAGCTTAACGAGGTCTAATCCAGGGGAGAGGAGGGAGAAAAGGAATGAAGAGGCAGTTAAGGAGCAGTTTGAGCTTCCTTATCGCCCTTATCAGCACAGCTATCACTCAGCAAAGCCTAATTAGGCACAAAAGCCATTGTGCTTCCTTGCAGAGCTTCTCCAGGAGCCGGGGCTGGAGCACTGCCTGCCAGCCCCTGCTTGGGAACAGCACTTCCACAGTAATTAGGGACAGTTTGTCCCCGCCAGGAGTGGCCTCAGTGGCTGTGCAGGGTCTCGGGGACAGAGAGAATATTTTCTCACTTCTGGGGCTAAAATGGGGCTCGGATTAAGCAGAGGTTGGTTCAGTGAAGTCCTCCAGACTTTGCTGTTTTCTGGTGACCAACCCATCCCGAGCTCCTCCAGGGAACTCCGGAGCAGGGAGGCAAATCCTGGATCTCACTTCCAGCAGTGACCAAGATCTGCTGCGCCAGGAGTGGGGTTTAGTTTTCTTTCCCTTTATCCCTTTACCTCAGAAAATCAATTAAGGTTGGAAAAGACCTTTAAGGAAATCAAGTTCAACCATTCCCAGCACCACCAACACGGTCACCACTGGCCCATGTCCTCAAATGCCACATCCACATGGTTTCTGATCACCTCCAGGAATGGGTTCTCCACCACTGCCCTGGGCAGCCCTTCCAATGCCTGACCACCCTTTTAGGGAAGGAATTTTCCCTAAATATCCAATCTAAACCTCCCCTGGCCTAGCCTGAGGCCGTTCTCTCTCCTCCTGTCCCTGTTCCCTGGGAGCAGAGCCCGACCCCCCCGGCTGTCCCCTCCTGGCAGGGACTTGTGCAGAAATTCCTCCTGATCCCCCTTTTCTCCAGGCTGAGCCCTTTCCCAGCTCCCTCAGCCTCTCTTGGTGCTCCATCGCCTTCTCTGGACATTCTCCAGCCCCTCCATGTCCCTCCTTTCCTCAGACAGGTCAGTGAGGTCCCTCAGGAGGGACCCATGGCTGTGTCCAGCAGCTCCTGCCCCAGCAGCTGCTCCCACAGCTGTTCCCACCAGTTGGTGGATGAATTTTCCAAGATATCTGTCTGGAATTAAAAAGCAGCAGCAGCAGCACTTTGGCAGCCATCAGGAAAAATGCATCACTGGATTGCATCCCACCCTGAGCACCTTCTTGGTGGGACAGGAGAGACGAGACCATGGAGGACTTGCCCATTCCAAAACCCCTCGGATTATCTGAACTGCTCTGCCAAAACCTCCAAAACCAGCATCCAAAGGCTCCTTCTGGAGTGGCTGGGGTCTGAAATGTCCCTGTCCTGCCTGTGCCACCAAAGCTGCTCCGTGCCAGGAGGTCTGGGCAGAGGGAGCTCCGCAGGGTCGGGAGCTGCAGGGCTGGTGGGATTTTCCAGCCTGGCTCTTACTCGAGGGGATTTGCTCTGTTTGGAGCACGTTAGGACGTTGTGCCTGTGCCAGCCAAGCTGCACTCCCAGATAAAGCTTGGAACAAGGGAATGGTGAGGCCCTGGGGAGGAGGAGGTGCTCCCCCATCCCCATCCCAATCCTGGCTCAGACCTGGTGCCTCCTGAGAGGGGTTGGAAAGCTGCTCCAGCCCACCTGGGTGATGTCCTGAGAGCTCCAGAAATGGCCTGGAGTGGCTCAAAACCTTCCAAGGCAGATTTTCCCAGAGTGACTGTGGGATGGAGCTGTTGGGCTCTGGGAATGATCCCTCTGGAGCAGGCAGGGACAAGGGGACATGCTCAGCCACATCCCCCCTGGCCCAGGCAGGGATCCGAGGCTGCCTCTGCCTCCCCTGGCAGGTGGCATGTCCCAGGCACTGTGGGATCCATGCCAGAGGCTCCAGTGGAAGCAGAATCCCAGCTCCAGCCTGCAGTCCTTCTTCCTGGATTCGTCAAGCCTGGTGTCCACAGCAGATAAATCTGAATAATCCTGATGCCAAACAGACCTGAGACCCAGAGCAGCTGCATCAGGAACAGCTTCCACTGAGGGAAAACTCTCCTTTCCTGGGATTTCTTGCAGGGCATAGAGCCCTCTGACCACAGTGAAACAACAGCAACCCCCAAAAGGGATAAATAAACCCATGGATGGCAGATTCCAGACTCCTCCTGCCAGATGCCACCCAGGTGTGTTCATCTGGATGTGGTGATGTGGACACATGAAGCTCCAGCACACCACAGGGACTGGGATCCCAACCCACAGACACTCCAGGTGCAAACCACAGGCTCACCTTGGAGCCCCTGGCCTGGATAGCACAGAAATCCACGGCGAAGGAGGTGAATTTCCCTGTTTGTGGTGTCTTGCCAAACTGGGATTAGAGTTTGGGGCTCCTGGCACCCACAGCCACCATTAATCCACCAAGCCTCACCCCAGGCTCCAGGCAGTTTCCACGTGCCAAAGCTGTGCCTGGTGCTGCAGCAAAGTCCTCCCCACCTCCAGCAGAGCCTGAATTCTCTCCCACATTTCCTGGAGCCCATCTCCTCCTGAGGGATCCGGGAGGGTCAGGCTGCTTGGAAAATCCCTCTCCTGTGCCAACCATGCTGTTCCCCTCTTCAAATCACACAGGGAGCCCTCAGTGAGGAGCAGAGCCCCAGCAAGGCTGGGATGAAGGCCCTGCACACCAGAAGGGAAAGAGGAAGGGAAAATGACCCATTTAACCATAACACCACTGGACTATTCCATCCACGATTCCCGACAAAAGTGGAAATGTTCTTTTCCACGGGCAGAGCTGCAGGTCCTACTACAAATAAATAGTCCAGGCAGGGATGGAGGCCATGTGTTTCCATTAATTCTCTTGGCACAGGAGGCCATGTAGATCTTGGATGCAGCTCATGCTGGAGCAGGAGAGCTGGGGTGGCCAACATACATCTCAGCACAACCCATCTGGCCCAAATCCATCCCCGACCTACTCCAATCCCCACTTTTATCATCCTAATTACGAGCAGATTCCCAGCTCCCTCCCTCCCTCACAGAGGTACCTTCAGCTGCCCTCTTTTCTCCCTCCCTCTGGCTGAAATCAGCAGGTGAATCCCAGCCTTTAGGTATTTTTGTTCCATTATTGCTGATGGACAAAGTTTGGCCTCTTTCATTTTCCTTTTCTCACAGCCTCTTTTGTGGGGATTAAAATAATTGATATTGATAACGAGATCTGCCCCCTGCCCCTGGTCCCAATTACTTGCACAGGCTGGGGATCCTGCCTTATGGATCTGACAGGAATGGTCTCAATTATCCCTCTGGGCTCCAGGAGTGATGCTGGGATTGATTTGGGAACGCTGGGATTATTGGGGCTGATTGTTGTGGGCTGGGGTCAGCGCTGGAGCCGGCCGGGGGCTGGCTCGGAGCTGCATTTTCCCCAAGTGCTGCCAGGTGCCTGCAAAAGTGGATAATTCACTGCAGCCACCGCCATGTTCAGGATTAGGAACGACAGCACTGAAGGGGCTTTTCATCCCAAGTTTTACTCGGGGTGATGTTGGATCCTTGGTGCTGTGTGAGAGCCAAGGGAGTGGCAGCTTTTGGACCGGCCCAGCCCCACACTGAGGGGGGAACCCCCGTGGAAGTACATGAGAGGGACACAGGAAAGGAGGTTTACAGCTCAGAAGGCAAACAGAGCTTTTGGGACCTGCAAAATCTTATTTCATAAAGTCATGGAATTGTTAAAAGTTGGAGAAGCCCTTTAAGACCATCAACAGCAGCAACACCAACCGTGTTCATCACCACGTCCTCAAGTGCCACATCCACATGGTTTTTGGTCACCTCCAGGCATGGGGACTCCACCATCGCCCTGGGCAGCCCTTCCAATGCCTGACCACCCTTTTAGGGAAGGAATTTTCCCTAAATATCCAATCTAAATCTCCCTGGCCCAGCCTGAGGCCGTTCCCTCTCCTCCTGTCCCTGTTCCCTGGGAGCAGACCCCAACCCCCCTGGCTGTCCCCTCCTGGCAGGGAGCTGTGCAGAGCCACAAGGGCCCCCCAATCCCCCTTTTCTCCAGGCTCAGCCCCTTTCCCAGCTCCTCCTCATCAGACTTGAATTCCCAAATATTTGATGGCCATGGATTCCAGGGCAGAGACACTATAACACCCTGGGCCACTTGCAATGGCTGTGAGGTGAATCCAGGGAAGGGAATATTCCTGCAGGACCATTCCCTTCACCAAGCCACAGCTTCTCACCCTGGGAACATCTCTGGATGCAGCACTTTCCTTTTTACCACCATTTATACAAAACGCAAATGCAAAAACAGAGCTGAGGAGAGGAGCTGAGTTTGCCTCTGTAACCAGAGAGGAGACAAACTCAGAGCCAGCAAAAAAACCCCAATTTATAATCAAAATGCAACATAATCACTGCAACAGATGTCAAAAAGATAAACCCACAGAGTTCTGAACTGCCAAGGATCTGCTCTGCACGTTGGAGAGCAGAGGGATGCCCTGTTTCTGTCAAATGGCCACTTTTTGGGGGTGTAAGCAGGAACAACACCACAAAAAACTCCTTTCTCTTTTCTCCTTTCACTGCCCTGCAGCAGATTTACAGTGGAAGTTCTCAGCGAGGCTCAGGTTTGCTCCTGGATCCACGATGGGGAGGGGAGGGAAGGAGAGAAATTGGTCTTTTAGGACTGTGGTTGGGAAAAACAGCATCACCCAGCTGGCACATGGACATGGCCTGACTGCCAGAGGCTGGGATAAAGAGGGAAAACATGGAGAGCTGCCTGGCAGGAGAGGAAAGGTTGGGGGAAATTATTTTACAAAAGAAAAGCAGACAAGAGAAATTAGGTTTTGTGTGCACATCACTCACCTCGTAGTGATAATCCATGCAAGTTAACTCTCTCCAGCAGCGATCTCCTCGGATTTTAATCAGCCCCTGGGGGGAAGAAGGACAGAAATACGGTCACAAATATTTTATTTGACTTTGTTTTGTGTCTCAAGGTGCCAGCTTCTGTGGTTAAACTGCAGAAGTTGAATGAGACTCACGGCACATCCACAGCCCGGGTCCAGTTGTTGTTCCCAAGGGAACATAATGGATCTGACTCATTCCACTGCTTGGTTACTAAAAATCTGACATGAATCCTTGTGGAATATGCCAAATTCCCCTTCCAGGAAGAAGCCTCAGGCACACGTGAGCCTTTGCTCAGATCTGAGCAGCCCAAGGCTCCTGGCATCACTTCCAGCATCCCTGGGAAGCAGCAATAGGAAAAACCAGGCTCTGCCCCTGGGATAACAGACAAAACCCAGCAAGATTCACAATTTTAACATCCAAACCCAACTGTTTCCCTCGGGCAAAACCATCTCTGCTGCCTGTGGAAAAGGGAGCAGTGCCACAGAGCTGGGGATGGGGACATGGAGCCAGGTGGGGACACAGAGCTGGACACAGAGATGCAATTAAAATAATTAGAGAAACAAAAGAGGGGCAGGGGAAGGAAGCTGCCAGCCCCAAACACAGCTGGCTGCACTGCTGACAGCTCTGCCCCACCTCAGGCTAGAGGTTGGACCAGCAGGTATCCCCTGCCCTGGGACTTCAGAACAACGAGAGGAGACATTTCCAAATCACTGGGTCCATTCCAGGGCTGGCAGCAATATTGGGATTGAATTTCTTTGCCTCAGAGATGAAGAGCAGAAAGGAATCAGTCGGCCAGAGCAGGAAAGACACCTGGGCAGGGATGGGCTGCAGCAGGAAGCCGAGCAATCAAGGCTGGCTTTGATGTCCAGGAGAGGTCCCTGATTAGGATCACAATATCCCAAATTGAGGAAAGCTTCACTAGTCAAAAGGTTGAAGCAGCTCTGTCATCTGCATACAATTACTGGGTATTTGCCTACCTCTGACATCGCCCTGATTGTGATGGTCCTGCCTTCCCCAGGAGAAAAATCAGGGAGTTTCTGGGAGTTTCAGGAAGGTCGCGTGGCTGCTCCAGCTTGAGCATCCTGAGGCTTCCTTACATCTGCAGCAGGGAAGGGATCAGTGACCTTCCAATGCTAAAATCTGAGCTCAGAGGAGGAGATTCCAGCATTTATGAATTCCATCTAAATTCCCAGAATTGCAACAGGTTGGAAGAGACCACAGTGGCTCCTCTGCTACAACCTCCCTGCTCACGCTAAAACAAATCTTCACTCGCAGCATTAAATAAAGTTTAACACGTTTGGAGCACCAAAGAAATTCAAAATTCCAATTAAAGACCCTCCAAAACTATACAGACCTCTGAAATGTCCAGGAATATCCAGTTCCCAGGGGTGTATGCCTGTCTGACAGCTGAGAGCACAGGGGAGAGCAGAGTTTATGAACTCCTGCCTGGCAGAAGAGGGATGCAAAGTGATATCACCCAGGATTTCTGGGATGGCAAAGCAGTTTTATCTCCAGGGATTTATTCAGCACACCCCTCTGGAGCAGGGACAAGACACCCTCACTGTCAACAGCCACTCCATCCTCCCCTCCCCAGCCATCCCTGCCCTCCAAGCTTTTCTAAAATTACAGGATCTGGCGATAGCATCTCCCAGGATGTGCTGCAGCTCCAGCCCTGGCAGGGCCAGGACACACTGAGGAAGCTCTGTGCAGGAATGCTGGAATATTAAAACAGGACAGTTATCTTGATGACCTTCCCTCCTCCCTTCCCCGGGCTGTTATCAAGCTCTATTATCCAGCAGGGATAATTAAAACTCCAATTAAAACAAGGATGGGGAAAAGCAGTGCTCTGAAAATCCTGATTTTCCCTGAGTGAATGACTCACTCAGGCAGTTCAACCCTTTCTGTTTACTAGAAAGCTTTCAGACAGGAAAGTCTTCATATCAAAGATGTTTTGCAGCATAAAAAACTCCCACTCTCATCATTAAGGGGTTTCAAGTCAGCTTTACCCCAAGCTGTCTTCGAGGCCACTTCACTCCCACACTGGCACCTGAGTTTTCCAGTTTTCCCAAGGATTTGGACCAAGGAACAAGAGCAAAACGTGCACAGAAAATCTCTGTGTTCTGAGGCTCCAGCTCTGCCGAGGAGAGGCAGGAAAGGAGAAGGAGGAATCACAGAATCCTGGAAATGCTGAGGCTGGAAAAGATCTCCGAGCAGCAGGCACCCCAGGGCAGCTCTGCACATCCAGGGGACTGCCGGAAATCGGGAAGTTTTCAGGAATACAAATTAAAGCTGAGCTCAAGGCAAGCGACCAGGTGGCCAAGTGAACCAGCAGAAGCCCTTTCACCTCTGTGGCCTCTCTCTGAATCCAGGATTATTAAATTCCCACTGCTGGGCTGGTGGCTGCAGGGACACCGGGGTCGGGCACCGGTGGCACTCCGGTTCCTCGGGATAATGAGCCTTCCTGGCCTGGGAAGGGGGAACTTGAGGTCCTTGTCACAGGAATTTACAGCAGGAGGAGTAGAAAACGTTGCCCCTGGATTGAATTAAGCTCCAGAATGAAATATGGGCTCAATTCCTCCTCCCCTGCCAGGTTTGCTCCCTCCAGGGCACGGCTGAGGAGCTCAGGGCAGGATGGAGATGCAGCACCTGCTTGGACTTGGAAAACTCCAAACTCCAGGCTCCTCTAATTAGGGGGGAATTAAATCCAGCAGCATTTCTCACAGGGCAAGGAAAATTACATTTAAGATTTTTTTTTTTTTTAAGATTTACTTTAATGGTGGATAATAAAATTCCTGGGTTTAATCACTTTGGCCCCACACTGTCTCCCATCCACCAGCCCTGCTCTGGAATATGGAATAAAACATTCCCAAAGCAGAGGAAGCGCTCCCTTATTTACAGGATGACAGCAAACAGAATCCAGGGATCCAGGGGGGATCCAGCCCCCACCTGGAGGGAGGGAAGAGCTCAGCTCCAACACCAAATCCTGCCCTTTCATCTTCCTGTGATGGCTGTGCCCAACTGTGCCCCTTCCAGGCTGCTCTACTTGGGTGATTCAAAGCGAAAAAAAGCCAGAATAATTAAAATGTCATTCAAGCCTTAAGCCCATATGAGTCACTGTTCCAAAAAATATCTGAAAAATTCCTTCAGGAGTGGGGGATAATTATATTCCTCCCTATCTATTGATTTTTCTCTACAATGCAGATGTCAGATTTTCCACGGCTTTTTTTTTTTCCCTTTTTCTCCTCTTTTTTTTTTTTTTTCTTTTTTCCCTGGAGTGAGTGTCAAGGAGGAACAAAGCACTTCTTTGAGACTTTTTCAGCCCAAAATTAATTCTGAAAAAAATGGTACAGACAGGCCAATAGCACGGGAAGCTGAGCAAAAGCTTGGTGACTCAAGCTATGTCTGCAAAATTCCCTATTGATCCCGGCTCCAGAGGGAAGGGTGGGGAATGGGGCACCCACGTTATAAATTTAGAGTCAATTTAAAGACCTTTCTGTGTCTTTGCTGTACAAAAGATGGGCAAAAACCCACCCAAAGTTCCCAACTAAATTCTGGATTTTCATTTTGTTCCTGCTATAAATAAGGAATGCTTCCAGAGAAAATCCCAGCTCCGTGCACTTCCCACCTCTGCTACCCACAGGAAAAGTGGTTTCACCATCTCTGTGAAAGCCAAACCCTCACCAGGGTATTCTGAGACAAATTTAGAGCCCAGCTCGTGGGAGAGGAAGGAGCTTCCCAAGGTGAAATCTAAAAATAAAATCATTTAAGGATTATAGGGCAGGGCTGGAAGAGGCTCCTGGAGAACCTAAATCAGAGGAATCCAACGAGACCAACTTCAGCTGGGGGTCTAAAACTCCCTCAGAGCTCCAGGACTCCAGACCTTCCACATCTCCCTCCCTGAGGATAGATCAGGGTCCGTGGTGCAGGAAGGATGAGCTGGATCCCAGGTTTCTGTTCTTCAGGGAATGTCCCACAGGAACAGGTGACACAGGCACAGCTTCTGCTACAGCTGTGACAGCAGCAAGCCAAAGGTGTGAACCAGAGCTGCCCCTGATGTTCTCACCAAGCTCACTGAATTCAGATTCCTGCTGCTTCTTCCATGAGAAGAGAGGAATAACAGGATGCTCCATCCCTGGAAGGGTTTGAGGACAGGCTGGATGGGGCTTGGAGCAATCTGGGATGGTGGGAGGTGTCCCTTGCCATGGCAGGGGGTGGCACTGGATGGGCTTTAAAGTCTGTTCCAACCCAAACCATTCCACGGTTCACAATTCCTCAGCCAGGGAAGGAACAGCTCTGTGCTCCTCAGCTCAGTCTGCTTTGCTCTGCACCTTGCCCAGCCCTGTTCAGCTCCAAGCCTGGCACTTCCACATCATCCTGAGAAGTGTCCAGGGCCAGGCTGGATGGAGCTTGGAGTGACCTGGGACAGCAGGAGGTGTCCCCTGCCCATCAGGGTCCTTTCCAACCCAAACCATTCAGGATCCTGCGATGATCCAGCTGAGCAAACCCCACCTGCAGAGAGGGGCTCTGGGGTGGCCCCAGGACAGGTCCCACCTGCAGGAGCTCAGGTGAACCTGCACAGAGCCAAACCAGAGCCCCACACAGGTGGAAACCCTGCAGGAGAACCCCCTGGTGTTGACTTTGCTTTAATTTGCTGCTGTTTCCTTCCCTCGGCTCCCCCAAAAAGGCCCTCTGAGAAGCCACCAGCAGCATCTGGGGGGCTCTGAAGGCACTGGGTGAAAGGGATCCTGCAAAATCCTGCAAAATCCTTGGCATTGGCGGCTCCTGCCTTTTCCAGCCACCAAGGAACAACAAGTCCCGCTGCCAAGGGCTATTACCAGACAAATGGAGAGAGATCAGAGGCACAAAGGAGGTTGCTAAGGAGTCAAGTGTGGGATCCCTGCAGAGAGGAGGAGGCTGCAGCTGGGACGGCAAAGGTCAGAACATTGCAGACATCATTTTCCAAAAATTCCCATGAAGGCCCGGGCTCGGGAGCCGGCCCCGCCGCGCTCGCCGAGGAATAATGAGAAAGGCAGCGAAGAAAGCTCCCTTTCTTCCCTCCTACCCACGCTAATGTAATAAAACAAATTAGAATAATTATTCTCCATTTCAGGGCCATAATGCCCAGGATCAGGGCACGCCTGTCACCGAGCTGACATCTACATCCGCTGCCTTCTGCTCCTCGGATTTCGGGATCGCCCCAATTCCAGCTTTTATTTGGTTCCATTTTACTGCAGGCATCCAGATTCTGTTTGCTTCAAAGTCTTCCTTATTTTTGCCAGAAAGTTCATCTCTCTTCTTAGCTAATCACAGCCCCACCCTTTCCAGTAACCTTTCAAATGCCACCCACGTCCTGACACTTTTAACAGGCTCCAAGCAAAAACAAAACAAGGAACACCAGGAGTTGCACACGAACCACAAGGTTCTGAAAGGATTTGCTGCAGTGGGTTAAAAGAAAGATTTTTTAACAGCAAAGAAAATTCGAAACTGTTGAAAAACATATTAAATATCAAGTGATGTAGAAATAATCTGGAAGGAATTGATGCTTTTTCTGTGAAAACACATCTCGGAGGAAGATGGACAATCCACAGGAAAAGAACTGTGATAATTTAAGGGGAAAAATAATTCATTATTATAATTTTTTTCTGCACTCTTTTTTTTCCCCCCAAAACTGTCACTTTAAATGATCTTTTATCCTCCTGCAAAAGCAGAAAATATCTCTTGTGTAGATTTGAAACAGCAAAGGATTGAAATTATTTTCTAAGTCTCTGCCTGCCAAAAAATGCTCCCAGCTCCTCTGTTCTGCAGCCACTTCCGAGGATGTTCCTGAACAGCTCAGGGGAGCTGAGCCTGGATTTGGGAAGGGGGGGGGGCATTTTGAAAGAAAAGGAAATCTGGGAAGTGGACAAAAAAAAAAAAAAATAGAGAGAAATTTTGTTTACAGGAAGCAAAGCAATGGGAGGCACGGCCACAAATCCCAAGTGGGAAAGATGTTATTGGGTTTCCCTACACTTAACCTAAACTTCCCCTAAATTCCTCCTCAGAACCTTGTGTATGATGTGAGGAGGAGCAGAGGGAGCAGCTCCTGGGAAGGGCTCTCCAAACTGGGAGGATAAAAGGGGGAAGAAAACCCTTCCTGAGGGACCCCATGCCAAATCCTGCAACACTTTAAAGGGCATCACACAGAGAAGGTGTCAAGGGCACTACACACAGGGCAGATTATTAAGGAAAAATACATTTCTGTTATAAATAATAAAATTATTACAGAACACGCCTATTAAAGGATCTCGTTCCTGGGGCAAACCCAAAGTTTGGGATTGGCCTCATGGCCCAGGACCCATCTGGACACAGACCCCGGAGTCCTCCCAACCCCAACACCTGCAGCAGCCAGGCAGAGATTGGCAGCTTTAAATCTGAATTTCCTTGCTTTGGGCACTTTTAAATTAAAGTGGTAATGTGCTTTAAATCCCGTTTCCCTGGTTTTTCACTCCACTCTCCAATCCTTTCCTGCAGAAACTAATCAAGATGTCTCAGACTCACACTCACTGCTCCAGCCACCTTCCCTGGTAACTCATTCCATATGTCTGGGATCCTTTGCAAGGCCCAGCCCCACCTTCATTCCCTGTTTATTCCCAGTTTTCCAACGTGCTGTTGCACCCCCGGTGCTCAAAGGTCCCCCAGCTCCTCCCTGCATCCCCAGCAGGGATAATTATTCCCTGCTCCCTGTGGCTGCCCCATCCCTGGAAGTGTCCAAGGCCAGGTTGGATCACCTGTGACAGTGGAAGGCGTTGGGGTTGGAACTGGATGAGTTTTAAGATCCTTTCCAAGCCAGACCATTCCAGGATGATATTCCTTGTACAGAACATCACCAAGTGGGCACAAGTGACCCAGGAGTCCTTTGGATAATGGGAACATCCCAGCAGTGCTGAGAGATCCAGGGAAGTGCTGATGGACACCAACCAAGCGCCCCAGGGTGCAGCCTGAGCTCCCACCCCAGGGAATGTTCTCCTGCAACCCAGGAGAAGCCCAGGGCAGAGACATCAAGAGAAGCCCCCCAGCACTGCCCCCTCACCCACTGCAGGGCTGGAGGATGAACCTGCTGCTCCAGGACTCTTCCCAAACTGCCCTGAGATCCCATTCCCCTGCTCCTGCAGTTTCCAGGTGTGCTCAGTGCTGCTGCAGTTGCAGGCAGGTGTTGATGACAACCAAATTCTCACATTTCTGAGCTCGCGCTCCCACAGCTCCCCTCAGCCCCTGCACTGATGAAGAAACAGAAACTCTCTTTTATGGTTTACTTTAACAATCCCTGATGACTCTCAGGGCACAAGGAGCCACTCCAGGCTTTCCTCAGGATGCTGTTGGCAATTCATCAGCTCCAATCCAGCCCTGGGCAGAAATCTGGCCTCCCCCAGCACGTGGCTCTCACCTGCAGCAGGGAATTGCCCAGAATGTATGGACTCCATGAAGCTGTCATCTACTCTCAGGCCTTGCAGGAAAAGCCCAGGGCTAGCTGGGGTTTTAGGGGTTTGCTGAATGGGGTTTTAGCCACAAGTTGTATTTGATGGAGAGCTCCTGAGCAAGGCTGCTGCCCAAAAAAGCAAACAAAACAACCCAAAAATGAAGCAGAAACTCTTCCACCTGGGAGGGAAAGCCTCACCTTGGAAGCACAGGATGGGAATTCAATCAGAAGCTCCCCCAAAAGCTCCAGGCACAGCTGGCACCAATGGAACTGGGCTTTGGGAATCCACAAGATTCAGGGAGATGCTGGTCCAGGGAAGCACAGCTCCAACCAATCCCTTTTTTGGGAATCAGGGGTTATTAAACTCTGCACTTTGGGAAGAGGGCTGCCAGGAGCTCCCTCAGGATCCCCAGCCTGCAGTGAGGGGCTCGAAGAAGGGGCTGACACCACCCCAAACCCATCCACCACCAAGGGAATGGAGCAGCTGGAAAACCAACTCTGCCTGCTGGATCAGATATTTTTTACTGGAGAGAGGAACAAGGCTTGGAGAGCACAGCAGAGTCCCCAGGCAGCTGCAGATGACAAAACACCTCAGTGCCACCAAGCCAAGGACCCTGCTGGCAGTGGGGCTGCTCCTCTTGAGAAGTCCCTGTGGCTTGGTTAACAGGGAATCACAGAATTATCCTGAAGAGACCTCCAGGACCATCCAGTGCAACCACACCCCCAAGTGCCACATCCAATGTCTCAAACACTTCCATGGTGACTTCACCGCCTCCCTGGGCAACTCATTGCAATGCTGACCATTCCTTCAGAGAAAAAAAAAAATAATTCTAATATTTAATCTGACCCTGCTGGTGCAGGTTGAGGCTGTTTCCTCTCATCCCTTTGCCTGAGGAGTGGCAGAAATCTCAGCACCCGCCTTTGCCTCCCACCTCGTGACTCTGATGGGATCACAAACCTGTACTTTGCATCTTCCAAGCCTCAAGAATTCCAAGTGACAAGAGAGTCACAAACAAAACGATGAAGACATCAAACCACTGAGCTCTTGTGAGGGAAAGCAGCCCTGCAAACGCGTGTTTGCATCACTCACTGCCTAACGAGCTGCTGGCTCACACAAAGAGCCCCTATTCTGTTGCCTCGGCGTTCCTGGGAAGCATCCCTCTTTACATCCTGCTCTAATGGATGATTAGGAACATCAAACATATAGATTGAATCACGTAATTATGCCTTTTAAAAAGGCAGCAATATTTGAGCTCAGCCCAGCACTCGCTGCCAATCAAACCCCGGCAGCAGCGCCTGCCTGAGCTCCTCGCCTCCCACCACAGCTGGGATTATCCCACTTCTCCCTAAACAAGCCCAGCCAGCTACTGTGCACAATAAAGCAAGGTCTGGACATGATTTTTTGGGAGGAGGTTTAGCCAGGAAACAGCAGAACTCCCTAATCATGGAATGGTTTGTGTTGGAAGGGACCTTAAAGATCATCTCGTTCCAACCTTTCCTCCAACATCCTCCTCCAAACCAGACCAGGTTTGCTCATTGCAAAGTCCCAGGTTGTCAGAGCTCCACATGGAGAAAGATCCCAAATATGAGACAGTGAATGGAGGGAAAAGGGGCTGACAAGTGAAATCAACCCCGAGGTTCAGGAAGCGACCATGGAAAAGAGGAGAGTGCTGGGATGGGAACCTGGAGAGGAGACACCACACCACCCATCCATTTGCAAAACACTCCTCCTAACACCCAGCACAAGGTGAGGAAAGCCCAGCTGCCCCCAGGGAATGCTGCCTGCTTGGAGGATTTCCCAAGGAAAGCCTCACCCCAACCAGCCCGAAGAATCCCGGGAGAACCACGCGGGAACTTCCTGCAGAAAACACAAGCACTGCCAATCCCACCCCTGGGAAAAACTCCTGGTGCACGTGCTGAGCTCCTGGCCAGGTCAGGAGGAAACCAAAGATGCACTGGGAGCAGGTGCACCTGGATTCCAGGAGGATCCTTCTCCTTCCTGCTGCCTGCCAGCGCCGTTTCCCCAGCCCAGGAGAAATCCTACACGGCTTCGGGCCCCAAAACATTAAAGATCCCATCAATCACTCACTTGTGGGGGTCTCCATTTAATGACCTTTCCATGTTTTCCTCTCCCGTGGCTGTCAGTGATATATCAGTGTCCCAGGCACACAGGGACACGTCTCTTCCCAAAAATATCAGGAGTTATTGCTCCCTTGGTAAAGCCGAGAGCAGCGCAGAGATAATGGCAACAGAGATGTTTGGGAAGCAGAGTTTTTTCTTCATATCCAGCCTGTCCCATAATTCAGAATATATGAGACACATCAGCAGGAAAAAAGCTCAGGCAGATCCCAGTTTAGAAGGAAAGCAGGATGCAAACTGGTGATCAGAGGAATTTTTAAGGAAATTAGGGATGTTTCGCTACACTTGGTGTCAATTCACTCAACAATCCACATCACAGCTGAGAACCACAGAGCCCTGGGATCACTGAGGCTGGAAAAGATCATCCTGTGACCAATCCCCACATTGCCAACCACAGCACAGCCCTGAGTGCCACATCCAGGCATTCCCTGAACCCAAAGAAGCATCAAGATCCTGGGATTCAGCCTGCATCCCTCAGGGATGAAAGGCCTGTGCTGACATTTGGTTCAGATTCTGTTGATGAAAAATGCCCCAGATAAAACCTTCATCCTGAGATCCCTGAAAAAATTCCAAGGCAAAATTCCAAAAAACCCAAGCATTCCTCTTACAGTGATGATCCTCAGCTTTCAAATTTTGGGATGTTCTGGAACATCCAAGCAGATGAAGCTGATGGGAGAATGCCCTTGCCACGCCTTGATTTTAACAGGGATGTGTCAGTTCCTGCTGGATTCCCTTACAAGCTGCTTGGGAATTCCCTCTGGCACTGGGACAGTTCTGCAGCAATTGTTCTGTTTGGAACCACAGAGCAGAGAGTGACGGCTCAGAGAAGCAAAAACAAAGGAGAAGAAATCTGGGGAAAGCTGGGAATTACCCACCAGATTCCAACAGACTCGCGGAAAAGCCACAATGCCCAACTTCCCTTTAATTCCTCTGGAAGAGCCACTCGAGTGCAGCACCAACACATCCACACAGATCACTCCCTCCTGCTTTTCCTCCTTGTGCTGAGTTACAGGATGTGGCTGGGGGTGTGTGTTCTATTCCCATCTGTTAGAGGTGGGGCAGTTCTCTTCTGTTCATTGGGCAGTTTTTCTTTATCTCTTCCATAACCAGTCCTCCCTCCAGGAGATATCTTCTGTTCATGGGCCATTAATTATTAATTATCTTCTGTTCATGAGCCATGGAGTGTCAGTGCATGGCTGATAAAATTCCATCATCCCATTGGGAGAGGCTCCGCCCAGGGGAGGAGCCAAGCATTCCTACCTGGATACAATCTGAGGCTGGGAACACCACAGGAGCCTTTTCCCACTGCATTCCCAGAGGAGCAGCTTTCTTCTCCTCTGCATTCCCAGAGGAAGAGCAGGCCCAGCTCCACCAGCCCTGGAGCTTCTGAGGAAAACTCCACCCTTGTCCAGGATCCCTGCTCCAGCAGAGCCACATCTGTCACTGCAGGAGGAGCAGCCACCACTGAATGGCACTGCCACCAACCTGACCTACAGGGTGCCAGCTCCTGCTCTGACTTTGGCAGCTTTGTTTTGTATCACTGCATTTTTTACTTTATTTTTATTTTCTTCCCTAACAGTTTTTATTAACTTCCCTAACTGTTATTCCTACTCCCGTATCTTTGCCTGAGAGCCCCTTAATTTCAAAATTATAATGATTCAGAAAGAGGGAGTTTACATTTCCCATTTCAAAAGAAGCTCCTGCCTTCCTTCACAAACCCCTGCCTTTTTAAACCAAGACACTCCTCAAAACAAAACCAGGAGCCAGCTGAAGGATCCTGAGCACCACAGCAGGAAGTTTTTCCTCCTTACCAGGAAAACCCCCAAACTGAGGTGCTGGATTGGGGCAATTCCCAGCTGGGATGGGACATTCCTGCTGCTGCCACCTCCAAGAAGCCCAAGGTGAATTCCCACTCACCGCTCCCAGCATGATCCTGAAAATCAGCCAGCGGAAGCTCCAGATGACAATTCTGGAAGGAGGAGAGCCCTGGGGCAGGCGGGACAGGGTCCAGAGGGGGCACAGGAATATTCCCAGGAATCCTGTCTCCAGGAGCTGTGATTCCCATCCTGCAGGGCCGACAAGAAGTGAAGAAGGAAATAATTATGGTGCGAGTGCTGGAAGTTATCCCAGAATTAAATTTAAATGGAAGGATTAAAAAAAAAAACCAAAACCATCTTGAATGCTTTTTAAGGTTAATTTAGGGGAAATCAGGCACCAGCTGCCCTAAAACAGACATCCCACACAGGGGGGATTCAGGGGTTTGAAGCTCTGGGGTTGTGTTGTTCTTCTCCAAGCACAAACTGCATAAAAGGGGGGGATTTTGTAAAAACTAGTAACTTCTATGAAGCAGAAAAAATGAGATTTAGGTGCCCTGGGAAGTGGCACGGGACAACCAAGCAGTGCCACTGATTCCTCCAGTCATGGATGGATCCACCAGTGCCACGGATTGAGCTGGATTTTTGCCAAAATGGGGCAGTTTTAGGTTCAAAAAATACTGATTAAGATCCCATTAGGTTTTGTCATCATCAACATTCAGTGCAATGAGAGGCTTGGAATTTTAACCACAAAAAAAAATCAAAATGGTACCAAAATTGTCCATTAGGCCACTTTTACCAATTGCTGGATTTTACACATCCCTGGATTTAACCAAATTACCCTGGACTGAGCTCAAAGCAGAGCCTTGGGATCCCACCATGAATCCACTCCCTGGATCCTCTGGAGCAGACAGACTCCACCTAATCCATGCAAATCTGTATTTTGCATTTTCTCCTCCATCCCAGCCTATAAATATTGGAATGATTATTCCAAGAGAGGCAGAACACAGAGCTCTGTTTTGACAGATGAAGTCCAACCCTCACCATGTCTGGAAGCACCAATTTATCCCTGCCAAAACTAAATTGCTCCAGCTTTGTCCTACCTCCAATTATTCTGATTCTCAAATATTTCTGTGTGATAGAATTGTGCTCTGAAACCATTAAAAAAAAAAGACATTAAATGGCACATTGGTGAGGAGAATTCCTGAAAATTCCTTGGTGGAGCCATTAAGACACTGATATTCTCAGCTATGTAAATTAAACCAGGCAGCGTCCATGGCTCCAGTGCATTCCCAAGGTTTCTCCAGGCACTTCACCAGTTTGATCCATTACAATTCCCTTCACCCAGCCCAAAGAGGCAGGGAAACCATTCCAATCCCATTCCAAACCCATCCATCCCTTCCAGCTTCAGCCTGAACCCCATGATCCCACAGCCCAAGATTTTTCCAGCCCCTGATTTGATGTTGTCACACAAGAAAAACCACTTTGAATTAGTTTTAAAATATTCCCAATAACAGTCGTGAAACCTCCTTTTTTAAAAATCTTAATGTGCAAAAACCCCTTAAATCAAAACGGAATTTTTAAAACTCAGATTATTACACATCAAAGCCATTAAAAACTCCCCCTCCTCCCTCCGCACAGCCTGTGGTTCCCAGCACAGCCCCCTCCCAGATGCCCAAATTAATGTTTCTGGGAGGAGAAGCAAGGAATATTGTCCTAAAAGCAGCTGCAGCAGGAAAGCACCGGCTCATCCCAAAAGTGAAAGGTTAATTGTGCCTGAACCCAGCTCCGGGGCTGACTGGCACCAAAAGGGTCGTAGATCTCCCTCATTCCTGCCGGCACAAGAATCCCACTGTTATCCCTGTTTTCATATGGTAATCACCACCCTGCCCTGCTGGGGATGGGTGTCATCCAAACTCCTGCATCCCTGTGCATCCATTCCCTTGGAGAGCAGCGCTGCCCTCACCCAGCAGGGCACAGCAGCAGCTTTTCCTGCTTCATTTTTCACCCCAATTCCCAGGAAGGGGCACTGTAATCCCGCAGGACAATTCCCGCACACCCCGTGGCTCCAGGAGGATGCTCCCAGCACCAGCGTGGGCTATGCTAAGCCAAGCCTTCCTGGCATGGCCTGGCCTCCCTGGAGCACGAGTTCAGCCTTGCACCTGTGCTTTTATCCCAAAGGGATGGGGCTGGAATCCTGGCACCAGCTGGCACAGCAGGACACGACAGCGGAGCACGGAGTAAACAGCGCTGCCAGCTGCTGGGACACAGCTCTGGCATCCCCGGATGCTCTGCAGCTAAGCCAGCCCCAAGCTGGGTTTAACTGCAAGTGCAGCCAAGGAGAAACTCTGCTCACAGGCCAGGCCAGCAGTCTGGGCCCCAAAACTCACCCAGTTTGGGGTTAAATCCTGCCAGGCTCTGGCTGCTCCCTGGTGAGGGCACGCGTGGCATGTGGGGCTGTGCTCCTGCCTCAAGGTCCTGCTAAAACCAGGCTTAGGGGCAGAGAAGCTGGGAGAGGCTCTGATTCATTCACAATCCCCTTCCTGAGGGACAAAATCTCCACAGCTGCCCGTGTGGGATCAGTTTTCTGGGATACATCACCAACTGTGCTTCTTCCCAGCTTCCATCCATCCATCCATCCATCCATCCATCCATCCATCCATCCATCCATCCATCCCCCTGGACCTCTCCAGGCCAAAGCCTTCCTTCTCTCCAGAGCTGTCTCCCCAAACCCTTCTCCATCCAGCACAGACTCATCCTGACCATAACCTGCCATTCCTAGAAAAACGTTAAGCTTGGAGAAGACCTCCAAGAGCCCCGAGCCCACTCCTCTTTCAGGCTTCATCTCATGCAAACAAAGTGCTGCTGGATGCTGCTCCATGGCCAGTGGAAGCACTGGGGGTTCTGGGATTATCCCAGATGCTCCTGAGCCATGGTTTCTATAAAAATTCCAGCTCAGTCAGGAAGGTTTGAGGAGATGAACATGTTGAACACCACAAGTGAATCCACAGCTCAGCAGACGAGGGGGGAGCTGGGCTCCAGCTCACCCTCACTGGGCTGTAAGATGATACCAGGCCCAAGATTACCAAATCCATCAGCAGAACCTCCCGTTCCTCCCTGCTGACTCACACACAGTTGTTCACATCTGCCCAAAAAGCATCAGACTCCAAATCCTTCGGATTCTTAGACAGGTCTGAGGCTGGAGCCACGTCCCTGCTGAGGTTTGAGTGTTGTCACCTCTGAACACCACGCAGGGGTTCACAGAGCCCAGACACACTGTGACACCTGAAGGGATCAGCCAGGTCACCCCCCTGGCAGGGGAGCCCTGAGGAGCTGCTGGTTCCTCACTGACCCTCCCAGCTCACTAACTCCAGCATTTCTCCAGGGTTCCTCACTGACCCTCCCAGCTCACTAACTCCAGCATTTCTCCAGGGTTCCTCACTGACCCTCCCAGCTCACTAACTCCACCATTTCTCCAGGGTTCCTCACTGACCCTCCCAGCTCACTAACTCCAGCATTTCTCCAGGGTTCCTCACTGACCCTCCCAGCTCACTAACTCCAGGATTTCTCTCTTGGTTTTCACCCTCCTCTTGCTGCTGTCACGTGGGAGCAGTGATGAAGGTGAGGAAGGTGATGATTTAAGGTCCCTCCCAACCTGAGCCATTCCAGGATTCTACAGTGAGATGCATTTGCTGATGTGGCAGTGCCAGGAGGCCAACACAGCCACAACCTCCATGTGCACCAAACATCCTGGGGAGCACAACCCAAACCCTCCTCCAACTGCAGCAATTCCCAACCCTGACATTTTGCAGGGCAGCAAAAAACACAGACAGGAAGGAGTCATCTCCATGACCTGGGGGGGACTCAGAGAAGAAACTGGGATGGAATCATGGAATGGTTTGGGCTGGAAGGGATCATAAACCCCATCCAATGCCACCCCTGCCATGGGTAGGGACACCTTCCACCATCTCAGGCTGCTCCAAGCTCTGTCCAACCTAGCCTGGGACACTTCCAGGGATGGAGCAGCCACATCTGGGACAGCCCCACTTTGGGGCTGTGGGATGGGATGGCCACTGGGAGCTTCAGGAGCATCCACATGGAAGCCATGGAGCATCCCACAACCAATAAACAATCTGGGAATGAAGGGAGCAATGATCTCCTCCAGTAACATTCCCCAATCTTGGAGTTCTGGAGATGAAATCCATCCCATAAACAGCAGCAAAGCCCGTCAAGGCTCTCTCCAAGAGACAATTCCCATCCTCCAAACCCCAACCAACACATCCTTATTCCCGGGGCTCACTGATACTGCTGGGAACGAAAGGGTCACGTTGTTGACCCACCTGCTCCTGTTTTCCTCACTTGGATCTCGTCAAATTTCAGCAGCTGCAGGGCAGCACAAAGCCCCCCATTGTTATCTCTGGCACAGCCGGAGAGGGAGCCACGGGCTGGGTTTTTTTGGGGGGGGGGAAGGGAATAAAATCAGCGGCCAATGGCGGCTGCGCCCGCCCCACACGCGCTCCGAGGGTTTGGGACACGCTCATGGCAAAATCCATGGTTTGGGATTTTCCAGAGGTCTCTGCTGGGGCAGGGGAGGAGCAGGAGCAGGAGGATGTGCCAAAGGGGAGGAGGGAAAGGAAGAAGCAAACCCCAAACCTAAATACATTCTCCCCTGCTCCTTTTAGGGTTTTCAAGTGTTTTGCCTCTTCCAAACGCTGCAACCCCTCACGCAATGTAGGGTTTGTATTTGTGGCTCGACTTCAAGTGATGCCCAGTTTTCATCTTTGTTATTTACCATAAATAAATTCACTATGCCAAGTTGCCACAGCCTGGCCATGGCTGCAGAGGAGTCAGCACAGTCCTTTCCCCCAATCTCCTCATCCCAAACCAGTTTGTTGGACGATCAGGGGCAAAGCAGTGAGGGAGGGAAGGGCTGAAAGCCTTCAGAAGATAAAAACTAAGTCCAAGGATAAAGAATTTTCTTATTTTCTGACTCAAAAAAATCACCTGTCCAGAGTCAACCCTCACACCTGGCTATGCTAGAAAGAGCTCACATAATTAATTCTAATTAATTCCCCTTCCTAAAACACGGGATAAGGTGAAAACAGCCAATTGTTTCTCTTTGTACAGAAACACCCACACATCAAATTTACACAGAGCACGTCTGCACGGCACAGACAAATGCTGCTCCAACAGATCCAGATTTTCCAGCTCCCAGTGCAGCTGTCTCCCTATGGATATTGTGTGTCAGACAGCCCAGCAGCCAAGGGGAGGAGATATCCAATCCAGACTGACTTTCCCTGGAATTAGACCTGCTCCCGAGCCCACCTCCCTGAAACCCAGCATGGTTTGGTTTCAGCTTGAGCCTTAAAGCACCTGTTGGAAATATCTGAGTTGTGCTGCAGAACAAGGGATTTATCCCTGCTCTGGATCACTCCTGATCTGGGGGGTGACTTTAATTCCCAAATGACACTTCGGGATTGAACCTCTCCAGGCTCTCAGCACCCACAGCTTCCAGCTCCCACCCCGAGGGTCTGACAGCCACAACTCCAGGAAATCCTGGAGCCTTTTGGGACAAAGCTCCCTGTGCTGTGCCCAGGGATGGGCAGGAGAGTGGGGATGGCCCCAGAGCCAGCCTTGGGCACAGCCAGGTCACATTGGGGCCACTCCATGGAAACATCAATCCCAGAGCTGGATGTGCTGCAGCTCACATTTCAAGGGTTGATTCTAAAACACCAAATCTTGACTTCAAAGGGTTCTCCTCCTCTCCCTGGCCAGTGGCTGGAGCTGGGGCAGGGAGGCTTTGGTGGGATATTGGGAAGAGGGCACTGCCCAGGCTCCCCAGGGAATGGGCACAGCCCCGAGGCTGCCAGAGCTCCAGGAGAGTTTGGACAATGCTCCCAAGGATGCCCAGGGTGGGATTGTTGGGGTGGGACTGGATGATCCCTGTGGATCCTTCAACAACTTCCTCAAAGGAATGCAAAGCTCCACACCACCCCTAAAAGAACTGCCTGGACAACACATCCCCCAGGCAGTGAAAAACCCCAGGAATGCCCCAAATCCTGCTCCTGCCAGCTCACCACAAACACCTCGTTTATCTCCAGGGTGGAATATTGGTCCCAACCAAACCAGAACCACCCCCAGTTCCAGCTGGGTTTGCCTCTCACAGGTCCCAGTTACACCTGTTGGAATGAACTGGTTTTCCCAGTCATTTTTCCTTTTCCAGAAGGACAATAACCCTCCCAGACTCTCTCCCTTCACTCCCAGCTTTCCAGTATCAGTAGAAACAGAGGCACAAAGACAAGAGATGCTCCAGTTCATGTCGAGTTTTCAGTTTCCCTCTAACCAGACAGGATTTGTAGTGATTCCTAATGGAGAGACTAATAATCACAACCTGTAACCATCAAACTCCTGTTAATAACCTCAAAGAGCAGCTCTGAGCCTCCTCCATCAACAGGCAGAGCACATGGGTGAGGATTAATATGGAAATAATTCAGGTTTTCCAGTCAGTAGGAAAGCAAAGCCCAGGCACTTGCACAGCAAAGCTCCCTTTTTGACTAATATAAAAGCAGAAAGTTTCAACTTTATGACTTAAAAACACTGCAGAGCAACAAGGATGATTCATTTTGAGGTCACCCCAAAAAAATCCCCCCAAAATTCTGAGGTGCTGCTCTGAGAAGTGGAGCTGGACCAAGACAGAGAAAGGATAAATGAGAAAAAATAAATGATTAAAAAAGGAAGAAATTGCCCATCAGATCTCTGAGGAGTAGACAATGAGGAGAGCCTGTGATTTATTGCTTCTCATTCAGTGGTGCCTCTCACTCCCACACCCCAGAACAAAGGACACCTCTCACACATGGGGTCTCTCAGGGCTCTGAGAGCCAAAACTCTTTGCTGAAGCTCAGAATCCCCTTTGGCACCACGTCCTGGTACCCCCAGCCCTTCACCCCAACCCCAGGACACCACAAAACCAAGATGTGACCCAGCTTCCCACAGCCAAACCCATCTTCAACCACCACCATTAAATATTTCCCATTTCTTGTTCACCAAAGTCACCTCAGCCTGTGGATACTTCACATTTCTGCAGCCACCAGAAAAGTTCTGGCTGTTGTTGGAAGATTTGGGAGAACGTTAGCAGGAACTTTTGTTCTTGAAGTATAAACTACCCAGAAAAAAAAAAATAAAATTTAGCATAAAAACTTTTAAAAGCTTCCAAGTGCTCTCCAGGGTAGTCATTAGGAACTACTTAGGTAACAGGAGGGTGATAACAGGGAGTTAATGCAGCGTTAAATTAGCCCTCCTTCCATGCAGAACTTTAAGTGACAGAGGAATCAGTTGGGAGGATTTTTATTTTATTTTTTAAATAATGAAGTTAATGGATTTCCTGTTTTTAGCTCTGTGGGCGGCTGTCAATTTGAGGGATCTGTACATACTGGATTTAATTACTCTGTCTTCAAGGAAGGAAAATAAGTTCAGCCCTGCTCCTGTGAACAACCAGGAGCTCTCCAGCTTGGCCTCAAGGTGAGGAGAAGGTGCCCACACTGGTCAGGGAGGGTGAGATGTCCTGGAGATGGGAAACAGCATTCCCTGAAATCCTCCTGTCCAGAGAATTTGTGGCTTCCCCATCCCTAGAAGTGTCCAAGGCCAGGCTGGACTTGGAGCAACCTGGGATTGTGGAAGATGTTGGGTTTGGGACTGGATGAGCTTTAAGGTCCCTCCCAACCCAAACCATTCCAGGATTCTCAACATCTCGACCATCCCAGAAAATCCTCACACGACCAGTGAGCTGTGCCTCAAATCCCAGGGAGAGAGGGGAACAAGCCCCAGGAAAGGCTCAGAGCATTCCTCCTGATTTAGACAAAGACAGCAGGGGTGAGGCTGGCCACAAAGAAAGGGGCAGAATCCCAGGATGGTTTGGGTTGGAAAAGCCCTCCAAGGTCATCAAGTCTGACACCAGGTACTTCCCATCCAACTGCAGGCCACGCTTTCCCAAATTGTGGGAGACAAGAATCCAACTCTCTGCTTCCAAACTGATGTTGGAAACAATTCCAATGAACTTGGCAAGGCTTCAATCTGAGCCTTAATGCAGGAGAACTCCACCCCTGAGAGTCACCCAGTCCAATTCACCTTTTCTGATGGAAATCATGGAATGCCAGGATCCTAAAAGTTGGGAAAGACCTCCAGGATCATCGAGTCCAAGCTGTCCCCAATGCCCACCTTGTCCCCAGCCCGGAGCACTGAGTGCCACCTCCAGGAATTCCTTGGACACCTCTAGGGATGGGAACTCCAAACCTCCCTGGGCAGCCCCTTCCAAAGCCTGACCACCCTTTCCATGGAGAAATTCCTGCTGATGTCCAACCTGAAGAAAAGCAGAGCTTGTGGGACACACAGCCCACACGTCCCACAGGGAAATGGGAAGGGCTGGAAGGGCCTGGCTGACAAATGGGAACAGCCAGGCAGGAGAGGCCCAGGACAAGTGACACCACCATGAGCAGGTGATCACCGCTACAAATTTGCCACAAATCTATGAAAAATATAAAAGCTAAAATCCTGAGGCATCCCTTCAGCACCACACGAGGACACGGCGGCGCGTTCCCGCTCATCCCACAGCGATTCCCAGATTTTGCACAACCTGCCACTCTCATTCCATCTGTTCCTCCAGGCCAGGCCCTGTGCCCGAGGAGCTGAACTGCTCCAAACAGGTGTTTGCTGGCTGGTAAATCTTCCTTCTTTTCTGGCAGCTTCAGAACCCTTGAGCAGCTGTTCCCCCTGATGCCTTCAGTTTTAGATTTCATATTTTCCAGATTCTGTACTGCCTTAGTGTGTAACTCTGAGCTTCACACAAAGTGTCAGCAAGTTCTCCTCACAGCTCAGTCAGACACAACAATCCTTTTCCAGCCCAGACACCATTGCAGCTTCAGGCCAAAAAGTGTAAATAACAGCAAACTGAGGAGAGCAATCTGGGAGGATGGGACTGCATAACCTGCAGCTGGAATTGGACAATTACCCCCAATATGGAAATGGACCAAAACTTATAAAAGTGTGAAAACTCCTGACTCATTGTCCATCTTGGGTGGAGCCATGGCCCGGCTCTTGTCCTGCCCAAGGTGTGTCCTGTGAAGGGCTTTTAATAAATCCCTACTTTATTCCTTTTTAATAAATCCCTACTTTATTCCTCTTTAATAAATCCCAACTTTATTCCTTTACCTCTGCCCAGCCTCTGTTCCAGGCAGCCTCTTTAGGCACCACCCTGATCCTACCATCTCTCCTCCCCATCCTAAACTGCCATTCCCTGCTTGAACACTTCAGGCAGCAACAAATTAAATCCAACACCATGAAGGCACCTGGCAAGGGCTTTTGCCAGCAGACAGTGAGCCAGCCTTGAAATAAAAAGCAAATTCAACAAATTTCTCCTGCTGTGTCACGTGAGGCCCCCACTGCCCGGCAGAGATTCAGTTTTAGCCTCGTGTGAGCACAAGTTTCACCCTGAGTGTTTGCAGGAGATAAATCCAGGCCAAGGGATGGTTTTCCCCATGGACTTGAAGTGAATCTCTCATGGAATATCATCTCTGCCTCCCTGATTTTTTTTTTTCCCCCTGAATGGTGCTTTTAAAGCACAGCTTGTATACGGGGTAGGGTAAAAATTGTTGGGTAATTGATTAACTTCAGACCCTGTCCAACACCCAACAGACACAGCAGGGACACCACAGGTGGGATCTGAAAGGTCTGTGTGAGAATTGTGGAATTTTTAAGGTTGGAAAAGATCTCTTAAATCATCAAGTCCAAGGATCAATCCAGAGCCACCACGACCACCGTGTCCCCAAGTGCCACATGGTTTCTGAACAATTCCAGGGATGGCAATTCCACCACGGCCCTGGGCTCAACAACTCTTTCCTTGAAGATATTTTTTCCCAAATTCTAAGAGAAGACCATGAGTGGTTTCTGCTGGAATTTACCATTGCAGAAGGAAATTTTTCAGGGAAAGGTTTCAGGCATTGGAAGTGCCCAGGGAGGTTTGGANCCTTCAGCACCACACGAGGACACGGCGGCGCGTTCCCGCTCATCCCACAGCGATTCCCAGATTTTGCACAACCTGCCACTCTCATTCCATCTGTTCCTCCAGGCCAGGCCCTGTGCCCGAGGAGCTGAACTGCTCCAAACAGGTGTTTGCTGGCTGGTAAATCTTCCTTCTTTTCTGGCAGCTTCAGAACCCTTGAGCAGCTGTTCCCCCTGATGCCTTCAGTTTTAGATTTCATATTTTCCAGATTCTGTACTGCCTTAGTGTGTAACTCTGAGCTTCACACAAAGTGTCAGCAAGTTCTCCTCACAGCTCAGTCAGACACAACAATCCTTTTCCAGCCCAGACACCATTGCAGCTTCAGGCCAAAAAGTGTAAATAACAGCAAACTGAGGAGAGCAATCTGGGAGGATGGGACTGCATAACCTGCAGCTGGAATTGGACAATTACCCCCAATATGGAAATGGACCAAAACTTATAAAAGTGTGAAAACTCCTGACTCATTGTCCATCTTGGGTGGAGCCATGGCCCGGCTCTTGTCCTGCCCAAGGTGTGTCCTGTGAAGGGCTTTTAATAAATCCCTACTTTATTCCTTTTTAATAAATCCCTACTTTATTCCTCTTTAATAAATCCCAACTTTATTCCTTTACCTCTGCCCAGCCTCTGTTCCAGGCAGCCTCTTTAGGCACCACCCTGATCCTACCATCTCTCCTCCCCATCCTAAACTGCCATTCCCTGCTTGAACACTTCAGGCAGCAACAAATTAAATCCAACACCATGAAGGCACCTGGCAAGGGCTTTTGCCAGCAGACAGTGAGCCAGCCTTGAAATAAAAAGCAAATTCAACAAATTTCTCCTGCTGTGTCACATGAGGCCCCCACTGCCCTGCAGAGATTCAGTTTTAGCCTCGTGTGAGCACAAGTTTCACCCTGAGTGTTTGCAGGAGATAAATCCAGGCCAAGGGATGGTTTTCCCCATGGACTTGAAGTGAATCTCTCATGGAATATCATCTCTGCCTCCCTGATTTTTTTTTTTCCCCCTGAATGGTGCTTTTAAAGCACAGCTTGTATACGGGGTAGGGTAAAAATTGTTGGGTAATTGATTAACTTCAGACCCTGTCCAACACCCAACAGACACAGCAGGGACACCACAGGTGGGATCTGAAAGGTCTGTGTGAGAATTGTGGAATTTTTAAGGTTGGAAAAGATCTCTTAAATCATCAAGTCCAAGGATCAATCCAGAGCCACCACGACCACCGTGCCCCCAAGTGCCACATGGTTTCTGAACAATTCCAGGGATGGCAATTCCACCACGGCCCTGGGCTCAACAACTCTTTCCTTGAAGATATTTTTTCCCAAATTCTAAGAGAAGACCATGAGTGGTTTCTGCTGGAATTTACCATTGCAGAAGGAAATTTTTCAGGGAAAGGTTTCAGGCATTGGAAGTGCCCAGGGAGGTTTGGAGTCCCCATCCCTGGAGGTGTCCAAGGAAGGACTGGAGGTGGCACTCAGTGCCCTGGGCGGGGGACAAGGTGAGGACTTAATACCTTTGGAGGTCTTTCCCAATCTGAATGATTCTGGGATTCCTGCACCATCTTTTACACCCAAAACCTTAAAAAAAACCAAACCCAAAACCAACCAAACAACAACAAAAAAGATCCTACTTAAACAAGAGACCATGACAAAACCACTCCAGTAGCTATAAATATGATTTTTCTGATTCTAAAAGGGGATTTGCTCTGTCCACACTCAAGGCTGTTTTCCAGGATTAAATAAGAAATATTAAATGTTAATATAAGTTAAATAAGTTATGTTAAATAAGAAAATGAGTACCACCACTGCCCTTTTGGACATCCCTCCATCCCAACAAAAGCAAACAGGAGTCTCCATTCAGCCCCATCCCTCATGGAACTCAAGCAACTCCAAGGAAGCTTTGGGGCTGGAAATCTGCTGTGATTCAGGGCTGCTTTCATCCATGCAGCATTTCACCCTTCTGCAACACCATGAGCTCAGAAGTGACCCCAACACCCACAGCCTGAACCTCCAGGAACAAAGGAAGGGGGAGCAAGAGGGAGGAGACCAAATGTGGATCTCAGGAAATCAAAAAGCTGCTTTCAAAAGCTGATTTTAAAGGGATCTGAGGAGATGGAGGAGGAAGCAGCAGCTTTTTGGTGATTATGGGACAAATGGCAAAAAGTCAGCTGGGTTAGGAAGTTGTTCTCTCCCTGCACAGTGCAAAGAGGAGCAGGCACACACAGAGAGGCAGAAATGTTGATGGTCAGACACCTGAATTATGGGCCAAGGCTGAAAATCTCCATGGTTTTCAAGGAAAAAAAACACAAAAAAACCCAAATAAAACCAAACCAGTTTAGCATAATTTCATAAAGTAACACAGAGTGCAGTGAGAATTCTAAATCAGAGACTCCTGGGATGGTCTGGGTGGGAAGGGACTTTCAAGATCAGCTCATTTCACCCCCTTTCCATAGGCAGGGACACCTTCCTCTATCCCAAGGTGTTCCAAGCCCATTCCAACCTGGCTTTGGGCACCTCCAGGGATGGGGCAGCCACAGCTTCTCTGGGAATCTGTGCCAGGGCCTCTCCAGTCTCATTTTCATGGCTCCAGGAGACAGTCACAAGGTTGGATAATGCAGCAAAAATCCACCTAGGGCAGCTCCAAAGATCCCCTCCTCCAGCCCTGCTGCAAACACCACGGAGCCTTCCAGGTAAAGAGAGCAGGGCAGCAGAAAAGCAGCGTGTTTTCCCCCAAATATTCCCACTCCCCGAGTCCTGCTGCCAGCTGGAAGGATCCAGCAGCTCCAAGATAAGATTTTCCCGTGCTGCCAGCAGCCTGGGTGGTGGCTTTGCCATGTGAGTGACATCACAGCCACTTGTGAGCACATTCCCTGCCATATAATTCAGGATTTTTGCTTCTCGTTTGAAGAAGCAGCTTTTTACATTTTGCTGGAAACCGCTGGAATCAACCACATGAAAACAACAATCAGCCAGGGTAGTGACAAGTGATATTAAACAGCTCCTCACAGATGTCCCAGCACCACAAAACTTGTTCCCCCTGTAAGGAATCCAAATGACTTCAGTGCCTAAAATGAACCAGATGAATGATTTCAGTCCTCACTCTGCACTTATTAAATCAGGCTGAAAATCCTACAATGCCTCGGGGTGGGAGGGACCGTCGAGATCATCGTGTACATGCCCCAGAACAGAAGGATCCAGCAAAGAAAAAAAGCAGTTTTTGAAGTGTTCAGCAACATGAAACTAACCTGGAATTGTACAACTGCAAAAAGCAGGTATAGCTCATGGATTTTCCAGACAAATAATCATCCATACCCTAAAAGGTGGGAAAATATCCTGCCACTGCTTTAATCCTGCAGTTTCAAGTGGATGGCAGCACCTCTTGCCCCAGGGATGAATTCAGTTTCTCGACAGAAATCACTGCCCAGGCTTTGATGCCAAGGTTCAATCGTTGATGGGGCATGGTCAGGGGCTGGAATTCCCTAACTGGAACCATGTGGGAAGGCAGCTGGAACACCAGCACTGCTTATCCTGGTGATTTATCAACCACCTGAGGCCACGTGTGGCACCCAGTGACACCCTGCGTGGAAGAGGAGGGAAAAATATTCTGGTTAAACATCATTTGTAATGAGAAAAGGGAACCAAATCCAAATAGAAAATATCAGTTATTTGTTAAAACAAATATTAGCCAGCCTGTTTTTAAATGGTATTGGGTTTTATAGACAAAATACTCTTTTATAGAATCACAGTGGTTTGGGCTGGAAGGGAACTTAAAAATAATCTAATTCCAAATTCTCAGTTGGGCTAGAAAAGGATTTAAGAGATCAACCCTTTATAAAATGAGAGTATCCCACTCTAAGTGACCACATAAGCACAGATATTAAATATAAATCATTATTTGAAGTATCTAAAAATGTGGAAATAAAGAGAAGAGAGCACAGTAAAACTTCCCAAAGGAAGGAAACTACATTTCCAAAGAAGAGCCCGGATCCTCTTCCTGATGCATCTGCAGAGAGGGAAGCTTTTAGCATCCGTGGCATCCCAGGACTCAAAAATGAAATCAAACACTTCAAGATATTCCTGTACAGGCTAATTTTCCAAAGAGAAAGTGCTGACACTTAAAGAGCAGCACGTGTTGGGAGCTGCTTTAATTTCATTTTACTTTAAAACCTCACCAAGGAGAAGTTCAAAATGCTGTTTGTAACTGAGTCAGAGTTAAAAGGTACTCAATAAAAACCTCCACTGATTTCTTCTGGCCATAAATCCAAAAGGTAAGATTGTGCAACACCAGTCCTTCATATTTAATAATAACAAACAGATGGGAAAATACTCTAATAAATTATTTGAACTGTCCAAGCTGTGTGCCAGAAAGTCCTGGCCAAATTTCCCTGCTTAACCATCTCTGGAGCATTTTCCCTGCAGATCTCTGAGCTCTCCCTGTTCCTGGAGGGGGAAATATCAGCATCCAGTGACTTTCTTTTAAAATAAATATAAAAAGAGACGAAATCACCACTGGAGCTACATCCTAGGGCTGACACAACAACACAGCCAAACACGAGGAAGCTCCATGACAGAGGGAGCTACAGCATGGATCAAACAGCCAGGGATGGGGATCTATCCCTGCTCCAGGTCTGATCTGGGGGGTGACTTTAATTCCCAAATGACACTTCGGGATTGAACCTCTCCAGGCTCTCAGCACCCACAGCTTCCAGCTCCCACCCCGAGGGTCTGACAGCCACAACTCCAGGAAATCCTGGAGCCTTTTGGGACAAAGCTCCCTGTGCTGTGCCCAGGGATGGGCAGGAGAGTGGGGATGGNCATTTGCTGCAGCTCACATTTAAAGATCCTAAAACACCAAATCTTGACTTTAAAATGTTCTCCTCCTCTCCCTGGCCACTGTCTGTTTAAAAAGCTGAATGGGCAAGAAGAATGTCATTAGGAATGTTATTAGGAATATTAAGAAACCATGTAAATGAGAATGGAAAATATTTATATTACACGTTGTGATAAAGGGGACGAAAAGTGGGATTTTAAAGCTTAGCAAAGGACAGACGGGAAGAGCGACAGCTCTGCATTATCCCCTCAGACACCTCCCTGGCATTCCCTTCCCCACCCCTCTGGGAATTTCTGTCTCTCCAGGCTGTGCTTTCCCCTGGCTGAGATATCCAGCACAGCTGGGCAAATCCCAGTGCACTGACACTATCCCACATCTACACCTGGGACTTCCCCCTGCTGTTGCCCAGCCTGTGTTTAATGGAATATAAAGGTCCTGGCAGTGTTTGCCCTGGTGACAATCGGTGACAAAGGGCTGTGCTGCCACTCTGGCAGACACACCACATGGGTTCTCCCTTCCAAAATAACAGCATTTCCTCAGGAACCCAAAACGAGGGACAAGAACCATTTCCCTGCAGGTTTCTGCCCCTCATCCTTCACCTTTTCCACAGCTTTTTTCTCCCCTCCCACTCTAAGCGACCACATAAGCACAGGTTATTAAAGATAAATTATTTTTGAAGTATCTAAAAATGTGGAAATAAAGAGAAGACAGCACAGCAAAGCTCCATATTTCTTGGCTTCAGGCACCAAAATCCCCAATTAGGTCACCCTGGAGCTTTCTCTCCTCCAGGACAGGTAATTTTGGAACGCATCTGAAAAAAGAACAGGAAAACAGCAGAGATTTGCCATAAAAGCAGAGACTGCTCTGAGCCCAGGCACAGGAGCTGAGGTGGAATTTGAAATCCTGACACTTATCTGCTTGGAGTAACAGCAAATATGTACCTTGGCTGCTTCCAGCTTCCCAGGGATGGTTGGGAAGAGGATGCCTGAACACTGCGGTTTCACCCGGCTTGGGGACGGAAAAAAAGCCCATGAGAAAATTAGTAAAGTAAATAAATGAGTCCCATTTCTTGAGGAGTTTGCAGCGGTGGATGCAGTGAGGGGGTGGCCAGAAATATTTGGCTAGGTAGCACTGCCCTGAAATCAGGAATGAGAACATGAGCTTGGGACACCCCAGGGCTGGTGGAATTATTTCAGGAAATCGAGGCAGCCCACACAGGGCTCAGCAGGGAGCAGACTTGTGTGCAAAGATGCCACGAATGACAGCAAAAACACAAAAAAGGATTTCAACTCCCAGGAAATTCCTGTCCACAAACAAACGTTGGGAACAGCAGGAAAAGTGGCAGCTCCATTCCTGAGCTCCCTGAGGGTTTGGAGACACGGCTCAAGCACGGCACCCACTTTGTGCTCTTTCCCTTCAGGTTTTGCACATTTGAGCTTGGACTGATTTAACCCCAAATCAGGAGTTCAGATGATGCAGTGAAACCCCATAAAGTCACCTCCAACCCTGATTTTTAATGATGCTCAGTCATTAATGAGCTCCTGCTCCCATTTAAAGGGAGGAGAGGCAGGGGAATACAGAAAATCTGGTTGCTAAGATGTTCTTACATGCACAAACTCACCAAACCACACAATTTCTCTTACCACTGAAGTCTAGATTTGTATTTGTCTCTCAACTACCACACGTTTTCTTCCTCATTTAAAGATATCAAGGCAGATAAAACTGCATAAATTCCAAAAATCCTGACTTTCCTTTTGTTGATCTAGAAATCTGCTCAACCCCAGCGCATTCCCACAAATAATACCAAAGAAACAACATTTTTGGCCAAAGGAACTTCAAGAAGAAATCCACAAACAGCTCCATTCATGGAGTTTGTTCCCTGCTCTGGGCAGATCAAGGAGTCTGGATTTAGAGGAAGATCAAACTTGACCTCTGGCTCTCACTTCCACCAGTTTTGATGCACGAAGAGAACACACAAAATGCAATAAACCTCAAAAGAGAGACTTGTGAAGAATCCCAGAGAATTCCAAAAGGGGCTCTGCCAGCATAAATACAATTAAACCATATTTAACCTTCAGTAGCATCAAGCTGTCAAATAAATATCCCTAAGAAGACAACTTAAAAGAAGGGAAAAAACCAATCCCACACCATTCCTTCTCCTCCTTCCTGCAGGAAAAAAGGGATAAGAATAGATAAGAACACAGGACAAAAGTCCTGGAAAAAAGCCTTAATTTTATTGCTCAAACCAATGGATTTTTAATCCATAGCCAAAAGAAAGTTCCAGATAGGAATGGGCAGGAAAATTAAATTTTTTTTTCTATTTTCATTGCAATGCTGTGGCTGCTTCCAGCTGGGATCCTGCAGGGAGATGGAGAAGGTGCTCCAGACCAAGAGCTTTTCCAAGCCTCTCACTGACTAATAAAAGACAGAATATCAAGGCTATTTACTGACCCTAACTTCTTATCTGCTCCTCAAACACTCCTGGATGGAAAGCAACCCAAATCCATGGACTTCCACCCAAACTTCCACACCCCAGACCAACTAAAAGGATGGAGAATATCCCAAGAGTTGGATTCCTTAAAAAGGGCCCAACATTCCTCAGAGCTCCTCACACAACTTCCAGCTGCCCTGAGGTGTCCAATGCCAAGACCTCAACCCTTTAATTAATAATTCTTCCATAGAAGAACATCCACCAGGACTCATCATCCCCAGGAAAAATGGAGCTCCAAAACTCCATAGGAAGAGCTGAAATCATCCTCATAAATCACTGCCAGAAAACTTTTATGGGATGTAGATCAGGGCAGGAAAAGGGCATGGAATGGGAACGAGCCCCAGATAAATCAGATGTTGGAAATGACAGCGGATAATGGCAAAGAAAAACTCCAGCAGTTCCTTGGATGCCCTTTGGTTTCTTGTGATTATCCAGGGGTTACTCTGCACATCGAGGTTTATTTAACTTCAGGAAAACACAAAAATAAAAATCAAACTTCTTCCCCCGTGCCAGAGCTGAGGTTTGGATGGAAGCAAGCCTTGAAGGCAGCTCTGCCCAACTCTCATCCTCCCTCCATCCAAAGCCTGGAGACAGCACAGGGAATTCAAACAGCTCCATGCTGACAAGTGTCAGCCTGTGGGAGCCAGCACTGACCCATTGTTTTCACTGGAGCCTCCCCAGCTTCTCCTTCCCACTAAAAATTAGGAGAAAACCTCTCCCTATCTCCCACTTTTGAGGTGGATTCTGCTTTTAGGTGGGTTCTGGGCTCACAAAACATTCCCTAGAGCTGATTGTTTCCAGGTGAAGCCAAGCAGGTGGATTTTCCCTGGAGTTTGGGACAGCTGGCAAACACTGCAGGGACAAAAAGTGCCAAAATTGCTTGGCATCTCAAGATCCTTCAAGCACAAAGGTTCAAAATCCAGCAGAATTCCATAAATCAGGTGGGGATGAGGCTGGACAGGGCTCAGAGCAACCTGGGACAGTGGAAGGTGTTCCTGTCTATGGAACAAGATGAGCTTTGAGGTCCCTTCCAACCCAAACCATTCCATGATTCCATAAAATAAAGCAAATATCCTCTGCAGCTGCTGTAACACCTGCCAAAAATCCTCTTTACAATGCTTGTCTGGGCTTGATTTTTTTTAAAAATAGAGCGAAAGGCTCAAAATAATCACACAATACAACATTTACAGGGGCACTTTGTGGTGGTATTGCAGGTCAGAAATTGCTGGGGGATTTTGCTCTGGTTTTCCAGAGGGAAAACTGATCCCTTGTAATGAAATGGGAACAACCAAGAGAGGGAGAAGCAACAACTCCCAGGATATTTGTGACCACAACTGGAGCAGGCTCAGAGCGGTCCCACATCCCTGATTTTCTTTTCCAAACCCTTCTGTGCCACAGGACAACCCTGCAGGTGACACTGACCATGCCACAGGTCCCATCCCTGCTCCCTACCAAACCCCAAATCACATCCCAAACCCCCCCAAATTCCCAATCCCAGCCTAGGCAGGTGGGGCTCAGCTTTCCTGAGGGATGCACAAAATGAGGATTGTATTGTTTGGGGGCATTAAAATTCCCACTCCCTGAAGGAGTGGGGGAATTATCACCCCCTCCCAGCCACATTCCAGCTGGGGAATTCCATGGAAGCTCCTTAAAGCCCAAAGAAGTGGGTGCTGTGTCCAGATCACCCCGTGCCACCCAGAGCTCTGTCCCCAGGCATTGTCACACGATCTGAACCCCAGCCCAAACTGGTGGCAGCACTTCCCTGGTTTATAGTGAATTTGGAACAAGCTTTTCTTGGTAAAAAAAATTCCCTTTTTCAGCATAGAGAGCAACCAGCCCAAGCTGGGATGTTTGGACATCAAATCCTCCTCAAAACGTGAGCTGTAGTTCAGATCCACCTCGCTGGGAAAAGGCTGCTGTGAAGTTCTGACACCTTTTAAAGAACTGAGCTGGCACTTCCCTGAACCCCAGGCTTGTTCCTGCTCCTGCACAGAAGGAGAACTGGGAACAGGCAGAAAGCTGTGGGTCTAATGGGAGGCTTAACACAAATCCAGGGAAAGCTGAGGAGAGATAACAGAGAGGCTCCTGCAAGATAAGGACAAGTGCTGGCTTGATAAGGAATCCAAGAGAGCTCAGGGCCAGGATCAAACTCTGCAGGTGAACCTGAGAACAGGTTCAGTCTTACACACCAATTACAGCTAATCAAACTAATTGCCTTTCTCCCAGTGCAGAATCACAAATGGTTTGGGTTGGAAGGGACCTTAAAGCCCATCCAGCTCCAATCCCAAAACTCTCCACTATCCCAGGGTGCTCCAACCCTGGACACTTCCAGGGATCCAGGGGCCACCACAAGTTCTCTGGGAAAGCCATTCCAGCCCCTCCCCACCCTCACAGGGAGGAATTCCTTCCCAATATTCCATCTCTCCCTGCCCCCTGCAGTTTAAAACCACTGTCCCCCATCCTGTCATGATCTCCCCTACAAAAAACCCCTCTCCCTCTTTTTGGGCCCAGTCCAAAGTCACCCCTCAGCTCTGCTCCACCAACAGCCAAACCCTGAGCTGAAGCACCAGACAGGAAGAGGAGAGAATTCCCTCAGCCACATCTGACACCAGACACTTCCCAGCTAACTGCAGGCCATGTTCTCCCAAACTGTGGGAGACCAGGATGCAACTCTCTGCTTTGAGACAATTCCAATGAACGTGGCAAGGCTTCAATCTGAGACCCTCAAGGAAGGACATCCCCACCCCTGACAGCCACCAATTCACCTTTTCTGATGGAAATCATGGAACGCCAGGATCCTAAGAGTTGGGAAAGATCTCCAGGATAACCAAGTCCATTTTTACAGAAATATCACAGAATTCCACAATCACCGAGGTTGGAAAAGCCCCCCAGGATCATCCAGTCCCAGCTGTGCCTGATGCCCACCTTGTCCCCAGCCCAGAGCTCTGAGTGCCACACCCAGGAATTCCTTGGACACCTCCAGAGATGGGAACTCCAAACCTCCCTGGGCAGCCCCTTCCAAAGCCTGACCACCCTTTTCCATGGAGAAATTCTTCCCAAATTTCTCCCAAGAACGAAACCCCTGCCTACAAAAGGCATTTTTGTTTGTTTCCTTTTTCTCAAGGCCGGGCCAAAAGTCGGTCACAAGAGCTGTGCAGAAACAATTTGCTTAGGGAAAGGTTTTCCCACTTTCTGCAAGGCCAGCGTTCCCATCCCACCCACTTACATTCCTGGATTAAGGGAAAATAAAATCACATCCGCAGGCCGGTCAGCAGTGACACAGGTCGAGATCCAGGAACACGGCAAAGGGCTGGAAGAGAATTCCATGCATGGAAAGCTCTTTGGAGAAGTTCTGCACTCCTCCCAGCACCACCATTTCCATCAGGCCTCGTTAAGGAGTATTTTATCCCTTCGGCTCATTTGCATAATTGCCGCAATCAAAGGCACTACTTTACAGTAATAACTTTAATGGCAGATTTTTCCTTAAACATTCTTTTTTAAATGCACCCAGGTCGGTGCAGCCATGTGCCAGGAGAAATACAGGCAGGAGGTGACACTCAGGGAATGTGGGGCATGGAGAGGGACCAGTTCCTTTTTGTTTTGGGATTATTTCTGCTTTAGCATGCTCAAGGTGCATCCCAGAATCGAAATATTTGTCAATTAAACAGCACCCTGGTTGGTATATTGGGAATTTCCTGCTTTTTTCCCCCATTAATTTTGCTACTATTGTCTTATTAGGAAGGAATCTGGCTTGTTTCCAGGCTAAAACCAGGTTTTGGAAGGGAGAGTCCAAATCTCAACCTTTTTGGTTTGGCTTTACAGAACGCTGGGATGGTCTGGGTTGGAAGGGACCTTAAAGCCAAATCCCATTCCAAGCCCTGCCATGGGCAGCGTCACCTTTCCACTGGAGGTTTTTCCTGAGAAGTTGGAGCTCTGGCCTGTATCCCTCAAATCCATGGAGATAAGAACATGGAGATAACACCTCCAGGCTGCTTCAGCAGCCTTGTAAGGTTTATTTTGAAGACAGGCAAGAACCACTGGCCTAATTTTTAATATAAAACACAGACTTAGAGAAAACAAGCTGAGATCCAACAGCAGAAACCAGCTGGGATTTCCACCCTCCAGCTCCTGCCTGTGATTCCAAGGTCTGTGTCCTCCAGAAAAGCCAATTTCACCTCAAACCCCAGCTGTTCCACCAGGGCACCTCCAGCTCCATCAGGCTGGGGTGTTCCTCATGGAAACCTTCCCTAGGACCACGGGAGCATGGTGGCTTTGCCCAAGCAGGCTCCACACCTCATCCCTGGGGCAGCAGAAGATTTGGGGGAACGCTTCCCCTAACTGAGGTTCCCAAACAAGCCAGGCTCGAGCCAAGGCCCCGCTGCCCTTTAATGCAGGCCTACCAACATTAAACCCAACCATGGGGTGAGGCTGGGCAGGGAATCAGACAAGCCATAAATTAAAGCAGAGGATATGAATTCTGTGCAGGCTGCAGCACCGGGGTTAACGTGGGTCTGGAAGCAGTTTAGGGAAAACCTGGAGTGGCTAAGGGCCAGCTCTGAGCTGAGCTGCTCTGGCCTAATCGTTTCCTTCAGGCAGGCTACTCCAGCTCACTAATAGGTTTTAATAAAAACTTCCAATTGGGCCAGTAAACCCCTCATTAAGCTGTTTTTAAAGCATGAATTTAAGAGGGCTGGGGGTAAAAGGTCAGGGGGAGTTTTTAATTCAGACCGGCTGGCAAAAGGTGCTGTTGTGATTGAAAACACCAGAGTTCAAGTGTCCAGGGCCACATAAACATCCGACTCTGTCACTAGACCTGCTTAAGTGACAGCTTGAAAAATAGATTTAATAAGACAGAAAAGTTTCCCACTCTTACAGCAGCAATAGGAACAGCAGATCCCAATATCAGGCAGGAGCAGGAATGGTTGGGAAGCAGCCCCAGCCCTCCCATCCTGGTGTGGGGGGATGAATAAAGAGCAGCCCGTGGCCAGCTGGGTGTCCAGCCACTCCCAGGGGCTCTGGGACACTGGGAGCCAGGGTCTGCTGCTGGGAAGGGAGCCAAGTTCTCTGGGAATCACAAAGGAATCACACAGAGCAGCCCCACCCCACGTCCTGCTGCCAGGGTCTCCCCACACAACCAGTGCCATGGGATGCCAGCATGGGAATTCTGTGCTGCCATGGGAAACATCCCAGAATCCCACACTGGACTGGCCTGGAAGGGAGCTTTAGGTTGGTCCAGCTCACCCCCTGCCATGGGCAGTTTTTCATTATCCCAGGTCTACTCCAACCCAGCCTTGGGACTCTTCCAGGGATGGAGCAGCCACAGCTTCTCTGCCAGGGAATTCTCTTGGGAAACCTCCCCCACTGCAGAGGGGTCTCTGAGCACAGCTCAGCCCATCCCCACCTTAAGCCAAGCTTTGGAGCTGCACCCAGTGAAGTTTGACCTCAATTGTTTCATTTTCCTCTCATTTTCCTCCATGACCACAGAGCTGTTCTCGAGGCTGGTAAAGGAAAACGTCCCCCCTTCCCTGGGAGCACTCACAGAGCAGAATCATCCCCTCCATCCCACCCAGAACCCCAGCTGTGCACTCCAACATTTAATTTTATGTCAATGCACATCTAAAATTCGAGATCCCTGAAGACCTTTTAAAAGAAAATCCTCCTTGGAACAATTTGCATTGAAGCAAAGAGTGAGGATTTAACAAGTGATGGAGAATTACAAATACTCGGCTCTCAACTTTTTATTCTACTTCTAATCAAAACACACTTCAGCTCAAATTCTGAGCTAATACATGCAATATCAAATTGGGGGCATTTTGGGTAGGAACTCAGTTATTTGCTCATTCCATGTTTACAGATAATGGGAAAAAACCTCCAGAGTTTGTTCAGGGATTGTCTTCCCTCCACACCAAAATTAACAAGGAAGTTTACTGGGAGAGGGAGGGGGAAAAAAAAAAAAGCTTTTACTTTTAAAATGTGCTTCTAATTCTGGCCTGCAAGGAGTGCAGAAGCCAGGCTCTCTGGAATGATCCCTAAGGAAACATTTGCTTTGGCTCCAAACAGGACACTTTGGAGCATCAGGAGTCAACCAGGATCAGCTGCTCCTCCATCCTTTCTGTTTAATGATCCCATTGATAGCCACGAGGGCAGCAGATGCATTCCTGCCTTTCCTGCTTGGTGGGAACAGGGATCCTATAACCACTGGGATAATTCAGGATCTCTCTGGACAGTGACCTCATTTTCCCTGGATTTTCACTCTACACAGATCCACTACAGCTCACTCCACCCTTGCAGTTTTCCTGCTTTTAACTCCCCAGTGTCCCCTTTTTTTGACCAAGGCAGACTCAGGACCCTCAAAGTCTCTTCTGAATGTCTGGGGCTCCTTAAAACCAGAAGGCAGAGCAGAAGAAAAAAGAGGAGAAAGAAAGCCTTGAAAAGAGCAGGACATTTTCCAAGCCTCTGCTAGAGCAGGGATAATAAATCCCTACATGGAATCAGATTTCCTCTGGGGAAAAAAAAGGAGTCCTTGGGGGTATCTCAGGCAGAACTTCCTCCTGCTCCAGGAGAGAACCCAGGGTCAGGAACAGCAAAGGTGGCACCACCACAGACCTGGTGAGGCAGTTCTGGTCTCATTCTAAGCCAGGAGAACACAGCTCCTGAATTTTCAGGAAGGATAAAGCAGCCAGTTGGCCTTGGGGGTTCTTTCTAATCCCAGCAGCACAGAGGGAACCTGGAGAGAGAGAGAGGCAGAGCTGAGCCAGGCCAGGCCACCAGGACACCTGGAAAGGGGCTCCAGCAGGGAGAGCATGAGGGAGAGGCCTTGGGACAGCAAAGCTCCAGGAGGAGACTTAGGCTGAGGATGGAGAAGCCAGGAAAGCTCTGGAGGAGCAGCCTGGTCCTGCAGGTGTGCTCCAGTGAGGGCAGGCAGCACATCCATCCATCCATCCATCCATCCATCCATCCCAAAAATCCAGCCAGGAACAGTCTCACCACAACAGGGCCCTTCCAAAAATAAGGAGGAAAAGTGGCCCTGGATCTGTGCCCATCCAGAGGGAAGGACCCAGGTGCCACCACCACCCCCTCACTGAGGGCACCACGCTGGCTCCAAAGCCAGGTTTACATCAGAGCAACAATAAACTAAGCCTAAAGTGACCCCAGCTCAGCTGATTCCAGAGCAGCACCAGGCCTGGCTGATGCCCACTCCAGGATCTGCATCCCAGAGCAACTCCTCATCTTCCAGGGATGAACAGCCCAGCCTGGAGCTCTGCATTCCTGTTTCCCAGCTCCTTCCCTCCAGCAAGGAGGGTTTTTAATCCCCTTTCCCTGCCAGGACTAAGAGCAAAGAGCAAAACCTGTGGCAATAGCAGCTGATCCCACAGCTTGCTGTTATTTCCAGGCTCTGGAGTTCTTTAAAATTCACAGGGACAGGCTGGAGATTGAATAGAGGCTACCAAAATCCATCCTGAGATGGAGCAAAAAAAAAAAACCAAAAAAAAACCCCACACTTCCTGGAGGGGGATAGGAAACAGTCAGCACTTATAAAGAACTCTCCAGGAATTTTTTTTTTCCAAGGATCTTGCTTTGAAGTAGATGCTCCCAAAGAATGAGGCTTCCAGAGCTCAGCAATATTTAATGTACTGCCCCAGCAATGGACGACAGTGTTGTTGTTTCAGCTATATTATAACAAAAATATTGTGGTTTTCCTGTATCCTAACAAAAGGAACTGGAGATTTACATCTCCTTCATCTCATTCCGAAGGAGCCCTCACGCCAAAAACGGGGAAGGGAGAGACCCCACTGCGTACAAAGGGCTCCTTGGAGGGGGATCTCCACTCGGGACACAAGCAAAGGCCAAAAAATATGAAACACCGCTTGAAAAACAAGAAAAAAACCCAATTTTTCTTACACCCATCAGCGACACATCCAGAGGATGAGCAACTCCAGTCCAGTCCTCTGGGTTTGTGTTGTCCTGGATTAAATATCCACATGGAACAGGGAAGAATTGTCTGGAATGCTTCATGGAGCAGAATGGAAAATTCTCCATGTTCTGCTCTCCACTTGGAGAAGCTCGACCTGAACATCCCCAGAAACCCTCAGGCAGTTCAAGTACCAGCTTGAATTCCAGAACAATCCACTGGAAATGAGGAGACAGCCAGAAATTCCCAGCAGGAAAAGGGACCAAACCTCCCTGAAACACATAAATGGAATTTAACCACTCTTGTGCCTCCTTTCTGAACAACCAGATTCCATCTGGGACAAGGTGGGAACACAAATCCCATTTCCAGAGTCCTTCTCCAGCCACCCATCCCAGGGCACAAGCACATTCCTGAAGGGAAAAACCACAGCCAAACAGCTGATTTAAGATGTTATTCCATGGCAGTAATGCCCAGAAAAGCAGCAGTTTTCCTCTTATTTCCACAAAGAGGAACGTTCCAGCAGGATTTCTAATCTTCCTTTTAGGAATGGGTTGGAAAACTGAAAAAAAAACTGGGAAAAAAAAAAATCTGACCTCCAAGAGAGCAACACCTGCAGCTCATCCCAGGAAAAAGCCCATGATAGGAATAAGAGGTTTCTGACATCCAAAATCACCTGTGGAAAGGGAATTTGGGATGAACAGATTCCCTCCCAGGAATGTCCTTCATTCCCTTCATGTCAAACACAATCCTTCCATCAACTCTCCTCAGCCTCAATTTACAAAATTTCACTTCTTTAAGAGCATATGGGCAGAAAGAAATGCAGTGAAAGATAACCAGAAGCTTGATAAAAAAATAAACTTAATGAAAATACTCTTAAATTAAAAAAAAAAAGCAAACTTTAAATATGCCAGCAAAGGAGCAAAAAAAAAAAATCAGAATTTAAACATGTCAGAGGAAGAGCAAACAAGCTGGAATAATGGAAAAGCTACATACCCACAAATGCATCAATAAAATATTACTGCAGCTTTTGGCTCATTTTTAGGCACTTACCAAAGGAATACCTGCAAAACAAAATGAAGAGAAAGCAAAAGAATTAAAATTGGGGTTGATAAATTCAAGGGAACAACATCTTGGGTTGGTTCTGTTCTTCACTTCCAGCATTTGGAGTTTCAGGAAGTACAGAAAAGTCCTGAATTGCATAAAATGTAACATAAATGGGAAAATGCTGCTGCAGGGAAACGGAAGAAGAGGAAAATCCCAAATTTTTGGGCTACTCAGCCCAAAATCCAGGGAATTGCCCCCTTTCCTTGGCTAAAGCAGCAGACACAAAGGAAGCCCCCTGCCCCAAATCCCACCCAATCTGGGCTGCTCCTGCTTTTCCCACTGCAATTCCCTTCAGCCTCAGCTGCACCACAGTGATTTTCTATAAAATTACCAATTCTGATTAAAACTGACTTTTAATCCTGAAGTTGAGTAAATTTTAAGATGCTGTTCTTCAAATTGTGTTTATTCCCAGTATGCCTTCAATCCCACATCAGGACTTTATTTGTATTTATTTATTTGGATTTGCAGCATATTAAAGTAACCCAAAAAAACCAACCAAAAATTTCTGACGTGTGTCTGGTGCTGATTACATCAATCCAGGCTCCCGGCCCCGTCATGTGATGACAGGCAAACACTTGTGGATTTATTTCTCTGAAGAAGCCTGCGAGACAAATGCCAAGGAAACCAAACCAAATGGCCCACTCCGAATCCATAAAAACAGCAGGAATTCTTGCAGGGATTTCTTAGTTTTTAATAGGTACAAGCAGGGCAGGTACCCAGTTCCCACAGATTTCAGGTTGGAGTTTAGACATTAATCACAAGTTTTCTTTTTCAAGGTGGCTATAATGAGTTAACAGAAGTATTTATTTTAAAATGTGGGTTGTTTTTTTTTTTAAATCACATTTTGGTATTTGAAACATTCCCAACAGATAATAGGGAAAAACATGGATTTAATTTCACAGGCTTGGGGGTAAGTTTCACCAGCAGAACTTTTGATCTGCACGTTGTCAAACACAGAAATTCTGCTGATTCAAAGTAGATTCCACTTGGATTGAATAAATCCCATTAAAAAGTGATGTCATGGCTGTTTTCTGCTGGGAGAGACAACATTTTTAGCCCTGCCTTGTCAGGGGAGGAAAATCCATGTCCCACTTAGCCTGGATCAGCTGGGAATCATAAACATCATTTAATATTTGAGTTAAACTGTTTTCACCACCTTGTCCTGATGATTAATTCAGTATATTCCTGGAAAGTAAAAACTGAGAGCAAAACCTGGTTTGAACCCCATTATTCCCAAGGAAAACACTTCCTGCTGTCAGGGNCAATACAAAGAAACAGACCAAGTTTCAAAGATTTTTAGAAGGATTTTCTACGACTGAAAATATCCTGAATAAGTTGCAATTTATACTCATCACTGATGGGTTTCTGAACAAACCAACCTCAATATTTTGCACCATATTTAACAACCATTTCCTACAGACTTACTGATGCATAAAGAAAAAAAAAAAGCAGGATGATTTGTAATTTAATTAGCAATTAAAGCAGCTTTTTATGAAGTTATTTGTCATTAAGGGCACCTCACTTTGCTGATCCCCACCACGCTCCTGGTGCTGTTCAACACCAACTCACAGGAATTATTCTCATTTCTTGGCACAAGTTAAGAACCCCCTGAGGCTCATTTAAAACACACCCACCACCCNCCCAGTTCCCACAGATTTCAGGTTGGAGTTTAGACATTAATCACAAGTTTTCTTTTTCAAGGTGGCTATAATGAGTTAACAGAAGTATTTATTTTAAAATGTGGGTTGTTTTTTTTTTTAAATCACATTTTGGTATTTGAAACATTCCCAACAGATAATAGGGAAAAACATGGATTTAATTTCACAGGCTTGGGGGTAAGTTTCACCAGCAGAACTTTTGATCTGCACGTTGTCAAACACAGAAATTCTGCTGATTCAAAGTAGATTCCACTTGGATTGAATAAATCCCATTAAAAAGTGATGTCATGGCTGTTTTCTGCTGGGAGAGACAACATTTTTAGCCCTGCCTTGTCAGGGGAGGAAAATCCATGTCCCACTTAGCCTGGATCAGCTGGGAATCATAAACATCATTTAATATTTGAGTTAAACTGTTTTCACCACCTTGTCCTGATGATTAATTCAGTATATTCCTGGAAAGTAAAAACTGAGAGCAAAACCTGGTTTGAACCCCATTATTCCCAAGGAAAACACTTCCTGCTGTCAGGGGTTTGAGGACACAGCTCTGCAAAACCTTCCAGGGACCAGGAAATTCCCAAACCCACCCAACACAAAATGCCACCTTTTCCAGAGAATTCCTTTTTTCCCACATGCAAAGCATGTGGGATGATGGTTTTTATTTGCTGAAGGAGGAGCTCATCAGCCAGACTTGCCCCAGAAATTCACATTTCCTTCTCCACTCAGCTACCCCAGAGCTGCACAGGTTATTTAATGCAGGGGTTGTTTGGCACAGGGGTCTCTAAACCTGTAAAACATTCCCAAAACAATATTCCAAACAGAGTCCATTAAAAACAGGATAAACCAGGCACGTTATACCTTTACACCTATGGATGTTCTGAGGAAAATCCAGCTGAATTTGTACCAAAAACAGAGTAAAACCAGTTCTACAGCAGCAGGGCCCAACACCACCAGCTCCTTCCAGCTAAATCTCCACAGGCAGGAGAATTCCCTGCTCATCCCTGAATCTGGTGTTAACAGCTCCCATTGCTGCTCCCCACAGAGAACATCCCCCATGGAAAGTGAACCCAGATGGCAACTGCCATCTCCATCACAAACCCTTCTCCTTCCCTCTGGAAGGCTCTGGAACTTGGGATGAGGGAAAAGTCAGTGGGGTACAGGCACATTTCCTGTTTTCCACCAGGATTTGGTCCCCCAGAAAGGAGGTTTCCAGGAGGTCTCCACAAGGTGGGAGCAGGTTGGGAATATGGCATTTTAACTCTCCGGGTCTTCCCTCAGGCAAGGAGGGATGGAAGCAGGGAATCATCCACCCTGGAGATGTTCTGTTCCTCACTTCCCAGGCCAGAGCAGGCAGCCAAAGGGAGCGTCCTTCCAAAATTCCAGCAACAGGGAAAGCTGGATGAGCCACTGCCACAAATCCAGCAGGGTGTTCAAAAGGGTTAAGCCATGGGAGCACAGAAAATGTGGGAAATGCACCTGTCCCAGGACAGGACTGGGAGAGAATCACCTGAGCCAGAGGCCTGGCCAGGCAGAAATTGAGATTTCCCCTCCCTCTCCAGGCATCCAGCCTGGGATTATCCCACATGGACATCGTGGAGGCTTTTCCTTAAGCCTGACCTGGATCTTCCTTCCCACCACACAAAGCAGCAGCTTCTTGTGCTGTCCCCAGGGAGACAGGACAGAGAGCAGAATTCTGGGATGGTTTGGGCTGGAAAGAGCTCAGAGCCCATCCAGTGCCACCCCTGCCATGGCAGGGACACCTCCCACTGTCCCAGGTGCTCCAAGCCTTGTCCAATCTGGCCGGGGACACTTCCAGGGATGACTCCACAACCTCTCTGCTTCTTCTCTCAGTCTCCTTTCCCACTTTTCCTTTCCCTCAGCTAATTAATTTAATTAGCTTTCTTAATTTTCCCTCAGCTAATCCAAGTCAGCTCCTTCAGCTTTCCCCCCCTGTGCCAAGGCTTGAGCCTCTCCTGTGCCCACAGCCACTTCCAGAGCAAAGGGACACCCAGACACTGCCACTTGCCTGGCTCTGAGCAGTGCAAAAGCTCATCCACAGCTTCCAAAAGTTACTGAAAGCTTGCTGGAAAACCACAATATACCAACCAAATTAAAGCTGTAAACACTTAGGATGGAAAAACACCTTTTTTTTTTCCCCCCCCCGGGACCTGGGGATTCACATCCCCAGCCCAGTTGGGAAACATCCCTGACAAAATCCATCAAAACGAGATCCAGGATTAGTCTGGTGCACCATTAATTTCAGAACATCATTAACTTAAAAGTGTGAGGGTAAGAAACCTTTTTGACAGCTGGTTTTGGTCCCTGCCAAGCCTTCAGCACTGCACAGCCACGGTGGGGGGAAGAAATCAGCTGGAATGGGAGCAAATGAAACCAGTCTGGTTTCTGGATTCACTTTCTTGTGGTCACAGAGCTCTAAAAGCTGGGATTCTGTGCTCTGTAATTACAACATCCACATTTAAATGGGAGGAACAGGGGGAACATTAAAAATAAAGGATGAGGAGGAAGAGGTTTGCTCCTCAGTGCTGGGAAAAGTGGCTGGGCAGGGCTGGAGCCAAGAGGGGGTGAGGAATGGGATGTCCCATCCTGTGCATCCACCTGGCTCTTCCCAAAACATCACACTGTGCTCTCCTGGCAATGCCTGGTCAGGAGAGCAAATGTGAATTATGCAGCCCCAGCACTCACCAACTCTGCCCATGCTCCTTTCCAAAGCCAAAAGTGACTCCGAACTCTGGCTTAGGTGGCTGCACAATTTGCCAGGCTCCTGTGGGGTTTGCTTTGGTCAAATCCTGCCAAAAGCAGATGCTGAGGTGGCAGCTTTGGGAATCCCACTGGGAACTGCTCCATAGGCTGGACACTGAGTCCAGGGACAGGGGAAATGGGAACAGACCCCAGGCTGGGCTGAGCTCCAGCAGGTGCACAGCTGGACACTGCTGGAAAACCTTGGGATCAGCATCAGCCTGGACACGTCCAGCTCCTAGAACAAGTGGGAATCACCTCTTGAGCACTGCAGGGATCCTGCTGCTACCAGCAGAAAGGTTGTGCAGGTAAAATCCCAGGTGAACAGGGTGTCAGTAATTGCTTGATTAAAAGAGGAATCCTTTAATTGCATTAATGAATCTCTCTGGGGCTGGCCCCTGCAGACTGAGACTGCCCAGTGCCACCTGCACTCACCTCCCCCAGGACCAGCAACCTCCCACATTTCCAGGTCTGCAGCACTAATCCAGCCATGGATCAGCTCCCCCTGCCCATCCACTCCAAATTCCAGCTGAGCAGATCCCACTGGGATCTCTCAAGGACTCCTCCAACCCCAACCCAGGGCAAGGAGGGGAAAACCTTCCCCATGCTGGGATGGGAGAGGGAAAAAACACTGTGATTCATTTCTGCCATCAGCCACGACTCAATTTCCATCTCTCACCCCAAATATGGTTCTCATTAGCTTCATTAGCTCCCAGTTGTACTGCAAGGCAGCAGTGTCACATGGAATTAATCTTTGTTTTCATTAATGTGTCATCCCCAGCGCTCAGGGCTGCTGGCAGCGTTCTTTGAAACCGATACATTCCCTCTCTTCTGGGCGGGGAGGAAGTGCCAAAAAGCAGCTTCCTGGGCAGGAAGGATGACCCCCTGAGATCCTGCAACTCTGGCTTGATGTTTGCAGAGATCATCTTTTCTTGCTGGGGACAGAGGGAGGGCAGCTCGGAGCAAAAGGGATGCGAGGCTGCGATAACAAAAGAAATTCCTGAGCTTCCCTGCCAAGGCCTGATAAAGGAATAAGATATTCCAACTTTTCTCCTTGTTGGTGGTGGTTTTTTTTTGTTTGGTTGGTTTTTTTGGGGGGGGTACTTTGGAGAGCTGGGAAAATAAAATCAGGTTGCAAAAAGGGTTGTGTTTACAAGGCCCTAAAAACTTCCAACTTAGCAAAGGCACCAAGGTGATGCTGGTTAATTAAATTTATCTAAAGATATTGCTTTTTAATACACAAAAGTGGGCACTGGATTCAGGCACAACAGGAATTTCTGATTCCACTTACAACTTTGAGTGGAAAGCTGCTCTCAGTTAAGAATTACAGCCCCTCAGTACAAGTTTGTGTCACTTCCAGGCATGATAAAGCAGGATGGGGACTGATGGGAAGCCCTTGCCAAGGTCACTCTGTCAAGCACAGCTGCCACATCCATTCCTGCCCCTGCAGTGATCCCTGAGAACTTCCCACATGTCCTGATAAAACCCAGGACACCCAAGCTGCCATTCCTTTCTTCACAGGCTCCTGAATTTTCAGGGTCTGCAAAAAAAAAAAAAAAAA
>VXAX01002718.1:227620-241339 GCA_013399835.1 Leptocoma aspasia
TTTTTTTGCCAAATCCAGCCCTGATTCACACCCTGTCTGCTTTCCAACCTGGAATAAGAAACTCAAATCTGTCTCCAACCTTTACTGGGCTGGATCACTCTGGACAAAGCACCTAAATTCTCAGAACCCAAAAGGTGTAGAAAATAAGAGGAAAAAGCACTGGAAGAGGTTGATTTAATGGCCACTAACACCCTCCTGGAGAGGGAAAAGACATCCTGAGCATCTCCTGAGCCCCAGCAGCCATTGGAGCTCACCCTGATTAAATCCTGCATGGTTCAAATGCTTTTTAACAAGAATAAACCCCACAAACCCTCCACCACACACCAGCCCTTCCTCCTCCTCTGCTGCAGATGAACTCCTGAGGACACTCATTTAATTGCAATTAAATCACCTGCCTCAGAGCCAAGCCTTCCTGACCTGCTGCACACTTGTCCTTCCAAAATGTCCTTTTCATATCAAAGTTCCAAGCTGTTCTGTTCCAGCAGCTAAAGATGGAAAAACCAGCAGGAACTTGGGGGCACAAACTGAGGCATCTCCTCCCCTCTGTGAATTTTTTGGGCTTCAAAGAGCACATTTCATATTCCTTGCAGTATAAAAAGGTGATGCTTGGTCTCTTTTGGCCCCAAATCCCTGCTGGTAGCAGTTGTACCACCCTTTTCCACAAGGGAAGAAAACACTAAAAAGAACCTTGCAGCCACCTCATGCTATAACATTTTATTTATTGGCTTGTTTAACTTATTCCCTTGAGCTCCTGTAACTCAACCAGAATTTTGAAAGAAAATAAAGGCAACAGGATTTAAAATCCCACAATTCCAGCTTTTTTTTTTTTTTAATCTGTGCTGTCTGACAATGGGCAGTGAGCTTTGGGAACACAATAACCCAGGGAAAGGAAGGGTTTTCAGATGCCAGTTGGAAATGCTGGAAGGGAGGAAACAACAGGAGAAGAAACAGATCAGTGGCAGAGTAGCTGAAAAGTTTGTTTCTATAAGAAAATGTAATAGCTCTCTGGAGACACCTTACTGGGGAATAAAAGTGAATTTATCCCAGAATTACCCAGTCACTTTAGAAGTGCATTAGTGATTCTGGTACAAAAACTGATTTAATTCCTGCTGGAAGCCTCTCCCACAGCTTGTCCTGCTCATCCCCACAAACACCAATCCCACAGGGAGTGGGACCACAAATGGAGGCTTTGTGGGGTCACCTGCAACAAGGATTTTGATCAAACCAACAAAGTTTTTCCCATATTCTTGTTTAAATGAAGATCCATGATGGGAATATTCAGGAGGGAGGAAGTGGGGAGAAAGGCAAAGCCATTTGTACGGGACCACTGGAGCTGCACTCTGGACAAGCTGGATTTGCAGGCTGCAAAATGGATCTTGGGCTACGAGGAATTCCCACAAAAATCTTTTTAAGACATCCTTAAACAGCTTCTACCCAATTCAAACTGACTACTGTCATTTTACTCCTATTTCACTACTGCAGAAACAACAGGAATAATGAAGGTTAAAATGAACATCATGATTCAGCACTTCACCCAAGGGGTCAGATATTAAATATTCCTCTGCCCTGGCAAATTCTGAGCTTCTTGACAGTCTCCTACTTCAAAAGGAAAAAGTTCAAAGTGGCAGATGGAGAAAAAAGAAAAAAAAACCACCAGTATTTTAAGGCAGACACACCGAGCTTCTGATGGAAGTGTGACACCATCACATGGGTGGCCTTGACCCCAGACACATCCAGATTTGTGCAGACCCACAGCTGGTTTGGGAAACTGTGCCCAGAATGACAAAAACTGCCACATTTCAAGGTGGAAAGCACTGGCAATCTCCACCCCACGTTTCCCAGGCACCAAAATAAATATATTTCTCTGCAAGGTCCCTTCATTCTGAGCACCACCAAAGTGCATCTGATTTCAGAGTCAAGGACAACAAAGTGGCAAAGCCAAGGGACACGAGCTGGGCCTGGTTCTTGGGATTTTTGGCCCAAATACTGCTTTTGCTGCAAACCCCACTAAAAACAGCTCAGAGGAGCAGTTTTTTGAGGGTTTGAAGACCCTCCAAGCCCTCAGGTGGCCCTGGCTGTGCTGTCCCCAGGCTCGTGGATATTCCAGGTGGGGCCAGGGCAGGCAGGGAACTTGTCCTGCCCTTCAAAGGCCACACTTTGCTCTTCTAAAGCTTCCCCTGGCTGAGCCCAAGCCAGCTGGGCAGCAGTTGAAAGAGCTGCTCCTTCAGCAGCCCAAAACAAATAGGGACATTTAAAATTAAAATAGACAAAAAGGCGATAAAAGGAATAAATTGTCCCTCACTGGCCTGAAGAAGAGAGCTCTATTCCTGGAGCTGGAGCTTCCCTGGAGTGGCTTCCCAGGGAAGCTCAGCAGAGGATTTTGGTGGATGGGGAGAGCCCAGGCTGGCCAGTGAATAGGGACAGCAGGATTGTACAAAAACTCAAAGTAATATTTTTATTTTGAGCCACAAAAGGAATTTTTTTTTATTTGGGCCACAGGAGGAATTTCCTGCTCACTTCAGACACCTCTCTGCTGGGCTGCCTCATCACTCCAGCCAGGAATGCCTGACATTGCCCTTCCCCACTTCAGGAGAGCTGGCCTCTCTTGCAGGTGCTCTGGAGAAGCAACAGAACCCATCAAAACCCCTCAATCTGCCCCAAACTGGGAGCAAGACAATCACTGCACCATCTAACTCCACCTACAAACCAGTGTGAGAAAAGAGTTTTAAAGCCAGCCTTGGTTTCAAGCCAGTCTTAAGTCCAATAGTGCAGATTTTGGGTACTCTGAGCTCCTCCCTTTCCAGCACCACAACTCCTGAAGGACAGGGAGAATTGCAGGGAGAGCTGAGTGAATCCTGCTTTGCTCTGTCCCTGTGTTTCCCTGCACTGGCAGCAGCCAGCATCCCTCTGTGCAGGGAATTCCATGTCACAATAAAATAATCTGGTTTTGGCCACCCACTGACCCATTCCAGAGCACCTGATGGAAAATGGGCCCACAGCTGAAGGAGATGGGCTGCTTGGATTCTTTCCCCTCAGCCCTTCCCAAGAACCACCTCATTTCCTGTTTAATACTGAAATTAGGAGGAAAAGAAGTTGAGGGAATATCTCTAATGCCCCCTTTTCTCTTAACCCTTCCCCCTTGGTGTGTTTTTGTTGTACACCAGGCTGAATTTCACCCCCCAAATCTCAAGGAGCAAAAGAGGGGTGGGAAAAAAAAAAAATCCAGCCTTATCTCAGCTATCAGGAGTCAATTCCTTTCAAGCACAACAGGCAAACCCCAGGCTCCATGTGCATTCCTGGCAGGCAGATCACTGTCCTGGAGCTGGGAAGGGACCCCAGCACTCATCCCTGAGTTTGGATATGGGCTGGAGAGGAGAGGAAAAGGCTCCTCTCTATCCCCCACCCTTTGCCTCTTCCTTAAAAAAGGTGCCAAAACAGCCACTCAGAGTTCACCAGGCACAACTAGAATTATTTTGGGACAACCTCAAGAGCTCTGCAGGACTGTCAGAGGAGCCAGCACCCCCTGTGCCAGGAAAAGTGGGAGCAGCACAGCACACACTGCTCCAAGACATGGAGAAAACACATTCCAGGTGGGTATTTTTTAAAAAAATAAAACTCTAAGAGCTCTACAGCCACAGCACCAGCCCAGGGAGCACTCCAGAGAGCTGTGGGCACTAATGAAGAGAGCCTGTCTTAATTATCCCACTGCTCCAGGAATTAACAGATCAAACCTCCAGCCTTGCAGCTCCAGAGCTCAGCTACAAAACCTTGGCAGCTTCAGGGGGAGGTTGTTGGGATTTTTTTTTTCTTCCTCCCCTCCCAAAGAGAAGCACAAAGAGTAACAAAGTCAAGGATCACATCCAGGTTTTGCTCCTGCATCCCTGGAAGCCAGAGCAGGAGGACGCTTGAATTCCTGCCCTTTCACATTAAAACATCTAGAAAATAGACAAGAAATTCTGGAATCAGGCAATGGAAAACCATCCACTGAGTTATTTTCCAATTCTGTGGCTTGGTTTCACAGCTTTAAGTTGATGCTGAGTTAAGAGCTCAGAGAATGGAGCTTTTCAGAGGCTGTTCTCCTTCACCCACTTACATTCCAGCTGGAGTAGGATGGGAAGGAATGGGGCAGCACATGCAAATCCTTAAAATTAAATCCACTGAGCCCATCTCTGGAAAAGGTGTCCTGTTGTAAAGCCAGAAAATTTGGGAAGAATCTCCCTGGGCACCTCTTGATGGCAGAAGCTTTTCCCCCCACATGACCTCAGCTGCAGGCAGAGAGGCACCTCAGGAGGTGACCTCAAGAAATTTGGGGTTTTCAGGGCACATCTTCTCCCAGACAATGTATTTGGGGCCTCAGCAAGAGCAAGCACAACCTAAACCCTTTATTTAGCACCACAGCCCTTCCCTGCAGCAGGGATTTACAGGAGTCAGGGTTTCTCCTGTTCCCCCCACAGCTTTCTGTACTTAGCCTGAAACACAGAATTGCAGCTCTCTCCTGGGCAGAGCTGAAAAGTGAGAAACCACCCCAAAAGAAATTATTGAGGGAATTCCCTTTTGCAACAGCCAGGAGGGGAAGCACTGCAGAGCTGGGATAACAGTGTGTGGAATGTTATGTCAGTGGGAAGGGATCATCAAATCCCATCCTGCACCAATGGACAGAGGGGAACTCAGGGCAGATATCCCAGGAAAGACAGAGCTGGGACATTCCCATCAATCACTTGTGCCCATAAATCATTCCTGCCAGCTGCTGTGCTCATCTCACATTCCTACATGGATAATCTGGCAAGGAGCAATCACAAACTGGATTGGAAACCCAAACTGCAACAGGAAAATCCACGTGTACCACAAACAAAAGGAGGGAAAAGCAGAGCAGAGGGACTGAGAACCCACCAGATCTGTCCAACGTTGACCAAGGAGAGGTAGAGGAGCCACAGCAGGGACATGAGGACCACGTTGGCACAGCCAGTCAGCAGCACAAAGGCTGCCACTGCCAGGCCAGCCAGGGCCAGGCAGTCCAAGGTGCTGTCCATGGCAGACCAGTCCAGGAACCAGATGAGAGTGGGTGCATAGCTCAGGGCATCCAGGCCGACCTTCCCCTTGAAGTATTTCTTGATGTCCTGCAGGTAGAGCTTGCAGGGGAGCAGCCCCTTCTCTCCTATCAGCTGCTTGTTCTGCTGAAACGCCACCAGGAAGGCCACAACTGCAGGAGAACAAGGAGAGAGAGGGAAAAACCGTGAGGAATCACCCAGGAGGAGGGAGCTGGTTTGAACCCAGAGTTAGAAAAGTCATTCTTGGAAGGAATTTAGTCCCAAGTCCTTATCTCCATTAAAACCCAACACAGTCACTACAGTGCCCAACAAAAGCTTCCCTGGGTTGCACCTGGAAGATCTTTAAGGTCCCTTCCAACCCAAACCATTCCAGGATTCTGTGGTTTCTAGGAACCACAATGCAGAAGGAATTCTGTAAATCCTGTCTTGGCTTTGGAGGACAACAGATCTCCCCCTTTATGGAACATTACCTGGGCATCTATCAAGCACCAGAATCTATTCCTTAGACTGAAAACACTTCATATCTCAAAACATTGTTAATGAGACAGCTTAATTCCATCTACACCATTAACGAGTGTTCAGAGAATCCCAGGACGGTTTGGGCTGGAAGGGACCTCAGAGATCCTCTCATCCCACCCCTGCCATGGCCAGGGACACTTCCACTGTCCCAGGCTGCTCCAAGCCCCATCCAAGCTGGCCTTGGACACTTCCAGGGATCCAGGGGCTTCTCTGGGAATCTGTGCCAGGGCCTCACCACCCTCACAGGGAGGAATTCCTTCCCAATATCCCATACAGCCCTGGCAGTCTGAAGCCATTCCCTGTGTCCTGTCCCTCCATCCCTTGTCCCCAGTCCCTCTCCAGCTCTCCTGGAGCCCCTTCAGCCCTGGAAGGGCTCTGAGCTCTCCCTGGAGCCTTCTCCTCTCCAGGTGAGCACCCCCAGCTCTCCCAGCCTGGCTCCAGCCCTTGGAGCAGCTCTGGAATTGCTCCAACAATTCCTTCCTGTGCTGAGGACCTGGAGCTGCTCAGAGCACACTCAATTCTTTGAGTTCATGGTTCACCACCACAACTGCCCAGCACAGCAGCTCTGACCCTCTGCATCCTCTCACACCCTGGAAGGTTGGAAATCCAAGATCTTAATATTTTCCCATCCCTTAAACTCCCACTTTTTCCATGTCCCTGCAGCTGTCCCATTTATAGTGATTCTGCTCCTGCCCTGGACACTCTTAGACCAGCCAGCTGCTTTTTTTAACAGCACATCAGCAATTTAATTACAGATCATAGACCTAGCATTTGATGTCCTACAGAGAAAGTTGGGCAGTTTTTAGGCATTATCTCATATTTTAGGCATCTCCTGCAGTTACCAATTTGCAGTTTGTAACTCCAGTAATCTCCATGTCTCAGGGGGGAAAAAAAAAATGAGGAAGGCCAACATTTCCTGATTAGGCTGCATCCACTAATTTACCCATCCTTCAAACATTACCCAAACACCAGCCACGTCATGGGCAGCAGCACCAGAGCTCTTGGAAAAAGCCAATTTGTTCCCCTCCCCAATCTTCCTTGGTTAATGACCAAATCTGTCTCCTTCCTTATCTCAATGCTGGCATTCTGCAAACAACAATCCTGGTGTTCATCTGGTGTCTCTCACTGGGAGCACTGGGGGAGAGGCTGTGTGAAATCAGAGCCCAAATTCCCATTTCTTTGAAGTCTGAAGCAGCAACCCAAAGTCTGCAGCCCCAGGGAATCCAACTGAAAGTCCCATTCCCCAGACAAAGGTCTCCAGTGGGTTCCACTTAATCCACTTAACGCTCCCCCAGCTCTCTGCACACAGCCATGGGTTTTATTCTCATTTAAAAACCACTAAAAGTCATCATCCAGCACACAGCAGAGGTCACTGGGAGGGTTCCCTTTGATTCCAGAAGATCCTGAACCCCAGGGATGGCACAATAAAGTTGGGAGTTAATTGGTTGTGTCTCTTCCCATCCATCTTTTATACACAGTGAATGATTTTACAAATAGAAGAAATTTTTCTTCAATTATTTTACTCAAGTATGGACAGGGAGAGACATGAGAAAAGCTATTTCCAACACTACAGGATCACTTCTGGAACACAAATTAAGCGTTTTCTATTTTATCCATGTTTTTCTACCAACACTCAGCTCAGCACAATTGTGTAATCAGAAAGCCTGACATGAAACCACCAGAAATAAAATTCTTCTGAGCTTCAGACAGTTTAATATCTTCATTTTTGGCTTTAAAAAAGCCAACTGAAAGCCAGTTCTGCCTTAAAACTCCGTGGCTTGATTTCCCATGATTAGCACTGCAATTTGCTGCACAGTTTTCCAAAAGTGCTAATCAAATTCACCTCTAAATGCTCCAGAACTGTTGCCCCAACCCATAAATGCTGAGCAGGTTTTTGCCTAAAAAAGTCCAAATTAGACCCCTGCGCCGTGAGTGAGACAAACAAGGAAAGGGTAAATTAGGAAAAACAAATGCCAGCAATTCCAGCAAAGTGCACTTTGGATGGACAAAACCCTGCTCAGCCTCTCCGAGCCTGCAGGCAGCAAAGACTGGGTTGGAGCTGCCATGAAATGCACATTTCAGGATGGCCCAGCCTGGGCTCCAAAGGGGTTTTCTCCCAGGACATCCATTTCCCACTGCTGGGATTTCCCACTGCACCACCCACAACTCAAAGCCAGCAGCACCAGCCCTGATCTGGGGAGGATCCACCTCCCCCAGAGCAAACCCCACCGCTGCAGGTGTGTTTGATCCACCACCTCCCAGGTGATGCTCACACTCCCGGAGCTCCATCCCGGATCCAGCTCCCTCTCCTGGACACTCCCCGTGCTCAGTCTCTGCATCACTCCAGGCCCTCTCCCCACCCATCTCCGGCATCTCTGGGAGCACCTCTGAAGGCTCATCCCTCATTCAGCTCCCACTTCCACCCATCCCTGCCCCATCTCCTGAGGTTTCCCCCTCAGGCAGCAGCTCCTGTGCTGCTGGACACGGGGAAGAGCTGAAACTAAAGACAGAGACTGCAAAGGAGATGCCCAGATCCAGGAGGGAAAAAGGGAAGTTATTTATCAGCTTGTCATTGCTTCCTCTCCCTGAAGCCCAGAGAAACTGGAGCCTTAAATTCAGTGTAACAGACCCTGCTGCCTTCTCCAGGAACCTCCCCTTTGACCACGGCTAGGTCAGGAGGTAGAAAAGTCCCTTTTTTCCCCCCCAAAGCCTGTGCTTCTTCCTCTTCCTTAACCCTTATTCTGGAACCTCTCTCCCTGTGTGTTTGGGGATTTTTCACTCTGCATCTTCCACTGCCTCCAGCTCCAACAACTTTGCTTCCACTCTGGGCACTGACTGGCACCATCACCACCCTGCTGGGCTTGGGGCACACTGACCCCCTTCTCCTTGCTCCTGGAGCTTTCCCCTGGCATTCTGCACCCCTCCAAGCCTGGCACAAACCCCACCGTGCTCCCATCACCCCCGGGCTTCTCAGGGCCAGTCCCAGGGTTTGGGAGTGCCCAGCCCAGTGCTCTGCTCCACCTGGATGTGCCACTCCCCAGGCTGTGCAGGTGGCAGGGATGGAGCAGCTCCAGGTTCTGCCTCCCACTGCAGAGCTCTGACAGCTCACATGGGAGCTCTCCCTGCTGCCAGCTGAGCTTTACATAATACATGCAAATTACCAGGGCTGCTAATAGAGCTCCCCTACTTATCCTCACCTCGGAAGGTGCTTCACTGTACTTTTCCATTAATTCCCCTCCTCTCCACCTTCTCCTTTGCCCTCCCAGCCTCCCCTCTCCCCCCAAACCTGGTGTGTTCCTTGTTCAACCCCACATGGTACCAATAACCACCACCCAAGCGTCCCCATCCAAAGGGATTTGCTCCATCCAGATTTCCCTGGCATCTCAGCTCCTCTCCCTCAGTCCAGGCTCAGCCTGCCATGGTAGGAGAATGAGAGAATCCCATTCTTCATGCTCAGGAAAGATTTAAAGATGTGAAATCCAAAACTTTCCGGTCATATGGCTTTTTCTCTCTTCCCTCCTCTTGTTAAAAGGAGTCTTAACTTTTCCTTAATGCTCAAACCACAAGAAGAACTGAACCAAGAGCACAGAGCTTCACCTGAAAACCAAACTACATTTTGCACACACACAAAAACTCTGCCTGGAGCAGTTTATCAAGTGCCCCTTTGACCCAACCAGGCATCTGAACAGGCCCTGAGCTGAATGCTGCAAGCTGAGGTTGTACTGCTGGAAAGAAGAAAGAGCAGGTTATTCCTGGTATTTTATTACCAGAGAAATGAATCAAATAAATTTTCAATTGATGAACTCCCCTGCAAAGTTTTGCAACACAGAAGCAACAACACCAGAGCACTGAGCAAAGGGTGAAGCCAAGCACCCACAAAAAACACACAACAAAGTGCTCTGGTTTTAACACCTTTCTTGTTTTCTTGCCTTTCACAGCCAAGCTGAAAACTTTGGGGTGGTTGCTCGGCAGGGTTTTGAAGTGCTTATCTCCCCCCTGCCTCCTTGTTTGAAAAATGTGGAAACAGTAAAAGCTTCCCTTTGGGTCTCAGGCTGTTCAAAACCATCCCAGCCCACAGCTGGAGGATGCCCTGGGAAGATCCCCCTGCTCCAGAGGTGCTTTGGGCAAGGACAAGGCTGGGATAGAGATTCCCTTCTCCACCTTTGTTATTTTTTTCCCCATTCCAGGGGGATGCAGCCGCTCAGAGGACCCAGAGCTGATGTGCTGCTGGGGCTGCACAGCCCTGCTAAGGAGCACTGAGCTGAAATAAAACCTTTCAGGGCAGCAGAAGTGCCTGAAGATGTTCTCTAATCCTGACCAGGCAGGCTGAAAGCTACTGGGAGCCTTTGAATAAAACCGAGGGAAGGGAAAGCAGGGGAGATGGCAGAGAAAGAGAGGAGGAAGGACACCAAGGGAGAGCCAGGAGCCTACAGGAAGCCAAACCCCCCGAGAGGGCTTTGGATTTCAGATTTAGGAAGAAGGAGCATGAACCTCCTGTAGCTCTGGCGCTGGGGAAAGAAAATACTATTAAACAATACATAAGGAGAAGGAAGATAAACTGGATTTAAATAATAGCTTTTATTTCAAAGCTCTCCACAGAGCCTGGCTGAGATTGGGGAGGGTGGTATCTAATTACTGAAATTTCTACAGCTGGAATCTGATGATGGTAATCACCCAAAAAGGGCACTTAAAAATGATTTAGAAGGAGGGTGAAGGGAGAAAATAATACACATTTGTTGTCAAGAGCTTTGGGACCAGCTATTTACCTGTAAGAGCACTTCCAACAAGACCTCAAAGCATTTCTGGATTGCCAAAACACCAATCCCTGTCACAGGGAACACACACACAGGGCAAGACCAAGACGGAAAAGCTGCAAATCCCAAAGTGACATTTGGCCAAACCTCTGCCCTGCTCAGGTGAGACCCCACCTGCAGAGCTGCCTCCAGCTCCAGGGTCCCAGCACAGGAAGGACGTGGAGCTGTTGGGGTGAGTCCAGAGGAGGCACCAGGATGGGCAGAGGGATGGAGCAGCTCTGCTGGGAGAGCTGGGAGTGTTCACCTGGAGAGGAGAAGCTTTGGGGTGACCTCAGCGTGGCCTTGCAGGGCCTGAAGGAGCCATCAGGAAACAGAGAGAGACAATTTCCAAGGGATGGAGTGACAGGACAATGCTGTAAGGACCAAGCCTCACTGAGCCCTTTCAGCTGGATCCACTTTTCCCTGCCAGCAGCAGGTGGGGTTGGTCTCTGACCTCTCCAAACCCTCAGATCCTCTCCCACCTCCATCTCCAACCTGCCTCTCACACAGCAGCTGCTTTGCCAGGGACTTCCCAGGCTCGGGCTGCTTCTGGAAAACCCCTTCAAAAGACACAAAAAAAAAAGAAGGGGAGAGTTGTTACAAGCAAAGGGGGAGAAGGGAGGGCACACAGGACACTCCACACCTGCCTTGCTCTTCCTGTCCTCCTTCCACACAGGAGATCCTCAGGGAAAACATCTCCAGTGCCTTCAGCAGGCAGTGAACACCCCCTTGGGAACGGGGTGGGGGCAGGAAGGAGATGACAAACCCTCAGAGCCCACTTTGGGAGTCACTGCACACCCCAAATCGTGTTTCTCTCCATCCTATCCTCAATGTTCTTCACTCTCCCACCCCTCCCTTTCCACCCAGGAGGGGAACAATCCCTCAGCTCCCAGAGCCGAGCTCCGATCACATTCCCCGACACCTTAACGCAAATCCCCCCTCAAAGGACTCGCTGCTCAGCCCAGCAGGAAGGAAAGGGTTACACATAAAAGGGTGAAATGAAAGAAGGGGGGAAAACATCCCAGGGCTGAGGAATGTCAAACTGTCACAACGGCATCAACCTCTCCTCAGCGAGTCTGAGCCTCGGCGCGCGCGGAATCGCCGAGTCTGGGAGAAAAATCAGCTGTCACAGTAACTGCTTCCATCTCCAGAAAAAAACCTGCAAGAGCAGCTTGGCACAGAGGCACACAACTGCTTTCTGCTGTTTCTAAAGCCAGGCTCTCCAAAGAGATCAAAGGGCAACAACCCTCCTTCCCTCTGGAGCGTCCCGGGGCTGTGTCAGAGGGAATCTGCCTGCTCACACACAACAAGCACTTTCCACCCCACAAATTTTTGTGGGGCAGCTCTCCTGCACTGCCAGCAGGAATCTGGTGTCTCAAACCAGGCTCAGGTTCCTGGTTTTGGCTCATTTGGCTCACCCCAAACCAGCAGCAGAACTCCCCAGGGCCTGAGTGCAGCCAAGCACAAGTTGCACAACGAGCAGGTGAACTTTTCCTCTCCTCCACCTCTTCCCTTAACAAGAGGCACAAACGTTCTCCTGCCCTGCTCCTTCCAGCTTCACTACCCCAAACTCTCCCTCTGCCACCCCACTCTCCCAAAGGTTTCCTCACCCCACACTACAGAAGCATTTTGGGTCTCTCCCCCCCAACACTCAGCCATTCTCTGGTGTTCCCACTTCTCTCTCCTGCTCAAAAAAGCCACCAAAAATTCAAAATTTCTCCCTCTTTTTTAGCATCCCACACTTGCTCACCAACCTGCAAACTCAGCTTCACCCTCTGGCTCAGCCCCTCCCAGCCTCCTTTTCTCCTGCAGCCCACCAGTTTCAATCACTTCCACCTGTAACTCACCTGACCCCCAATCAGATCCTCGTTCCCCACCTCGTTGTCCCAGGTGTCCCACTCACCACAAGGTCCCACACCTTTGATTTCCACCAATTCCCACCCTGCAGCCAGCCCCTGCTCCCCTCCCACACCCCTTCTGCTCCCAGGTGTGGCACATTTATCACCCCAAATCCAGCACCGGGAAGCTGCAGCCTCCACCGAAGGCACAGCAGAGAGCACTAATCAGTTTTTCATTTTTTTTTTTTTTTTTTTTTTTTTTTTTTTTTTTTTTTTTTTTTTAAGGAAACTGCAAACTGAGCCACGGGAAACTCAGCAGCCTGGATTTACACACGGGGGAATATCAGAATCGCTTTCATTCTGACTGAAAGAGTCATAACCTCGCATTTCACCGAGAGCTGAAACCAAACTAGAACCAGAGCACGTGTCAAAACCATATGAAACTACAACTTCTGCATGGTTTTGATGCAAAATAATCTAAGCAGGCTGGCAGGCTACAAATTCTAACGATTCTGTGGACAAATCTGGGGCAAGTTTAGAATTTGTACCGTAGTGTGTTACTTGTCAGTTTTGGTTTCACTGTAAATATTTTTAAGCGGAGCACCGGTGGGCTCTGAGCACAGCTCTCAGTGCCAAAGACAGAGGCAAACGAGCATGGCAGAGGCTGGAAACCACTTTTAATGTGGAATATTTTAAGGTCATGTTGACTCTAGGCTCTGGCTGTTGGTGATGGTGGCACCTCGGGATGGCATCTGTCCCTCCTGTCCTGCTGCTGCATATTAGAGTTCCTCTCTTGCACTGTGAGCTCACAACTTCAAGAGAATGGATGAGCAGCTCTGCTGAGAGGTACCAGCCTCGTGGTGTGAGCAAACTTCTCCTTCCAGCTCCACCACCTTCCAGCATCGCCAACCCCCTCCAGCCATCCCCAACCCACCAGCAAAGTGGGAGCGGAAAAGAAGAGAATCATGGAATGTGCAGAGCTGGAGGGGACCCACAATGATCGTAAAATCATAGAATATTNCGGGGCGGGCCGTGAGGGGACACGGCGGGGACGGGGCGAAAACAGGGCAAAAACAGGGGAAAATGGGGAAAANCTCAGGTGGGAGGGATCATGGAGTGCAGGCGCTGCTCCGGTCCAGGACATCCCCAAGGATGTCACCACGTGCTTGGCAGCGGTGTCCAAGGGCTCCTGGGGCTCTGGCAATGCGCTCATTCCCTGGGGAGCCTGCTCAGTGCCCCACCACCCTCCGGGGGGGGCGGGAAAAAAACCTTTCCCTGCTCTCCCCCAACCCACCCTGACACAGCTCCAGCCGTTCCCGGGGCGCCGTCCCCGGTCACCGCTCGGGGACACGGCGGGGAGCGCAGCGCCCGCCCGGCACTCACAGTACAGGAAGGCAATGGAGCGCAGCAGCACGATGCGGGTCAGCCAGAAGGTGCCCGGGGAGAGCGGCGGGGCCGCGGCAGCGAGCCGGGGCTCGGGGGGCGCAGCGGGGGCGGCTCCGGGAGCTCCGGGGGCGGCTC
>VXAX01002718.1:249000-259445 GCA_013399835.1 Leptocoma aspasia
CGGGCACAGCGAGCTCTGCCGCCCCGCCGATGCTCAACATGACCGAGGAGCACGACAAAGCGCTGGAGGCTCCGTGCAGCCCCGCGGGCACCACCAGCTCCATGTCCCACGTGGACTCGGACTCGGACTCGCCGCTCTCCCCCGCCGGCTCCGAGGGGCTGGGCTGCGCCCCCGCGCCCGCCCCGCGCCCGCCCGGCGCCGCCGCGCTCGGGGCCAAGGTGGACGCGGCCGAGGTGGACGAGCGCTTCCCCGCCTGCATCCGCGACGCCGTCTCGCAGGTGCTCAAGGGATACGACTGGAGCCTGGTGCCGATGCCCGTCCGCGGCAACGGATCGCTGAAAGCCAAGCCGCACGTCAAGCGGCCCATGAACGCCTTCATGGTGTGGGCGCAGGCCGCCCGCAGGAAGCTGGCGGACCAGTACCCGCATCTGCACAACGCCGAGCTCAGCAAGACCCTGGGCAAGCTCTGGCGGTGAGTCCCGAGCCCCCGCGCCGCGTCCCCCGCGGCTGGACTCACTCCCCCTCCCAGCGCTTCTTTTAAAGCTTCTGCCCGCTTTGTTTTTATTAAGCTCTGGTTCTCGGGGCTCTCGGAGCGATTCGAAGTGAAGTGCCGTCCCCTCCCCGAGCATCCCGGCGCGCTGCGAAGGATACAGCGGTCCCTGCTCCGAAAAATCCCCCGAGCAGGGGCTTGGGCACCCTCGCTCCTGCCGCGGGTGGATTTTCCCTGCTCCATCCCGGAGATGCACAAGCCCTTCCCTTGCCTGCGGCTTCCCCATCCCCACGCGATGAGACTTTTTTAATGACTTGTTTTATGGCTTTTCCTAATTTTTTTCCCCCTTTTGGCTCGCTCGATGCTTTACAAGCTATAAACGCAGCTAAACTCATTTTTAGCAGTTATTTTAACGAGCTTCCTAATTTCCCTGCTTATCTGCTCAGTGCCGCCCGGGGATGCAAACTTTTATTTGCTGGGCAGCATCCGAGCCAGCTTTGCTTTCCAAGGCTCTTCCCCGAGCCACGTTTTTCCGTGTGGTTTATCCCGTGGTGTCTGCCTGTACCGAATTCCCATCTTTGCTGCCTGCTCGGGCCAGCGATGCTCCCGCTGCGGTTTGAGCTGCTCCAAGAGTTTACAAAGAGAGGTGTGGGCAGGGGGCAGAGAGTTTGGAAAGCAATAACCCCATCCCTGGTGCCTTGGTGGTTTCTTTGTAAGCACCAAACGAAGCTGGAAATGTTTGTGGCGTTTGGTGAGGGGGTGGCATTTGCAGGGCAAACATGGGAATTCTGTTTTGTGATTGTGTTAGAAATGTGGAAGGGGGATATTGTTTTGCCCAGTTACCCCTGTCTATAGTGGTCGGGTTTTTCATGATGCTGTAGTTGGTATTTTAATCCCGTTTTTTTTTTGCCGTGGATTTTAACTCCTTTTTACCACAGCAAATTACTTTTGTAGTTAACTTGCTGAGCGCTCAGATCCGTGCATGGGAAGCGGGGATGTGCGAGTCTAAAAACAAGAAGAAAACTTGTAAGGAAAAGATCCTAATTTTGGCTTTTTTTTTTTTTTTTCCTTCCCCTTTCTCTCTCCCTTACTAAAAACAACCAACCCGTCCCCAAAACCAGTTTATTGAGCGAAAACGAGAAGCGTCCCTTTGTGGAGGAAGCCGAGCGGCTCAGGGTGCAGCACAAAAAGGATCACCCGGATTACAAATACCAGCCACGGAGGAGGAAAAGCGTCAAAGCCGGGCAGAGCGACTCGGACTCGGGGGCTGAGCTCAGCCACCACGCCGGCACTCAGCTCTACAAGGCCGACTCGGGGCTGGGGGGCATGCCTGACTCCCACCACCACGGCGACCACGCAGGTAAAGGGTGGCATTCCCGCTGAGCCCTGTGCCTTGGGGTGGGCTGGGATCCCTCCTGCTGCTTCTCCAAAGGCAGGAGTTGTTGTACCCAAGAGGTGTGCTTGGGAGCGTGGCTGGAATTTTCCTTAGTGAGTGCTCTGGGAGCTGGCTGTGCCATAGGGAGTGGCAAAGCACCGGGGATCCCGGTCTCCCTGCGTGGGGAGAATGAATTATTCTGGGCTAATGGTTCATATTATGGGCTAATAAGGGTGTCTGGGGAGCAGGGTCCCAGGGCACAGCTTCCCAGCAGCAGGAATTGGTGCGCTGACAGATTTTGGGAGTGCTGTGAACATCCTGCAGCCTCAGACCCCGCTGGGATCACGGCCCTGGGTCCCTCTGCCTCGGGCTGCCCACAGGGAGAGGATGAGCTCCCTCATGGGCTTCACTCTGTGCATCCAGGTCCTGCTGGCCTGGCACGGGGGAGTTGGTACTGCCAGGGTGTCCTGCTGTGTCCCAGAGTTGTCCTGATGGACACAGCGTGCTCCCAGCTTCGTCCCATCTCCCATGTGGGAGGCTCATCCCGGGGGGGACACGGTCACAGGGCGACCATGTCCACAGGGTGCCGCAGATTGAAATCCCCAAAGAGAGCAGTAACAGACAGGTGAAGTGCGTTCATTGAATGGTGAAGGAGTTGGGTGAAGCCTCACTGTCCCTTCATCCCCAGGCCAGCCCCACGGACCCCCCACGCCGCCCACCACCCCCAAAACCGACCTGCACCACGGCAGCAAGCAGGAGCTGAAGCACGAGGGCCGGCGCCTGGTGGAGAGCGGCCGCCAGAACATCGACTTCAGCAACGTGGACATCTCGGAGCTGAGCAGCGAGGTCATCAACAACATGGAGACCTTCGATGTGCACGAGTTCGACCAGTACCTGCCCCTGAACGGGCACGCGGCGCTGCCGGCCGAGCACGGCGCCAACGCCGCCTCCTACGGCACCTCCTACCCGCACGGCGCCGCGCAGGTCTGGACTCACAAGAGCCCGGCCGCGGCCTCGCCGCCGGCTGCCGAGCCGGGCCAGCAGCGGCCTCACATCAAGACGGAGCAGCTGAGCCCCAGCCACTACAGCGAGCAGCCCCACGGCTCCCCGGCCCACTCCGACTCCTACGGCTCCTACGGCGGCCAGGCCTGCGCCACCTCGGCCGCCCCGGCCGCCGCCGCCTCCTTCTCCAGCTCCCAGTGCGACTACACGGACCTGCAGAGCTCCAACTACTACAACCCCTACCCCGGCTACGCCTCCAGCCTCTACCAGTACCCCTATTTCCACTCCTCGCGCCGCCCCTACGCCACCCCCATCCTCAACGGGCTGTCCATCCCGCCGGCGCACAGCCCCACCGCCAACTGGGAGCAGCCCGTCTACACCACGCTGACCAGGCCTTAAAGGATTCCCGGAGCCTCCCCAGGCTCCCCTGGAATTATGCACTAATGAAGGAATGAGGAGGAAAGAGCGTGGAGCGTTTCCAAAAGTGCCTCCTGAGCCGCTGGGAACTCTGCTGGTCGCCACCTTGCTTGGGAACTCCCCCCCTGCCCCGCCACCCTCCGAAGCACAGAGCTCTGCTTTTTTGTTTCGATTCGTAGGATTTTAAGAAATTAAAAAAAAAAACCCATGAAAAAAAAAACCCAACCAACCAAAGGACTAAAAATTTAAAAAAAAAAAAAACAAAAAACAAAAAACGAGAGGAAAACAAAAAAGCCACGAAAGGAAAAGGACCAGCGATGCCTTTTGAGTAAATGAAGGACAAAATGTTCGACTCCTCTTGGAGGACTGAGCCGAACTCGCTCGGCCTGGAAGTTTGGCCAAGTGCAAAAGGTGGAGCAGAGAGAGGGGGAGACAAAACAACACCACCACAAAAGCTGTTTGAGACTTTCAGGGTCTATTGCAATGTGAGGAACGGACCAACCTTGAGGGCAGGAACTCACTGGGACCAACAGGGATGAGCCCCAAAATCCCAGAAAAATCCCGTGGGAAGAGTCTGATGGGACCAACCAATTCAGTGTCTGAAATGTTTGTTGGTGTTTTTTTTTTTTTTTTTCTTTAGTCAGGAGTTCTAAGCAAGGTTTGGCTGTAATTAACATTTTGGTTTTTTGTTTTTTGGAAGCTTCAGATGTTTTTGGTTGTTTTGGTTTTGTTTTATTTTTTTTTAAATCTGTTAAATATGTATTTATGTTCTGTATTATTTTGTCTTTTAATTAATGAAGTAATTTTGTGCAAAATGAAAAAAAAGGTAGAATTTTTAAAAGATTTTAAAGATGGGGGAGGGAGCCTAAAAAAAAAAAATAGTGGAGATGATACAATAAACTGGTGTTATGAGTCTATAGATTTTCCTTGGTTTTTGGGTTTTTTTCGTTTTGGAACCGCTGCAGGAGCCGTGCTGGAGAGAGGGACTGAAGGAATCTGCTGGGAAACTCCAATGGGAATGTCAGATAACCAGGGGGGGAATTACTAATTCAATTGGGAGGCTCAAATGCTGCCTGAAAAGGGCAGGTGATTTTCTGGCCACCTGTTTTGGGCTGTTAAAATCGGATTTCAGGAGTCTTCGAAGGCTTTCAGAACCAGGACTACTTTAAAGGAGCTGTAATTCCATGAGAAACCATCGACTTCTGCTTTAATTTTGGCTTCTAGGGACCAGATATCATCCATCAAGCTGTGAAACTAAAATCTCCTCCACTAAAAAAAAGGGGTTTAGGGTACTTAGTTTTTAGACTAATATTTCATTGATATATTTCTACTTCTTCCATTGTATGCTGAGCATATAAATAACCGTCTATTTTATGGGAACTCGTGCCTTTAAAAGCCTTTGTAAATCTAAACCCACCTTTCAGAGGTTATTCATCTTTTTACCTTTTCTACGTTTCCTACTCTTTTTTCTAAAAAATATTTTTTTGCGTATTTCCTTTCGGGGGGGAGGGAGGGACACGCTGGGCTGGGGGAAAAGACAAAAAAAGCTCATTTTTATGCAATCTATTTTTCTGTATAAAGTTTGAAAGACTTTTGGTTGTTACTGATCTGTTCTCTTCACTCGCTTCTGACTAAGCAATGCTAACTTTTGTACAGATCCATTTGATAAAATTAAAAAGTGCTTTTTATCAAGGATGTGTTCTGTTTTCTTTCTGCTTGAGCCTATTTTCTGTGCTGGGAAAAAAAAAACCTGAGAAAACAGCTTGGAAAGCAATGGAATCTTCAGAATAAAACATTTTCATCAAGGATTAATTTTCCTTTTAGTCTGAATATTTTTTTTTTCATTGTTTCCTTTTCCCTGTGCTTGTGTCTTACTCTGAGATTTTTTTTTTTTAATACAGGTAAATTAATTTGATTTTTCCTTTAAGAAGGGCATTTCCATGCCCATAATCCTAAGGATTTCATCGGATTTCAGACTGCTCACATGAGGCTGGGTTTGCAAGGTCAGCCTGCCTGGTTTTAGCCCCAGCTGATTTTCCTTCTGCAGGAAATTTACAGGAAGAAATTCCCTTTTCTGCTTGGTGAGCCCTGGTAAATAAATCCCTCTGAATTACGAGAGCAACCAAATTATATGTTGCATTTCAGGCTTGCTGTATTTTTTTTCAACGCTGTCATTAAAATTGTTACATTTGTAACTTTTATTTTGCTTTCTTGCAGCAAACCTTCTCTCCCTGTTTGGGTTCTGTCTGTTCGAGGAGCAAAAGGCGTCTCAACCTGGGAGGAGAAAAAAAAAAAAAAATCGGGATTGGGGAATTTCAGCCCTCCCTGCTTGAGAGGAAAGGCTTGGACAGGAGGGGGAATAAATGTGATGACAATTAATGAAGCTGCAGCCCATTAAGGCGGGCGGGGGAGCAGAATCCCAGGCGGGATTTCTGCTGTTTGCAGCCTCTGCCAAGAGGGGCTGGAAGGAGACACCATTTTCTCCGTGCTCCTTTCCAGAGCTCCTGGCAAAGGGATTTAATTCCAGCCGGAGCCAAAGTGCAGCGTAATTCCCTTCCCTCCCTTCTCCTCCCTGCGTGACGCTGCACATTTCACTTTAATCCTGATTTATGCCTGGAAAATGGCATTTGGGCTTTGCCCTCTCTGCGAAGCATTGAGGTTGGGGTTTGCCTCCAAGCCTGCACTCTTTGAGGGGGGAAAAGGAAATAAAAGGAATAATTTTGGGAAGGATCTTTGCTTTCTGCCGGGTGTTTGATGGATCAGCTTAGGGTGACTTCGCTGGTAGCTGACGGAACGAAATTAAAATATCTGTGTGTGATAAAATGGTGAATGACCCAAAATAATGATATTAAATATTGAAAATCACCCCAAAAGATTAAAGATTGCACTGAAGCATCCCTGATTCCTGGGAGAGCACGGGGAGGGGGCTCTGTGCATCCAGCATGATGGATCCCTGTCTCCTTTCCCTTCTCCCAGTGGCATGGGTGACACCCAGTGCCACGTCCTTGTCCCACCCAGGAGCTGCAGGATGAGCATGGAGCTGTGCTCTCATCCCAGGGACTGCACATCCCAGCCAGGCAGGTTTTAAATCCACTTGCTGTGGCCAAGGTTAGTTTTACTTCCCATAAACTTTGCAAAAATAAATGTAATATTTCCTGGTATTTACAGAAATAAGGGAATTAAATTGTATATTATGGTATATACATATATATACAGATCTTATGTATATAACATCTGTATTGTATTTTACCATGGGATTGGGGTTGGGAGGGATCCACAAGGATCATGCAAGTCAAATCCTGATTTTAGATATCACAGATATCTATATTCTATAATTTACATCCCTTCCATAGGTTCAAGGTGTGATGAGAGCTTTGGAGTCCTCAAATCCTGGAATGGTTGGGGTTGGAAAGGACCTAAAAGCTCATCCTGATCCCATCCTGGGCAGGGACAACTTCCACTATCCCAGGCTGCTCCATCCAGCCTGGCCTCGGACACTTCCAGGGCTGAGGTGTTGGAGAGCTCCTGGCAGCAATTCCAGGGAACAGCTCCTGGGATTCTGTGGGGCTGTGGGTAAAACTCAGAGATGTTGCAGACTGGGAGTTCAGGAAGGTGCCAGGCAGGTAAAACACAGCATCCTGGATAATCCAGAGCTAAAACTCAGGGTTTAGGGGGAGCTGGACATTCCCAAGACCTCCCGAATTTCATTCCCTACTCCTCAGTTTACGCTTGAGGAATCTCCCATTTCCTTTCGCCGAGAGGAAAACACGGAGCCGTTTTCACCTGAAAAAATACAATTTTGATCAGAAATTACTGCTGCTCACCCAACTGCATTTCCACCCCTTGTCCTCCTCTTCCCTTTGCCGACCCGGGCTGTGGGAGGAGAAGGATTTTCCATGAGTTTTCCAGGCCTGAATGGCAGCATTGTGTGTCCCGTGCTCGGGGCTGCTGGCTCTGTGCTGGCGTGGGGCTGGAATGTCTCTGCAAAGTCAATGAGATCAGGTGAAACCAGGGCTGCCTTTTGACCCCTGGCTGCCAACAAAAAAGGCTTCTCAAGATAATTGCAGGAATCCACGGGTGAGAAAAGCCCCTCGATTTTATTTCTGGAGCAGGGAATAAAGAGTGTTGCTGTTTAGCTCAGACAGTGCTGGTTAGCAAGAAAGAGGAAATTAATTTTATAGACCATATCCACATTCCTTCTGCAGGCTGGGAAAAAAGTCCCTTCCCATCCTCCTTGTTTTAATTTTTTCTGGAGTGACATTAACTTGTGTTACACATTTTCTCTTTGTAGGTTTGCAGCAAAGAAATGATTAAAGGGCATTTTTATGACAGCCTTGAGCTTTAATCAACTTCCACACAGGGATGTCCCTGCCTGTGGATCAACCTCTTCCCTCTGCCACCTTTATATTCCCAGGGCTGGATGCTCTCCGTGGCCTGGGATTTGGGGGGATAAAAAAGAAATAGAAAATAAAAATGCCTGGAGATGTGATGTCATTTGGAACACAGGGTGTATTCCAGGAGGGCAGGAAAAGCCTTTTCCAGCTGATCCTGGGAGGGCAGAGCTTTGCTGCCAGAGGGATTTTGGGAGGAGGAGCAGCACACCTGAGCCCATGGGAGGCTTGGTGGCCATGGGAAGCTTTTGGTGGCCATGGGAAGGTTTTGGTGGCCACCTGAGGAGGTGGCACTGCAGTGACCCCGACCTGGCACAGCCCTGTCCCTTCCCTTTGGGAAGCCTTTAAGGAAACTCCAACACTGCTGGAAAAGCCTTCAGGGGCATGAGTTTGGATTTAGGGCTCTGAGGGCAAATTCCTAAACACAAATTGACCAAGGGCTCCAAACTCCCTTTTTGGGGGTGGGAGGAGGGAATTCCACATCAATTCCTGGCTGCCCATGAGGGATACATGGAAAAACCCCAGAGACAACAATGCCCTGCTCCTCCTCAGAGACCCTGCAGAGGCTCCAGGAGGTTTTTTGGGATTTCACCACATGAGCACAGTGAGGAGAACCTGCACAGGGATCCAGGGAGGGCTGATCCAGCCCCGGATCCATCCCCTCTCCAGCAGTGCCAGCTGAGCCAGGGCAGTGCCATTCCCAGTCCATTTTCTGCGTGCTCCAGTCAGGAATTTGGGATGGCACCAGGCTGAGGCTTGGGGAGGGGAAGCCATTTCCCAAACGAGTCAGCAGGAGCTAAAAATAATCCCCCTGGAGATAAACCCAAACCACAGCAAATGGGGCTTATTCCAAATTGCTTCATTCCCTGCTGTCCTGCACCCCAGCCTGCTGAGCTGGGAGGCTGCAGGGCAATCCCTGCCGTGGGATGGGACGCAGGGGATGCTGCCTGCTGGGATTTTGGGAATGAGAGCCCTTCAGGCAGCACAGGTGGCTCAGGGTGGGTGTCAGGCTGTGGGGTTGCTGTCGCAGAGTATTTGCAGAGGTTCCAGCTGGGGGATGAGGTGGGAATGAGAGCAAATGAGGCGGGAAGGGGGTTTATGATATTCCAGGCATCATTTTTTCCACAAAACCACGCTGTCTGCATGGGAAAAGTCAGTTTGAACAGAGCTCAGACACCAAACCAACCCCGGCTTCTGCTGCAGCCGAGCACCACAGAGGGATGGGACACTGTGGGGCGGCTGCTGCCACCAACCAGGGGCCTTTTTCCCAGAAATAGTTGGGATAAAGGGGGTGGCTGCTGCTGAAATCGTGGCTCTGCCCTTCCCAGGCTTGAAAGAGCCACCAGCATCGCTGCTGACCCCTATTAAACTGTTCCCATCTGGCCCCAGAGCTCAGGCAGGCCCAGTGTGTCACTGGCTTAACTGCAGGCTCAGGGTTGACCTGATTTAGGGCAGCCCGGGTTAAAAAAAGCCAGTTGGACACACTGAGTCAGGTTTAAAAGCCCCTCCTTTCAGTTTATCTTAAACACATTAGGGATGAAAACCAAGCTGCTCCTAATCCAGAATGAGAGGGGTTCCAGCCGTGAGGGCTGGGCTGGTTTGGGGAAAGTGAGGCAGAGGCACCACGGGGGTGGGAGGGGAGGTCCAGGAGGGTTGGGGACACCTGTCCCAGCAGGGCACCACACAGCCATCCCATCCCAGAGCATCACACTGATCCCAGCACCTCACAGCCATCCCATCCCACAACATCACACTGATCCCAGCAGGCACCACACAGCCATCCCATCCCAGAGCATCACACTGATCCCAGCAGGCACCTCACAGCCATCCCATCCCAGAGCATCACACTGATCCCAGCACCTCACAGCCATCCCATCCCAGAGCATCACACTGATCCCAGCAGGCACCTCACAGCCATCCCATCCCACAACATCACACTGATCCCAGCAGGCACCTCACAGCCATCCCATCCCACAACATCACACCCATCCCAGCACCTCACACTGATCCCCTTCAATCCCCTCACACCCATCCCAGCATGGAATCTCACTCCCATCCCATTATCCCATCCCACCCCTCCTCTCTCTCTGCCGTGCTGCCCTTGGCTCCCTGTCCCTGCATTTGTTTGTGGCTATGTGCTCAGGCAATATTGGGACTGTCAGAGTGACATTAAAACATTTACACCTCTGCCTGCCTCTCTCCTCCCCTCTCTCATCCCCCTCCTCCTCTTTTCCTCACTTTTTTTTTTTTTTTTTCCCCTGGTGCACGTCAGAATTCCCAGCGCGGGGCTGGGAAAGGGTTAAACCTTTGGAAAGGTCTTGTTTGAGGTAGAGTGAATTTTAACCACCACACACATAACGAATGCGCAGCAGCCTGAATTGCTGGTGAGGAGCCAAGAGCACAAGAGAGGAGCTGCTGAATTTTAATGATTCATTATTGCATGGAAGGCCTTTGTCTTCCTTTATCCGGTGCACAATAAAAGAATTAATTGGACAGAAAATGGCAGGGCAAAGAACTGACAAGTCATTAAGGGGCTCTGAATGGCTGATTAGGTGCACATTGGGGGTGGAATTTCAACTGCACTGTTGCAGCAAGGGCTCTGGAATAATAATGGCATGGCACAGTTTATATTTTGTATGCAGTACCAGAAAGGCCTTTCTGTCGGCATTGTGGGGCTATTTATTCTGCTGTCTATTTAGCCATTGTTGGCATTGTGCTGCCAGTAAGAATGCGCAAACAAAGTTGGGATTTTTTTTTTATTTTCTTTTTT
>VXAX01002718.1:259463-271611 GCA_013399835.1 Leptocoma aspasia
TTTTTTTTTAGAGGTGGCGGGGCAGGGGGGGTGGGTTTGGATTTCAACTTCAAAATAATTGGGGAAGCAGAATCTCGCTCCGTGCGTGGTTTTATTAATTTTGCTCTCTCTCTCTCTCTCTGTGTTGTGTGTGTGTGTTGAGGACTGCCTGTAAATATTTAGACTCGCCAGAAGGAGCTTCATTTAGCAGGAGGAAAAAAGAAGGAATAAACTTCTGCTTCTTTTTTTTTTTTTAGTTGCTTTCCCCCATTCCCAACGCAGCCTGGCGCAGCTGCCGGAGCCCCCGGGGTGGTGAAAACTCCGGGGTTGGGGCAGTGAGCGCTTCCCCAGCCCCGGGCCGGGAGGATGCAGCCCAAGGAAAAGCAGCCAAGTGGAATTATTGGTCGCTAGGAAGTTCCTGGAGCACCTCGCGCTCGCATCCTTCGGGGCGGCTCCTGCCGCAGCCGCGCTGCTGTTGTTGGTGTCGGGTTTTAATAAAACACACGCACACACACACGGGAGGGGAAAAAGCAGGAATAAAAGCCCGGCCCGCTGGGTAGGTGTGATTCCCATGAGGAATGTGCTTGGTTGTTAAAAGGAATAACAAATAGGAATCGCAGTTTGCTCTCAGGGCTGGGCGCAGCTGCTCCAAAGTTTCAGGGGAAAGAAGGCTTGAACGGAGATCCAGCTTCCTTTCCTTTCCTTTCCTTTCCTTTCCTTTCCTTTCCTTTCCTTTCCTTTCCTTTCCTTTCCTNAATTTATGTGGTTTTGCATTTATTTTATATATTTTATAAATTTATATTTTCTTGTACACACACATATATATATATATATATTTATAGTGCCATTTGTGCTCCTGGAATGAGCAGATGGAATTCCTACAAATCCCTCTTTCCCCAACCAGGAGAATCCAAGGAGATGCTGGGACTTCTCCAGGTGGGCAGGGAGGTCCCAGGTGCTGCACCTGCATCCCGCAGGATCCGTTGGCTTTGGGAGCTGTCACTCTATGGAGCAACACGAAACGCAGAGACAAACGCAGCCACACCTGAGAGAAGGCAAAGAAGAGAGAAACTTTATTTTGGTTTTCCTATTATATAGGGTTCTAGAAATGACCATTGATTGGAAGGTGAAGCTACCACCTCTCTAACGACACTGGTCAATGACAAAGTCCATCAAACCTTTCTCCTCCCAGGAGAAAGAATGAAAAACAAAAAAACAGTTAGAAAAGCATGTGCATGTTTACAAAAAACAGCGTGAAAAACTCCATCACAAAAATGAAAACATCAGAAGGCTGAAAAGTGAGAGTGACAGGGAGCCTCTCCTGGTTCCCACATGGAGATGGGACTAAAAAATGGAAAAAAATCCAACAAAAATCCAGATTTTGGGAGAAATCAATTTGAGGGAGGAGGAGCTTGGAGCAGAATCCGTTGGAACAACGTCAGGTAAGGCTCTGGAATCTTTGGGAAAATACACTCAAACCAGGATAAATCCTGACTTTTCAGTCTTCCCATGGATAAATTTCTAAATCACTGGGAAAATACACTCAATCCAGGATAAATCCTGAGTTTTGGGTCTTCCTAGGGATACATTTTTAGTCTTTGGGAAAATACGCTCAAACCAGGGTAAATGCCGATTTTTTTGGGTCTTCCTAGGGATAAATTTCTAAATCTTTGGGAAGATCCTCGAGGAAAGGCAGTGGAAATGGTGTTGGGATTTTGGATGGTGAAGGAGCCTGGGCAGGACTGCCCTGCAGGAAGGAAGGGTCAGCCTGGGGGAGCAGCTGGAGCTTCCTTAGGGAATGACAGAGTCTGGGAATGGGGCAGCCGGATCCCAAACTGGGGCTGTGTCCCCATCCCACCCTCAGGACACCCCAACTTTCCTGGAAATTGCCATTCCAGGGGTGCTCCCCCATCCCCAGCTCCCCCAGGCTCCTGGGCTCTCCTGAGCTCCCAGCCCAAACCTCAGCACACGGATTTCCAGCCCGAAACGGCTCCAACAGCATCCTTTGGATTTTCCCTAATTACAGGGATTTATTTTTATTACCACCATGGGCTTGTTCCAAACCCGGCCAGCTCAGGGAAAGCTTCCACAGGCTCTTGGATCTGAGCTCTTGGATCAGGCCGAGGCACTCGGGGGAGCTTTTCCGACAACAAATTATCCATTATTTGCTGGTTCTTATTTAATTATCCACCAGAAGCTGCAGATATTTCCCTTCCCTGTGCCTTGGGATTGAGGAGAAGGCTCCCACTGCCTGCAGGAGGATCCCACTCCACTCCCAAGCCCACAAACTGGGAACAGCTGGATCTGTGGGGTTGTGTCCCAGGTTGTTTGGAGCTGAATGTTCCCGACATCAGGCACAAAGAGGCGGATTTTGGCCAAGGTTTCTCCAGCCCAGCCTCCCCTGTCAGCTCTGTGTCCAACACCTGCTCCACCTTTTCAGAAAAAGACCCTGGAATTGCCTCAAACCTCAGCTGGACACAGGATTTGGTGGGATTTGAGGCATCCCTGCTCCGTGGGCTGAGCTTCAGCTCTCAGGGAGTTTTGGAAAGGTGGGAAATGGATGCTTTTGACCTCTTGAAGAAGGTAGAAAATGAAGATATTTTGTGGGTTCTTATCCTCAAAAGGTGTTTTTCCTGGCTTGAGGTGTGTCCCATGCAGCAGAGGATCCCGTGGAGCAGCAGGCATGAGCTTTGGGAAGCAGAAATGTTTCAATTCCTTTAAAACCAGTGAGTTTCGCCATGGATTTCACTGGAGACCACCCGACCTTTGGGAATGGGCTTTGCCTCTGCCTTAAAGCTGCTCTTGGTGTGTCCCAGCCTACATGGGATCACCTGAGCTTGGGAATGATCCTTCCTCCCACTCCTGGAATGGTTTCCCCATGGATTCCCTGTTGCAATGGAGGGTTTGGAGAGAATAATTCCCAAGGCTCTGCCTCCACCAGGGATATCTGATGGTGCTGACTCGATTTATTGGACGGGGTGAGGTGGGATGTGACCTGCTGCTGCCCAGACCAGTGCTAAGGGAATTCCACCCCTTTTCCCACACTGGAAATCAGGAATTTCAGTGCTGGATCCAATGCTTGGCCGTTCTCTGCAGGACTGCAGCAATAACCAATTCCTGGAGGAAAATCTTCCCCCTCGGGACACCTGTGCCTCCCTTGGAAATGGGATTTGGTGCCATTTCTGGAGGTGTAAAGCTCCATAGCAGCAGTTAATATATGCATACTTTGGGTTCCCTCATTACCATTTCAGTTGGCTCGTTTACATAATAACACAGAACAGAGGATCATTTGCATAAAATTAAAAAAAAAGAAGAAAAAAAAATCAAATAACTGAATGTTGCTTTTATTTGGAGAAGGAGCCTGTGAAGTTATTTATATCCCCAAAGTCCCGAGGAGCCGGATCCCCGGCAGGGAACCGTGCTTTCCACACAAAATGGGACTTGACCACTTCAATTTATTCATGGAATATCAGCTCCCTCCGTGCAGGAGGGTTTTTTTTTTCCAGCAGCTGACGGGAAATCCCCTCCCAGCTGCAGCAGGAGCAGCCCCACTCGGAGCCAGACAAAAGTCAATTCCTCTGCACCTGAAGGGCTGGGAATGAGGGCTCTGCTCCTTGGAGACGAGTGGTGTGCTGGAAAAATGCCCTGGAAAAATGCTGTTCTCTTCCAGCACTTCTGCCTGATGGTCAGAACCTGATCTTGGGGGGGTTTCACCCATCCCCATCCCACATCCAGCACTGAGAGCCCAAGGAAAGCTCCTCGTGGGCTTCCCGGATTTCCTGTCATGTTCTGATGGAATCACAGGATCCTTCAGGCTGGAAAACACCTCCAAGGCCACCAAATCCAACCTCTGATCCATCACCACCGTGTCAATCCAAGCACCACATGCCAGAAGGAATTATCCCAATTTCCATGGGCAAATATTCCCAGCTGGCCATCCTATGGGATGGGTCACTGCAGGTGGTGTCACCAGAGCCCTTTGGGGTTTGGAGCTGGATCATTTGGAATCACAGGATCATTTGGGCTGGAAAACACCTCCAAGGCCATCGAGCCCAACCTCTGATCCATCACCACCGTGTCAATCCAAGCACCACATGCCAGAAGGAATTATCCCAATTTCCATGGGCAAATATTCCCAGCTGGCCATCCTATGGGATGGGTCACTGCAGGTGGTGTCACCAGAGCCACCTGGGCAGGTGGCTGTGGCAGCAGAGGAGCCCCCCCAGCCCTGGTGAGGCCGTGGGGAAGGGTGGGAACAGGGGAATGGGATCGTTGTTAAGGCCATGTGGATATTCAAGGCAGAATTCCAAGCTTGGCAGGCTCAGAGAGCTGGGCCCCACCACACCCATGGCCAACAATTCCCATTCTTGTTGGCATTCCCAGGGGGGCCAGGGCAGCCCTTGCACGCCTGCACTCCCGTTTTTCTTGGGAGCACCATGCTGAGAGACAGGGAATTCCCAAAACATTGTCCCGTTGTCCCCCGGATCCCAAAGAACAGGGACAGGAGGCAGCTCTGGGTCACGTTTCCAAGCTTCCATCTGCTCTGCAAGATCTTGCCAAGTTTGGCACAGCTCATCCCAAAAATCTCCAGGAGGATTTGCACCTGTGGGAAAATTGTGGAGGTCAGTTCCCAACGAGGGCTGTGGTTTAATTTCAGGGATGGTTTCAGCAGGAGTTGCTGGAATAAATCTCTCCGTGCTCCGGAGGCTTCGGATGCTCCTGGGCCAGGCTCAGCTCCCGTGACCCCTCAGCAATCCCAAATCCCATTCCCAGTGTCCAGAAAGATGCTGCAAGTTTGGAGACTCGGGAATGAAAGGAGGATTTGGCCTGAGATTTCTCCCACCAAACCTTTCTCATGCAAATCCCAGCGCTCTGCATGTGCCTGGAATTCCAAATCAGGCCCAATTCCTGTGCTCAGGCTCCCACTCCCTCCTGGAACCCCCACTTCCAGGTCTGGGAGCAGGCACAGGCTCTCCCTGTCCCTGTGCTGGTGGAGATTCCACTGGGTAAGACCCAAGCAGCTCCAAGAGACCCCTTTGGATCTGCTTGGAGCTGGATCCAACAAAGGGAGATCCCTCGGGAATGAGGGATCCTGCTGACAGCCTGGCCGTGCTGCAGGGAATTCCAAGGCTGTTCTACGACACAGGACAGGTGCTCTGCCTGCTAATAACGAGAAAAATAATTATGAGCGCAGTTAATTGCCAAAAAATCACCCCACTCCCGTGCTTGTAACTCCCTGTTTAGCAGAGCCTGTGGAATTGACTTTGCTTTAGGAAGAAAATGAGATCCTGGCTCAGCCCTGGAGCATCCCAGAGGGAATTGCCAGCTCAGTTTTTGGCGTTTTGTTGCCAAAAGGGGAAGGTTTGGCCCAAGCCGGGTGTTCCCTGGGCGGAGCCGGGTGCTGAGCCCGCCTGGGGCAGCCGCTCCTGATTTGCAAGGGAAATGCTGGGTAAATAATCCTCATTACCCGGGAAGCCGCCCCTTGCACTCCCCTTGTTATTCCCATCACCTGACAAGCCTCATTTGCCGAATTTTTTACTTTCTTCTACACTCTGGCCTCGCTGCCACAGCTCAAAAAGGGTTTAATTACTTTATTTTTAACAATATTAATTTAAAAAAAATAATATTATGCTATTCTCCCTCCATGTGCTCATCCTGCCTGATTTGTGATTCCTTTACCTCTGTGTTTGCTCCCTCCTGGTTTTCCCTGCTGGCTGAGAACATCCCAGCTCATCACACCCACCGGGCTCTCAGGAGCTGCCCAGGCCCACAACCAGGAAAAAAAGAAACCACTGGAGCAGTCCCCTTGGAATTATTCCCAGCTGCTTGGTCACTCCGAGAGCAAAGGGGCTCTTTTTTCCTGGGAATTTCTGCTTTTTCTCATCTCCGAGGAGGGATCAGCACACGGCCTCAGGGCCCTCTGGGATGGTGGAACATCTCCCTTCCCCCCTTCTCGCTCCCATCAGATCCAATTTTCTCCTGAGGCCAGTCTTCCCTGAAACTTCACTCCCTTTTCCATGGTGCTCAAAGCTGGATCATCCCAGTTCCTGCACAGGGGAGAAGGAAGGAAAGTGCCAGCTCAGGTGCTGGTTCTGGATGTGGGACCTGCCTTGAGCGGCATCAGTGCCACCCATGTCCCCATCCTCATCCCTATTTCCATCCCCATCTTATTTTCCATGCTGGTCCCCATCCCTTTCCCAATCTCCATCCCTTTCTCCATCCATTTCCCCATCCCTGTTCCTACTCCCATTCCCATCCCCATTCCCTATCCCCATTCCCACCCCCAAGCAGGCAGTTCCCCCCACTCCCCCTCTCCCCCCAGCCTGCCCCGGAGCAGGAGGATCATGCAGATGAGATGCAGATGAGATGCAAAACAGAGGGACTGGGATTTGCATCCTCAGCTCCGTGCAGAGGCTGCTTGGAGCGGCCCCAGGGTGGGAGGGAATTGTTTTCCAGCTCTCCTGGGGGTATCCTGCTGGCCCACGAGGGATTTCTGGATGTGGGATTTGAAGGACAGGGATGGAGAGCTTGGTCAGTGCAACCTTTGAAGGTCCTGCTCCTGCCTGTGCAAATACAGCTGCAGCTGTCACAATTAACTGCCTCATTTTTTTCCTATTAATTACTCCTTTTTCTCCTGTGAAATTCCCTGAATTTTAGCTGATTAAGACACTCTTCCCTTTTATCCCAGAGCTCTGCACCCCCCCCTGCTTCTACAAATTCTTCCACAAACTCTGCAGTCCCTCATTCTGATGGAGCTGTCCCGGGAGAGCGGCTCGGGGGCCCCCAAAAGCAGCTCCCTCATGGATAATCCCAGAAATTCCAGAAGTGGATTTTCCTGAGAGGGATGTAACTCTTCCCACAGTTTTCCATAACAGTGAAGAACTTTCCTGCCTGTAGGGTCTAAAACTCCTTGTCCCGATTTCGCAGCATCTCACCCTAAAGGTCCCCCCTGCCCGCGGGTCCTCAGGAGGGCGCTGGGCGCTGGAGCCCGGGGTATCCCTGGCTGCATCCCAAGGGATTGGGCAGCACCGAGAGGGAGAATCCCGGCACGAGCGGCATTCCTGCGTGCCTCTGGCTCCTCCTGAAGGAAACAGCCCCGCGCAGCTGCGGGAGCAGGGGCACGGATGGCTCCCGGTCCGCAGGAGGTGCACGTGCGGGTGGGATGGAAGCAGGGAGGGAATGGGAGGAGAGCAGGAATCCCATCCCGTGTTGGAATGGCGTTATCCCTGCCCACTGCAGCTCCAGCGGCACAGATCCCACAGCCTGGGGCAGCTGGAGTGGGCACAGCCCGAGCCGGGGTGGAGGGGTGGGGTTGGAGGGATGGGATTTGGAGGGAGAGGGTTTGGTGTGATGAGGTTTGGAGGTATTGGGCTTCACAGGTACAGGGATTGCAGAGATGGGAGTTGGAGGGATGGGGATTTGGAGGGATGGGGATTGGGGAGATGAGGCTCACAAAAATAAGGATTGGAGGGATAGGAGTTAGAGGGGTGGGATTTGGAGGGACAAGGTTTGGAGGGATGGGATTTGGAAGGATGGGGATTGGGGGGGATAAGATTTGGAGGGATGGGGCTCACAAATATAAAGATTGGAGGGATGGGATTTGGAGGGGCAGGGGTTGGAGGGGGGGNGGGACAGGGTTTGGAGGGATGGGATTTGGAGGGATGGGGATTGGGGGGGTAAGATTTGTGGGGATGGGGTTTGGAGGGACAGGGTTTGGAGGGATGGGGTTAGGAGAGTCAGGATTTGGAGGGATGGGGTTTGGAGGGACAGGATGGTGAGATGGGACTTGGAGGGATGGAGTTTAGAGGGATGTGGATTAATGGGACAGAGACTGGAGGGACACTGGCTCACAGGGACTGCCCCAGGAGGGTGGAGGGAGCAGCCAGGGGCTCAGCCCCTGCTTTAGAGCCCTTTCCCATGCAGGCACACAGAGCAGATCCCAACCTCTGAGAACAGGACAGGAGGAGCTACAACCCTTTTATTTAATCTCCTTATCCCCAGGGGCTAGGAATTCTTACCCTGGGCTTGGATTCTGTATTGTGCTGCCAGTCTCTGACTCCCAGATCCTGACAGGGTGGTAATAAACCTCTCCCTGCTTTGCTGGGAAGAGTTTTCCCAGTCAGGCTGAAGGGACGACCCGCTGGGCTGGGTTGCTCCAGGGCCACCAAGCCCTGGATGCCCTCCCTGTCCCTGTTCTGTGCCAGAAAACCCGGCTGGAACAGAGCTGGGAGGTGGCTCTTCATTCCCCAGTCAAGGCACTGCCCTTTTCTTTTTCCTGGGACAAATATTTCATGTTAATTGTCGCTGGATTTCTGTGGGGTGGGCTGCAGTGGGAAGGCAGGGACACAGCTCTAAAGGGACAGGAAAGGAAAAAGGGATGGATGCTTGGGAAGAGAGCAGCTCCCAGAGGGCTGAGCCATAGAATCCAAACACTTGGGCTTGAAGAGACCTTTAGAAGTCGTTAATCCAACCCCAAAACTTGCACTCAGCTGGGGATAAAAGTTGGAATATTGACTTCACATCACAATTTCTCACCGTGTAGGGCCGTTAGGGCTTTCCCAAATTCTTCCCTCCTCCCACCCTTTTTCTCTTGGGTGACATTGACCCCGAGCCCTGTCCCCCCAGATTTCCTGTAGAACATTTGGTGTCCAACAATCCTCACTCGAATCTCCCGCAGAGAGAAGGAAAAAACCCAGGAACCACCCTGAGCAGAGCCAGCGCTGCCACCCAAACAACTCCATGGAAGAATGTGCCCATGGCAGAGCTCCCTGAACATTCCAGGCAGGATCCTGCCTGCTCCTGGATGCCACTGCAATAACATTCCCAAAAATCAGCTGTGACTCCGCTCCGGGGGCAGCGAGAACAGGGAGGTTCTGGGGGGGGCTCCTTGCTGCCCCCCACCCTCCCTGCCCAGGGAATTCTCTGCACAGGGATGGGCTTGGAAAAGCCAGGGACGCCTGAGGGTTGAGGGGGGTCCTGTTTTCTGCCCACCCCCGTGGGGTAAATCCAGGTTGGGCAGCCGGGATGGCTCCAGGAGCTCTGTGGCCTCTGTGCCAGGCGCCCGGCGCTGCTGGCAGCCATCCCGGCCTCCTTCATCCCTCCCTGGCTCCTGCCAGCCTGGACACTGCTCCTTCCCCTGCAGGGCTGCTCCTCCAGTCCCTGCCAGGCTGCCAGGACCCCACGGCCCCGGTGCCCTGCGTGGGCACAAAGTGGCCCACGGGGGGAATCTTGCTTGGAGCTGCTTGGGTTGGCTTGGCCTATTCCAGGGAAAACTCCTGGCACTGGTGTCCCAGAGGCTGGGATGGCACCGTGCAGGCCGTGAGGCACCTCCAGGCTGTCTGTGTGCCGAGCCAGGAGGGATTTCACTGCCAGAGAGAGCAGCAGCTCTCACCCTGCATCCATGAGATCTCTGACACTTCTTCCCAGTGCCGAGCAGTCCCTGCTCCCAGCTGGGTTCTGTGTGGTTTCCATCCCTGGCTGTCCCTCGCTGGGCCCTGCTGGGGCTGCTGCCACCCCAGAGTCTCTCTGTGGGTGGACATTCCCAGCCTGGTGCCTGTGGTGGCTTTTCCAGGCAGAGCCGGCGGCTCCTGGCATCCCCGGCCAGCCAGGCCTGGGCCCTCTCCAACCTCCAGTGAACANGAGGGTTTGGTGTGATGAGGTTTGGAGGTATTGGGCTTCACAGGTACAGGGATTGCAGAGATGGGAGTTGGAGGGATGGGGATTTGGAGGGATGGGGATTGGGGAGATGAGGCTCACAAAAATAAGGATTGGAGGGATAGGAGTTAGAGGGGTGGGATTTGGAGGGACAAGGTTTGGAGGGATGGGATTTGGAAGGATGGGGATTGGGGGGGATAAGATTTGGAGGGATGGGGCTCACAAATATAAAGATTGGAGGGATGGGATTTGGAGGGNCCTCCCTGTCCCTGTTCTGTGCCAGAAAACCCGGCTGGAACAGAGCTGGGAGGTGGCTCTTCATTCCCCAGTCAAGGCACTGCCCTTTTCTTTTTCCTGGGACAAATATTTCATGTTAATTGTCGCTGGATTTCTGTGGGGTGGGCTGCAGTGGGAAGGCAGGGACACAGCTCTAAAGGGACAGGAAAGGAAAAAGGGATGGATGCTTGGGAAGAGAGCAGCTCCCAGAGGGCTGAGCCATAGAATCCAAACACTTGGGCTTGAAGAGACCTTTAGAAGTCGTTAATCCAACCCCAAAACTTGCACTCAGCTGGGGATAAAAGTTGGAATATTGACTTCACATCACAATTTCTCACCGTGTAGGGCCGTTAGGGCTTTCCCAAATTCTTCCCTCCTCCCACCCTTTTTCTCTTGGGTGACATTGACCCCGAGCCCTGTCCCCCCAGATTTCCTGTAGAACATTTGGTGTCCAACAATCCTCACTCGAATCTCCCGCAGAGAGAAGGAAAAAAACCAGGAACCACCCTGAGCAGAGCCAGCGCTGCCACCCAAACAACTCCATGGAAGAATGTGCCCATGGCAGAGCTCCCTGAACATTCCAGGCAGGATCCTGCCTGCTCCTGGATGCCACTGCAATAACATTCCCAAAAATCAGCTGTGACTCCGCTCCGGGGGCAGCGAGAACAGGGAGGTTCTGGGGGGGGCTCCTTGCTGCCCCCCACCCTCCCTGCCCAGGGAATTCTCTGCACAGGGATGGGCTTGGAAAAGCCAGGGACGCCTGAGGGTTGAGGGGGGTCCTGTTTTCTGCCCACCCCCGTGGGGTAAATCCAGGTTGGGCAGCCGGGATGGCTCCAGGAGCTCTGTGGCCTCTGTGCCAGGCGCCCGGCGCTGCTGGCAGCCATCCCGGCCTCCTTCATCCCTCCCTGGCTCCTGCCAGCCTGGACACTGCTCCTTCCCCTGCAGGGCTGCTCCTCCAGTCCCTGCCAGGCTGCCAGGACCCCACGGCCCCGGTGCCCTGCGTGGGCACAAAGTGGCCCACGGGGGGAATCTTGCTTGGAGCTGCTTGGGTTGGCTTGGCCTATTCCAGGGAAAACTCCTGGCACTGGTGTCCCAGAGGCTGGGATGGCACCGTGCAGGCCGTGAGGCACCTCCAGGCTGTCTGTGTGCCGAGCCAGGAGGGATTTCACTGCCAGAGAGAGCAGCAGCTCTCACCCTGCATCCCTCCAGAGCTGCCGAATCCATCATCGCTGAAGCGCCCTTAAATCTTCGGGTCCCAGTGCTGAGCAGTCCCTGCTCCCAGCTGGGTTCTGTGTGGTTTCCATCCCTGGCTGTCCCTCGCTGGGCCCTGCTGGGGCTGCTGCCACCCCAGAGTCTCTCTGTGGGTGGACATTCCCAGCCTGGTGCCTGTGGTGGCTTTTCCAGGCAGAGCCGGCGGCTCCTGGCATCCCCGGCCAGCCAGGCCTGGGCCCTCTCCAACCTCCAGTGAACAAGGAACCGATTCAGGAGGAAATTCCGAGTGCTGCTGTCCCTTCACACCTTCCCAGCCAGGCCATAAACCCCTCCAGAGCAGCCCTGGAGGGCACAGAGGTGTTTTTGGGATGTGACTCTGGCCGGTGTCACCTCACTCATCCTGGCTCTTTCTCCTTGGTCCAAGATCCATCTCCTGGTGTGGCTCAAGGTGGCCTCGTGCCAGCTGGGGACAACCCTGGAGGGGCTCTGGATTCACCCCAAAATATGATGAGCAGAACATCTTTGGAGGGGGTGGGTTTGGATCGGGATCTGCTGTGGGGATCCAGAAACAGGAGCGGAGTCCCCGCAGGCCCCAGGGGCCGTGAGGGCCGTTCAGCCCCATCTCCCCGTGCTTAACCCAAAACTCCCCCCCTTCCCCCACCTGAACGCTTTACAAGACAAACACCTAATCCCACGTGGAAATTAGAGCCACATAATATCTCTTTTCACTCCGTGCCGAGGTGTTGAGTCTGATTACAGCACACACTGTTTGCTTTGTGCCCGGCCAAAGCCTCTGTAATTTCTCGGCGAGTCAACATCGTTCCTGCGACGAGGCTGAAAATCCCCAGGCTACTGTGCAAACGAGCTAGCAAATATTAATCCACGGGAAATGATCTGGGAGGGGAGGCAGGGAAAGAGGAGGGAGGTTATTTATACCCCTTTCCCCCCCGAGATTAATAATGCCAAATTAAAAATGGAAAAAAATTAAAGAGGGGGATGAGGAGGAGGAGTGGGGGGGGGGGAACAC
>VXAX01002718.1:271628-287087 GCA_013399835.1 Leptocoma aspasia
GCGTAACACATTCCTGCTGTCGCTGCTCCCTGACTTCCTGGGAGGAAAAATGCTCCAGTTCAGAGGATCCTGGAATGTCCTGAGCTGGAAGGGACCCACAGGGATCATGGAGTGTCAGGATGGATCCTCCCTGCTCTCCCAGGAGCTTTGGAGGGTGACAGGGATGGGTCAAGCTCCTCGTGTTGTCCTGACCTGCTCCGAGCTTCCCACAAGGACACAGTCACTAAAAAGTGCCGTGACTCAGTTTCCCCATCTTTAAACATGGAATTTTGAGGCTTCCTGATTCCCAAGAGCATCCTAGCTGGATGAGAGGAATGGATGCTCAGTGCTGAGGGTGCCACTGCACAAATCGAACCTGAGGACTTGAGGAAAGCCTTTGCCAGGTGCTGCTTTCCCAAATTAAGGCGGTGGCTGGGGGGATCTGCACTGCCCCAGGCTGAGGGCAGACACTTTGTGTTTCACCAGTGCTTACAGGTGAGACCCCTTTGCTGGGAGGGCTGGGAAGGCTCCCCTGGAATCCCCCCAAAATCCTCATTCCCATCTCCTCCATGGTGAGGATACCCCCCTCCCCAAAGCCCTGCTCAGCACCCAGCCTGCCCTGGGTGCTGGGGTGTTTCCCACATGGACACCCCTCATTTCCCACCCTACAGACCCCCAGCAATGGGGATTTGGGGCTGCAGCCCCTCCTTCCCCCTCACCTCCCTGCAAGCTCTGCCCTGATGGATCAGCAGCACCTTCAGCAGGGCTCTGCAATCCAGCTCTTGGGCTCTTCCCAGGAAAAACATCACCTCGGGCTGGGAGGCAACAAGAGTGACGTTGTGTGGAAAGAAAGATTTGCTTTAACCTGTGTGGGTTTGCAGGCAAAGCACCCTGGCAGCTCCAGGGGAGACAGAGCCCTGGAGCCTGGGATGGGATAATGGGATGGGATGGGATGGGATGGGATGGGATGGGACAGATCCTGCTCCTCATCCTGGCCCTGCTGCTCCTGATCCTGCTCCCCATCCCGGCCCTGCCCAGCCCTTCCCGGCGCTTTCCGGGGGCTCAGCCCGGTTTCTCCCCGGCCGGGCTGGCCCCGCGGTGGCACGGCCAGGGCCGCGGCTGTCGCAGCCCACGTCAGGCGGGTGTTAATGAAGGAAAGCCAGGCCCGTGCGCTGAAGCGCCCTTAAATCTTCGGGAGAACGGGAGGAGGGGAATTATCGCTCCCAGCGGGGACCGCGGGGTCACTGCTGGTGGCTCCAGGCGGTGCCCGCGGTCCCACACAGCTCCAAACCCTCCGCGGGGATCCTAATTAAATTCAAAACGCTAATTCGGCTGATGCAGCGCGAAGCGGGCAGGATGAGGTGCCCTGGGTGGATCCACGCTCCGAATTCACGGGTGGCACATCCCTGCTCCACGTGGTGCCCACACGGAATTTTGGGGTGGGTGCCCAGGCGGGATTCGGAGCTGGAGGAGCAGGGAACTGTTCCTGCAGCACTCCAGTTTTCCTTTCAGCCTCCGAGCTGCCTTGCCAAGTGTTATAAAAATATATCAGTGTGAGCCAAAACATTTAGCACTCCACTTATTACTTTAAGGTTATAGGTTAAACAAATTCCTTCTCAGAATTTACTGTGTTCATTTTAGCTTCACAACACAGCCCTGCTAGTGCTGGATATATTTCACACTGTAATTCCTCCCTTATGGATTGCAGGGGGTGGGGGGGAAAGGAGAAGAGGAAAAGAGCTTTCTAATTTTTTATGTGAACAAAAGCTACTATATAAACTAGCTGCAAACAAGTCCTCTGCAAGAGATAGTTTGTAAAACTTATTTTCCAGTAACCAATAAAAGCAGGAATGAAAGGTAAAGTTTGTTTTTACCTTACCCAATAACTACCGTTTTTTTTTTCCCTGGGTTTTGCTCTTTTTTTGGGGGGCAATAAAGCCTAAAAAGAAAATAAGAGCCCAAAATAATAAGCTTCGGCAAGCAGGTGGGATTGTTGCAGGGAAAGTGCAGCTCTGTGAGCTGGGCTTAAACCCCTCTTGGGTGGTGCACGGATTCAGGGAATGGGAATGGGGTGCCCAGAGAAGCTGTGGCTGCCCCTGGATCCCTGGGAGTGTCCCAGGCCAGGCTGGACAGGGCTTGGAGCAGCCTGGGACAGTGGAAGGAGTCCCTGGGGTGGATGGATCTTTCCCACCCAAACCTTTCTGGGTCTCAGCTCCATCCTACAATGCCATTCCCATGGGTGTCATAGGGAAATGCTGGAAGCAGCTCCAAGGTCACAGAATCCCAAAATAGTTCAGGTTGGAAAGGACCTCAAAGCCCATCCAGTGCCACCCCTGCCATGGGCAGGGACACCTTCCACTGTCCCAGGCTGCTCCAAGCCCCAGTGTCCAACCTGGCTTTGGACACTTCAGGGATCCAGGGGCAGCCACAGCTTCTCTGGGCACCCTGTGCCAGGGCCTCCCCACCTTCCCAGCCAGGAATTCCTTCCCAAAATCCCATCTTTCCCTGCTCTCTGGAAGTTTAAATCCATTTCCCCTTGTCCTGCCACGATCTGTCCACACAGAAGCCCCTCTCCCTCTTTTAGAATCCCCCTTACAGAACCGGGAGGATTTTCCCTTGGTGCTCCAAGCTGCTGCTCTGGTTTCTATGGAACAGACCTCAACAAAAGGGCTAAAAAAACCCCCCAAAAAACAACAACAAAAAAAAACCCCATCAGGTCCGGTTCACATTTGGGGTTTGGATTTCACCTCGGAGGGGAGGGAAGAGGGAAATCAGACATGGAGGTGTCGTGTCTGTGAGCTCATAAACCAGGGCCAGCAGCTTGAAGATGGAGGAGCTGAGGGACTGTTTAGAGGTTTCCATCACCAAAATGAGGAGGTGGAGGAAGTCTGGATGATAGTAACCCCATATTAAAAAATTCTGCCCTGTCAACAGGCGAGGAACTACACGGTGGAAATCCGTCTGTGCCGCTGGAACTGGGAAACCAGATGTCTCTGAGCAATAACTGTCCTGGGAAGGACGACAGGAACACGTTTGGCTACGAGTTGGGGCGGGGGGAAAAAACCCCTAAAAAATCCCAGCCGTGGTTTCAATTAAAACAGCTCAACCCAAATATTGCTGCGATTAATGGGATGTCCAGCTGTGACAGCAGCGTGGAGTATCCGTGAGCAACATCTGCAGCCGAGGAGCTGGGAGGCTGCTCACGGCTCTCCTGGTGGCTCAGCCCACGTGGAAGGGGAAATCCAGGCATGGGAGAGGCTGGAGGCACAGCAAACTGGGCCTAGCTGGGGAAGGGAGGGGTTTTGGGGATGTAAAATTGGGAATATGGCATGAACTCGAGGTTTGGGCGCAGCAGAAACAAGCCTTGGGTGCTGCAAGAGGCAGAAAGCATTTTGCTGGTTTTCCAGCAGCTGGGAGAAGCAGCACTTGGGCTCCTTGCAGCTTTTAAGAATCCTAAACCCAATCCTAAATTCCAGTGCTGGGATGGGAGTTCATAAAGCCGGGATTTGCACGGCAGGAGCTGTTCCCACCCTCTCAAGGAGTGCTGCCCTGCAGTGTGGAAGCTCTGGAAAGATATTCCTGGTTCCCTGGATGAGATCCGGTGTTTCTGTGCCCTCTGAGGGGAGGCAGACTTGGGATGAGCATCCAGAGTCATTTCTGGGATGGTGGGCAGGAGCTGCTTGCTGAAAACAGTCCTGAAATGTGTCCCACACGTTTGAAAGTGGCCACATCCACTTTCAAATCCCTGCAGGTGACAAGAAAATGCGGGGATGAGCCTGGGTTGATGGGGACTTTGCAGCCTGGTTCCTTCTGAAATCCCTCTCCTGAGTTCCTGTTCCTTAGGAATTCCTACAAACCAAGTGGGATTACAACTGCAGATCTGACAAGGTTTGGGAGGCACACGGAATAAAGAAATCTCCTGGTTCGTGCTTGGGAAGGGATCCTGGAAGGGTGCAGAGAGAAGGCAAGGCAGGGGAAATGTCTGCTCTTGGAGAGGAGAACAGCAGCAGCTGTGGGAGAGGGAGGCAGGGAAGTGTGGAGTCCCTGGGAATGACGAAACATGAAGAAATAACTTGGAAGAAAAGTGTGGAAAATCCCTGATTCTGTGGAGAAATAAAAGAGGAGGAGGAGGAGGAAGGTGTGCAGGGAAGGTGGGAAGCTCCAGCCCTGCCCTCTTTGCATTCTGGTTCCTCTCTCAGAGAAAGGGAAACGTTGGGGTGGTGGAGGAACAGGGCTGGAGCACAGGGCTGTCCCTCCATGCCACCTGAGCTCTGACCAAACCCATACATCCAAGCTCCTTTGTCAGAGGAAAAGCACAAAAATCTCCCAATTTTTCCATCCAGACCTGTGCACTGTTACAGCCCCAACCTCCTGGAAGTCCCCTGCTCTGTCCCACCCCTGCTCAGGGCACAAACCCCTCCAACCTTTTCCATCCAGACTTGTCCCCCAGTGTCCTCCAGTGTCCCCAAGCTCCTGGGACACTCCTGCTCTGTCCCATCCCATCCCTGCTCAACATAAAACCATCCAACCTTTTCCATCCAGACCTGTGTCCCTGTGTCCCCCAGCATGCCCAGTGGCTCTGTCCCACCCCATCACTGCTCAGCCCAAAATCCTCCAACATTTTCCACCCAGATCTGAGCCCTCGTGTCCCCCAGTGTCCCCAGGCTCCTGAAATGCCCCTGCCCTTGGTCACCCTATTCCTGCTCAGTGCACAGACCCCTCTAACTTCTTCCACCCAGATCTGAACCCTCATCTCCCCCAGCATTCCCAAACTCCTGGGACACTCTTGCTCTGTCCCACCCCATCCCTGCTCAGCACAAACCCCTCCAACATTTTCCATCCAGGTCTGTGCCCTCGTGTCCCTTAGTGTCCCCAAGCTCCTGGGACACCCCTGCTCTGTCCCACAGCAGCCCTGCTCAGGGCACAAACCCCTCCAACCTTTTCCATACAGACCTGTACCCCCGTGTCCCCCAGTGTCCCCCAGTGTCCCCCAGTGTCCCGCAGTGTCCCCAGGCTCCAGGAGCACCCCAGCTCTGTCCCTGCCCAGGGCAGGGCTGCAGGTGAGTGTGTGCCTGCCAGGCTCTGGTGTTTCCTGCCCGGGACAGGAGCAGTGTAATGTCTGTCTGCTTTTCCTGCTTGTCTCGCTCCGAGGAGCCACATGTTCCTCCTTGCCCGTGTTTATGGAGCTGCAAAAGGAGCTCTCTGCAGCAGCAGTGGTGACTTGGCCCGGCTCCAAGGGGACCCTCAGCCACTTCATTTGCAGGGGCTGCAATCAGAGCAGGGGGAACCCACCGGGGGAGCAATTCCAGCGCTCAGACGCCTGCGCCGGGCTCTCATTTCTACCTCATTAACTTTACAGTTTGACAACTTCACAAGGCAGGGACTTCTGTGGGGATTGCTGCTGCACAGCCTAGTGGCAGACGGTGTCTCCCAGTCTGGGGGTTACCTCATGCACTGGTGCAATGGGTTTTCCTGCAGCCCTGGGCTGGCAGGGTGTCCCCGGGGGTCACCTCGGGGCCCCTCGAGCTGTCACAGCTCCTCCAGGTGAGGCCTGGCCATGGTCTCGCACACCACGAGCGGCTCCGTCCCTGCTCTGCGCAGACAAAGGCAAAGCCAGGCTTATGGCAAAGTTAGTTAAAATTAATTAGCTCTCTAAAAGCAGGAGAGGACCCAGTGCCCTCTTCCCAGTGTTCAGGGGTCTCAGCACAGACGCTGAATTAAAAGCTCTGTTTTCTTTTGCCATAAAGAAAATGACTCCGAGGCGCGCGGGGAGAGGCGGAGGGTTGGAAACACAACTTTTACAACCTTTTTTCTGTTTATAAGGATGGTTTAACCTTTCAGACTTTCCAAAAGCTCGTTGCACAACCCCTGTCTGGGCTGGCTGGGGCCTTGTGCCGTGGCAGGTGACTCAGGATGGGCTGGAGCAGCAGGGAGGGAGGAGGAAGAGCCGTGAAACACAAACACCCGGAGCTGGAGAGCCTCAGGAAAAGCCCAGAAGCAATAGCTGGGAAAGATTATAAATTCTCATGCTCCAGTGCTCTGCAAAGCTCCAATGAACAGGGGAAAGGACAACCTTTCCCTTCTGGACACGTTGGCTGCCTGCTTGATGCTCCTCTCAGCTGGCCTGAGTCGCTCCTGAAGATGAGGGAGACCCAACTTGAATAAATGAAATTCCTCCCTCAAAGCCCAGCGCGGGGATTCCAGCAGCTCCTGCAGGAGCTGGTTTATTGAGGAGGCAATGCATCCATCACTTCCTGGGATTTTGGATCCAGCCTGGGCTGGTGGAGGCCAGGAATGCTGGGCTGCAGGTGACAGCTCCGAGGATGGCCTTGTCCTTGGTGAGACACTTGTCACCAAGGCAGCCAGGCAGCAGTGCCAGCTTGGCACAGTGACCTAGATTGGGCCTGCAGACCCTCTCAGCAGCTCAGGCTGATCCCACAACTCAAGGAAATGTAGGAAACCCAGGAACTGAACCGGGCAAATGCCTCTCATGTGGTGCTCAGTAGGGAAGGCATAAAGAGCTCTCCAGAAACCTCCCCACGTTCCTCTGCAACCCAAAGCCACATCCCACTGGGAACATGGACAGGACAATTGTTTGGCTGCTGAGGGGCTGCTCCATGGGATGAGAGCAGGATCATGAGAGGGAACACGGGGAGGTCACAGAGGGACTGGGGAGGAAGGTGAGGAGGAGGAGGAGCAGAACGTGCCGCGTGTCCAACAGAGGAGCTTTGTTTGGAATCACCACAGGTGTGGAGCAGAGGGTTCTTCCTGGTAGAAGAAGAAGTGACAGGGTCAGGTCCTTGCTTGACCTGAGAGAGATGAGATTAGATAAGAGCCCGTCCATGCAGTGCCAAACCTGCACCTGGCACTGCCCAGAGGTGTGGGGCTCATTCCTGCCATTCCCAAACCCCTGCAGTGTGCAGAGTCCTCTCTCCTCCCCGCGGGAGCTCAGCAGGAGCTTTGTCCTGCAGGATGAGTGGAAGGTGTGATCCCCTGGCCATCCATGGAGCAGAACCCATGCTGGGAGTCACTAATCAGGAACAGCACAATTCCACCCGGGAAGATTTAGAGGCAGGAGATAAAACACGGGGCACAACCCCCTACAGTTACAAAGTGATTCTATTTTCCCTTTCCTCCAAAAGGAGATCAAAGAGGCGTTTGATGGAGTTAAAACTTGGGGCCAGCTCTTTTGATGGCATAAATTGACTTCCCTCCAACTTAGTGCAGGTGAGAATCTGGCTTTATCTATTTAAATAAAAGCTGGTGCAGCACACGAGGTTATAAACTCAGCGAGGCAGGATTATTGTTACAGCAAACACTCCGAGCTGCCAAAATGGTTGCAGTTAGATGGGAATCAGGATAGAAAAGGTCATGGCTGTAACAAAAATGGGAGTATCAGGCTGGATTAGTTCACCAGCAGGCGAACAAAAGGATAGGGTGCTTGGAAAAATGTGGTGAATCCTTGCAAGCCTTTGAAAGCAGCCCCTGCTCAGCCACAGTTTGCTGCTGGTTGGGCAAAGGGTTGGGCACGAGATGCCCACGAGGTGAATTTCATGGAAATTCTTCACCTTCCCTGAGCCAGAGAAGGGCAGGCTCCTGATGAAAGCTTGGTTCTCCCTTGGTTTTATTGCCCAGGCTGAGTTTGGGAAGCAGCAATCCCTGCCTTGGAGCTCACCCTGGGGCTGCTCTGGTGCAGCCGGGTTTGGGCTCTCAGCAGGCTCCGTTTTCTGAGGAATTATCAGCTCTACCAGCAGCCCCTCTGCCACCAGCAGGGACAGGGGATGCCCTTCCTTCCCTTGGGATGCAGCAGGTCCCTGGCCTTGGGGTGCCCTGGCTTGGTGGATAAACAGCTTGGGAATTCTCAAACCTGTGTAGTGGGGCTGAACTGCCCTGGAGCTGGGATTTGGGCTGGGGTCAGGGTTTGAGGGCCAGGCAAGGCTGAGCACCCCCAGTTTCCCTTTCCTGGTGCTGGGGCAGCCTCAGCTCTGCTGGGAGCACTGGGACCAGCACGAGGGATGTCACTGGTGCCACGTGGATCCCAGGACCCTGAGGGGACCTGGAAAGGAACCTCATTTCCATCCCACCGTGCCCTGACCCTGCCCAGGGCCCTGCCCCTTTCCCACACAAAATCCTCACACAGCTGATACTCAGTCATGCAGCAAATTAAACCTGCAGAAAGGCATTTCCAGCTGCTCCCAATTAATTGGGTCACCCAATCCTGCGTGGCTCCATTGCTGCCCGTGGCACGGTGGTGGCATCACCCGTGGCCTGGGGACACTGCCACACTCCAGCCCTCCTGGGGAACCCCAGATCAATCCAGCTCCAGCAGCCCCTGCAGCTCTCTGCTGTGGGAGTGAGAAAAAAGTTTGGACGCTCATTCCGAAGCATAACCCTCAGATTTTTTTTTTTATTGCTTTTTATTACCATGAGGAGGTTTCTTGGTCTTTGTCTGCCTCCAGTGCTCATGGCAGATCCTGGTGGGGCAGACTCCAGCCAGGACCAATTTTACAGGGAAGGGATCCCCTACAGATGCAGCTTGCACAGAAATCTAGGTGGGATTCGATGATCTCACAGGTTTTTTCCAACTTAATTCATTCTGTGATTCTGTAGAAATCAAAAGGATGAGCACACACTTCTCCTGAGAGACCCTGGAGAACCTTCCAGGGCCTAAAGGGGCTCCAGGAGAGCTGGAGAGGGACTTGGGACAAGGGCTGGAGGGACAGGACACAGGAAGTGGCTTCACATTAACAGAGATTAAGATTAGGTTGGATATTGGGAAGGAATTGTTCCCTGTGAGGGTGGGGAGGGGCTGGGATGGAATTCCCAGAGAAGCTGTGGCTGCCCTGGATCCCTGGCAGTGTCCAGGCCAATCCCAGAGCAACCTGGGATAGTGGAAGGTGTTTGGATTGGAACTGGAGGATTTTAAGGTCCTTTTTAACCCAAACCATTCCAGGATTCTACGGGACGGTGCTGGCTGAGCTCTGGTGACCTCTCCCATGTGCCTGAGCAGGGCCTGGAGGAAATCACCCCTCAGTGAATCCCTGGATCTCAGTGCAGGGAGGAATCTCGGATTCCCCTCAACGTTCCAAGCCATTCCAGCTCCTGCTGGAAGGAGTTCAGGCCTCATTTCTCCCAATAACTTCTCACTCAGCACCTCCCTGCTCTGGGTACCACCATGCTCCCACTTCAGACGCCGGGTAATTCTCCGGGAATTCTCCATTCCTGCCCAGCCAGCTCGTCTGTTCCCTCATTTATTCCTGTCTGCTCCGTTATTTATTCCCCACGATCCACCAAGAGTTAAAGGAGAAGAAAACATTTGGCTGGTGGTGGTTTCCAAAGCCTCATTACAGCTGAAATCAAGTAACCACTAAATCTTGTGTGGTTACAGAGGTCACTGCTGTTCTGGCACAGCGGCGCCAATCCCGAGGCAGGAATTTCGCTTCCCTCCCAGGAAAAGTGCGCACAGAGTTGAAGGGATGACAAGGAGCAGCCTCGTGGGGACCACAAGGGCTCTTTCATGCCTGCAGATCCCAAGTTTTCCCCACTGGAGCAGGGACAACACTCCGTGTTTCCAGGCTCCGGCCCTGCCGCTCCAGAGGGGAATTTCAGAGGGATTTGCCACCAACTTTGAGACTTCCCTGGCTGTCCTGTGGAATAAGGACGAATTCCTTGAGCATGCACAGGGATGGAGCCGAGCCAGGAGAAGGCTGAGCCTTGTGGTGGCATTTTTGGGAATGCTGGGGGTGCATTTGGATACCCCAGTGTTGCTCCAAGCCCTGCTCCTGGAGAGATGGGAGCTGGGAATCTGTGAGTTATTCCAGAGGTGCAGAAGCATCCCTGATGCAGCAGAAGATGAAATTTTCCAGTGGCCAGAGGATTCCTGGCCCCAGGAGAGGCTGCATCCAGGGATTTGTGGGCTGGACAGAGAGGCTGAAGTTTGCAGGAAAATTCCTTCCCAGCTGGAGTGTGTTAAGAGCTCCATAGTGGATCTCCCATGGCAGTGAGCTGAGATGTGAACTGAGATATTCCATTTCCACAGGGCAGAAAGTTGGGAGAGGATGGAGCAGGGCATGGAGAGCCTGGCAGTGCCACCCATGGGGTTTTAGTACTGGCAGCACTTTGGGTGCTGGAGATTCCCAACACAGCTGAAATTTGGGAAATTTCCCAACAGAGCTGCCCACCCAAAGCTCCAGAAAAGCCAGGGATGCTCAGGGAAAAGAAATGGATTAATGAAATCCCTGGAAAAAGCTGGAGCAGACGTTCATTCACATCTCAAACAGCCTTAATTCCATTCCTCCCACCCCATGCTAAGGGAATCAATCCGAGCTGGATCGTGTGAGTTGTGAATGGAGAGGGCTGCTCAGGGTGGCTGAGCTGATCTGCTCGAAACTCACACCTTTAATTAGCTGGAATTAATTGTCTCGAGTGTCGCCGCACGCAGACAGAGCCGGGGGGATTTAGAAGGAAAATTCCAGAGGCGGCTCCATTACTTCCCTCCTGCTCAGGAATGCCACCAGAGCTGACTGATTTCAGGGCTGCACTGCAAGGACCGAAATGAAACACGTGCCACACAAACAATGATGCACCTCATTTAAATGTTCCCTTCTTAATTAAACCTGGGTAATTGTGCTGTGCCCTTTCACTGCCCTCCCGGAGCAGTGTGGTTGTAAAGTCACTTCACACACACTCAACTCCTGCTCAATCTCTGCTCCACCGACTTTCCAAGAGGGATGGTTTTGTTCCCAGGGCAGTCAGGATGCAGTGCAGGGACACAGGGAATGGCAGGGTTTGGGGTATTGGGAAGGAATCCTTCCCTGGGGGTGGGGATGGAATTCCCAGAGAAGCTGTGGCTGCCCCTGGATCCCTGGAGGTGTCCAAGGCCAGGCTGGATGGGGCTTGGAGCAGTCTGGGATAGAGGAAGGTGTTCCTGCCCTGGGGAAGCCTCTCTGCTCTTTGTTTTGAGTTCTAGGGGGAGTTTAAGACCAGCTTTGCACTCAGTTTAGACCATGGTTTAATCTGCAAGGAACCTTTGAGAGCAGCCCTTGGATGGAGACCTTGGGCAGTTTTTGCTCCTTCCAGAGGAAGAACTTCCCAGATGTGCTTCCCATGGAGAGAATTCAGGAACCACAGCCTGGTTTGGGCTGGAAGGGACCTTTGGGATCATCCTGCCACGAGCAGGACACGCTCCCCTAGACCAGGCTGCACAGCAGGCACAGCTCATTCCCAGCAAGCCCTCACTCCTGCTGTCCCTCCCTGACCTCTGCAGCAGCCATGGAAAGAGGGGATTCCCAGGAGGAAACCCCACAGGAGGAGCAGGGCTGTTCCTTCATGGAACCCCAGCCCTGGAAGTGCAGCAATTCCAGGCCATCCTTGGGAGAGACAGGGACAGGTGAGCTCTGGGGACACCAGAAGGTGACAAAGCTCCCTTTTTTTGGGAAAGCTCCTCCTGCCAATCCTGCTTTTCCATCCCCCTGCAGCCACAACGCCCTGTTCCTGCTGCTGTTTGCCCTGGCCCAGCTCCACGTGGGATCAGGGCAGGAGCACCATTCCCTGCCCTTCCATATCTCATTTGTTTGGGCATCATCCCGGGCTAATCCCCAGTTAATTAATTACTGGAGGATGATGCTTTCCACGAATGAAAGAGCACCTTTGTGCCTGCTCCAGTTCAGCACTTCCAGAGCAGCATTTCAGGGCACGGCTCCGTGGGCAGATGGAGCACAGCAGGAATTCTGCATCCCGTGGGAGATGCTCTCCCACCAAGTGAGCACGGGTGGGTCAAGCAGTGCCTTTCTCTCCTCTGTGGTTTTGGGGCTGTTTTTGTTTTCACAGCTAATTTCCAAAAGCCTTGGTGGGGATCAAAAGGGCTCAGCAAACTTTGACGTTCATTTTTTGGCCAATCCTGCACGAAATTTGTCAGCTCTGCCGTGTGAACTTCTGCTGTTTGAACCAAAGGGGGAGAAGAACTCTGGAACAGGAACAGTCTGGATTTGTTTTTTATAGGAGCAGGTAGGTAGGAAAGGCACGACTCCTCAAAATACTCATGGAATCCTGGGATGGTTTGGGTTGGAAGGGACATTCAAGCCCATCCAGTTCCAATCCCAACACCTTCCACTATTCCAGGTTGCTCTAAGCTCCATCCAACCTGGCCTGGAAATGTTTCCTGGTTCCTTGGGACACTGCAGGTCCCCATGGTGAGGATCTGTCAGGGCTGCAGGACATTCACCTGTTTCACAGGTAGAGGCAGAGAAGCCTCTTTTCTGTTATATGTTCCTCATCATTCCAATTTTTGGGAAGTTTTTGTAGTATGGGAATGATCCCTCTGGACAAAGAGAAGAAAAAGAAGGATGTGAGAAACAGGAAAATCAGAATAAATATCATCATAGATGATGAGAGCTCTCAGGTGCCTGCAAAGGAGGGATAAAAGAATTATTGTAGACTTTAGCAGGAATTCTGCTTTACATTTTCAGGATATTTTACAAATCCCAGTTAATTCCGATCCACAGCATCCCTGGAAGGAACAAACCCAATTTTTAGGTGGGATAAGTTATAAAGCAGGAAAAGAAACCTGAGAGGTGTGGGAGCCGATTCCTTTCCTTTTTCCTTTTTCCTTTTTCCTTTCCTTTCCCCAGGAGATCAGCATTCCTCCATGGGCATCCCTCTCCCTCGAGGAGAAATCCACGAGGATGAAACACTGATAACAAAACTGAGATAAACTCCAGGATTTTCTCATCCAACTCCTTTCCCTCTCAGCTTCCCTGGATAAGAGCAGCCACGAGGTGCCCTCAATGCCCAGATGGGATTTCTCTGTTCTTCCCTCAGCCCACAGGGCTGGGAGAGCACACGGAGTAATTAATTTTGACTTACAGAAGCTGGATTAAATTGGATCGAAAGGGGTGAAAATAGGATTAGGAATGGAGTTTAGCCAAGAGCAAACAGAATTAAAACTCTTGGAGAGCAGCTCAGCACAGCTGATAGCAGTGATGGGATGAGAGGAGACAGCCTGGCACATTTCTGAGGGATCATGGCAGAGATTGGAACCCAGTACCCGACTGGATGGGGGAGAATTCAAAAATAAAGTATTTTTTTAATTGTTCTGGTTGGATTTCTTGATGTTTCCAAGGATTAATTTGAAAACAATTGTGCAGAACAAGCAGGAGTCTCCCTAAACCCTGGCCCACATAAAAGTGTGCAGGGCTTTCAACACATGCCCTGAAATCTAATTAGTCTGGGATTATGCCTGTCACAAATCATCAGAGCTGGAAGGATCCTTAGCAGGAAAACCAACTCCTCTCCCTGAAATCCTCCTCGCAGAGCCTGGAGACAAACCAGGCTCAGAATTTCCATTTCCATGTCTTCTGTGGTGAAAATTCCTGGGACTCCTCTGAGTCCCCGTCCACTGTCAGGGCTTGGGAATTCCTGGATTTGGGAACTGAGTTCCTTTCCCATCCCTCCTCTCGATTCCAGTGGGAATCCTGTGCACTAAACTGGAGCAGGTCCCGCTCCTCCCTGGCCACCGAGTTAGTCCTTGTCTAACCCAAAGTGCCCAGACCTGGATTTGCTGAGAAATATCCCTAAAACAGGAATGTCCAACCTCTGTACGAGGCCTTTCAGCTTCCTCTGCCAACTGCTGAGTACATCCCTTTCTCCTTGCCTTACATCCCTCTCTCCCTGGATTTTTATCCCTCTCTCCCTGGATTTATATCCCTCTCTCCCTGCCTTTACATCCCTCTCTCCCTGGATTTACATCCCTCTCTCCCTGGATTTATATCCCTCTCTCCCTGCCTTTACATCCCTCTCTCCCTGGATTTACATCCCTCTCTCCCTGGATTTACATCCCTCTCTCCCTGGATTTTTATCCCTCTCTCCTTGCTTTTAAATCCCTCTCTCCCTGCCTTTATTCCCACCACATGCACGGCAGGTCACAGCCTGAGGGTTCTCAGCGTGCCCAGTGAGCACCGAATTCCCTTTCCATGCGGGAATGCCGCTCCCGCAGCCGCCGGGAGCCGCACAAAACACGGATTTCGGTCGTTGTCCCTGGGGTTTCCCTGGCTGCTGGCACCGTTGGGTGCCCTTGCTCCGGGGGAGATGCTCCACAAATATTTTCTTCGGTCCGAGGTGGCACAGAACATTCCCAGGAAAGCTCAGTGCTCCCAGGAGCAGCAGGACGATGTCCCAGGTGCCACATCTGCTGTGGCACAGCCACTGCCCCACAGCCCGGGGCTGTCCCTCCTCCCCTTCCCCACGGGAATGGCGATAACCAACAGGGAAACGCTGGGAAGAACACAGCCGAGGGGAGAGAGCTTGGAAAAAACAAAAACAGGATTGAAAAACCCCTGGGAAAAGCAGCTCCTTAAAGCTGAGACGGGCTCCAAGCTCCTCCAGCAGCGCCTTTAATGCCAGAACTTTTCCTTCCCCTCGCTCCTGCAGAATTCTGCAGGTGTTCCCTCCCATCCCTGCCTGGGAGGATCAAAGCTGAGGATCTGGCAGGCTCAGCACGGATTTGTTCCTGCTCTGACCCACCTGGGCAGCCAAGGCGGGGCTCCGGGGGGACACTGTGGGGACAGCAATGAATCCCAGCTCCCCAAAAACCCCACGAGGCTCTCAAGGGAGAGGCTGCTGTGGCATCCGGCTCAGCTCTGCTTCCCTGGGTGTTCCCTGGATTCTGCCAGGCAGGAATTCTGCCAGGGCTGGAGACTGGGGCAGCATTGTCCTAAAATTGCCCCAAAAACAGCGTGGGGAGGGGACTCAGTGTCACCAAGTGTCACCACCCAGCCTTGTGGCCTCCACGCTCCACAACCACAGCAGGGATATCCAGAATTCTGTTGGATGGACCACATTCCAGAATTTTGTTGGATGGACCGAATTCCCCCTCCCCATGCTCAAAGGGATTTTCAGCCCTGGAGTTAAAGCCAAGCCTGGCCTCGCTCGAGTGTGGCACTGCAGGTTTCCCAAATCCACGGATTTTCCTCCATTTCCTGGTGCCCAGGGGCTGCTCCCAGGAGCAAACAGTGCCAAGGACACCAGGCTCATCCTCTTTCCCCAGGATTTGGGAAGCAAATGGCACAGGACTCACCCCTTTTTTAGCTGCAAGGGAGGGGGTTAATTTGGTTTGTTTTTTTTTTTTTTTTTTTTTTTGGTCTCGTCGCTCCGAGGCAGTTCAGATCCCTGTCACTTTTCCTTCCCCTTCCCAGCGTTTTGCCTCCCCCTTCTCCTCGGAAGGTAACAGTATCCCTGCTCAGACATGCATTCCTTTCTAATAAGGTATTGTGCCTCTATTTATGCATCTTAGGTGCAGTCTGAGGCAGCTGCTGCTCCGCAGGGCCCTGGTGAGGAGCAGAAAATCCAATCCAGCCCGGAATGTGCGGGTGCAGCCGGACATCTGTGCCCAGCCAGGGGCTGCTCTTCCAACCCCTCCCCTGGGAGCTTTTCCCAGCCCAGGGATGCTCCTTGGAATGGGGCGGGGGGGGGGGGGCGGTGTGG
>VXAX01002718.1:287094-363117 GCA_013399835.1 Leptocoma aspasia
TTGTTTGGGGTGCCACAGGTCAGGCAGGAGCGTAGATCTGGGATTTTGGGAGCTCTCCTGGGCTCAGGTGTTTGTAGGGATCTGGCTCACGTGGGCAATCCAGCCCTGGTGCAATGGACGTGGATTCATGGAATTGCAGAGTGGGTTGGATTAAAAAGGATCTTAAAGCTCATCCAGTTCCAGCCCCAACACCTTCCACTGTCCCAGGCTGCTCCAACCTGGCCTTGGACACTTCCAGGGACCCAGGGGCAGCCACAGCTTCTCCGGGAATCTGTGCCAGGGCCTGCCCACCCTCCCAGCCAGGAATTCCTCCCCAATAGCCCACCTAATCTTAATCTTTGTTAATGTGAAGCCATTCCCTGTGTCCTGTCCCTTCATTCCTTGTCCCCAGTCCCTCTCCAGCTCTCCTGGAGCCCCTTCAGGCCCTGGAAGAGGCTCTGAGGTGTCCTTGGATCCTTCCCTTCTCCAGGTGAACATTCCCAGCTCTCCCAGCCTGGCTCCAGCCCTCTGAGCAGCTCCTTGAGCTCTCTCCAACACATCCAAGTCCTTCCCAGCCTGGGGACACATGTGCCAGTGGGTACCTGTGGGGATGAGACTCCCAAATTGTTGCCCTGCGTAGCAGAGTGAGGATTTTGGCTGCTCCCAGCCATGCGTGGTGCTCAGGGCAGGTGTCCCCAGTCCCATCCCTGCCCGGTGCCACCCCCGTGACACCGTGACCAACAGGACCCAGCTGGGATGGGGAATTTTAGCAGCTCTTTTGGGATTATGCTGTTTCAGACCCCACTGCTCGCCTGGGCCAACTTTCCCTCATGATTTTCAGAGCAATAAATCCTTTTCCTGCACAGCAGCATTGGCAGGATGCTCCTGTGGGTCTGCAGGGTGATCCAGAGTGGCTCTGCTTTCCCAACCTAGAGAAAATCCCTGGATTTTTTACTGCTGACCTTCATGTTCTGAGCCGTTTGTAAATAAATCCCTTTGGAAAAAGAAAAAGGCTCCTGAAAATCAGGATTTAAGAAAACTCCTCAGGGATTTGTAAGGACCAAGGACAAACGTTCTTTCTGGGAACCACAGCATCCCTGTCAGTACCAGGGTGGCAAACCTGAACACCACCCTAAATCCGCTCCAAATTTCCTGTACCCTCTTGTTGCCACCTCCATGAATTTAGTAGCCCAGAGTGACCTTCATGACCCCATCCCTCAGCTCCTCCAGGGCCTCTGATTCACCCAAAACACGACTTTTTTTTTTTCTTAATTTTTTTTCCTCTTTGAGCCACCCTGTGCTCAACCGTGGCCCTTCCCCTCCCACATCCCGAGGTGCTGGAGGTTTTTTTTTTTGGAGATCCAGGGGGACACCTGCACCCCAGGCAGGGTCAGGGCACGCGGGAAGCACTTGGAGGGCTCATCAAGGAGCTAATTAATGACCCTGCTGCCGGTGAGGGAGCCCAGGGCAGGGCGGGCAGGGCTCTGCCATCAGCCCTCCCTCCCTGATTAGCTCTCGCTAATGAGGCTGAACTCTGCACCCTCCGGAAAGGGGGGATCGCCTCCCTGCGGGATGATCCGGGGGGATCTGCCTGCCGAGCCCGGGGTTATCTCCCTGCCTGGAGCCTTCCCCTTCCCTCGCCAGGGTAACGCAGCCCAGCTGGAGGAGCTGATTAATTAGCCACTTCCAAAGCCCGGCCTGATTAATTGGCCACTTCCAAAGCCGCTCCAGCCTCCACCAGGAACCAGCAGATAGCCCCCATTAACCCTTTCAGCACCTGGCACCGCCCGGAAGGGGTTGGAGATGTTCCAGAAGGAGGGAATAAATCCAGGTTTGGGGGCGTGCTGCCCCAGGGGTGCACAATCCTTCAGCCTGTGCATCCTCCCTCTGATGCTGCTGCAGCTCCTGGCGAGTCCCCACCCCAAACTCTGGGCTACCAAATCCCTGGGGGTGGCAACGAGAGGGGGACAGGGAACTGGGGATGGAGTTAAGGTTGGTGCTGACTGGGATGCTCTGATTCCCCAAAAGAATTTTTGTGCATGGTTCTTCCAAACCGCTGTGGAGTTTTCTTAAGTCCTGATTTTCAGGAGTGGGGTTTTTCTGGGGGGGGTGGGCTGGTGGTGGGGTTTTTTTGTTTGTTGTTTTTTTTCTTTTTTTGGGGGGTTGTTTTTGAGGTTTTTTTTGGGGTTGTGGGGTTTTTTTGTTGTTGTTGTTTTTGGTGGTTTTTCCCCCTCCAAATGGATTCATTTACAAACAGCTCAGAATTCTGTGTTTGTGTGATAAATAAAATGCAGCTCAGCAATGAGCCTGATCTCCTTATTTTTCCAGGAACTGGGGGCTGTCCTCAGTGCCCATCAGATTCCTAGGGACATTCCTAGGGACAGGAATTCTGTAGGAACAACCAGTGCCTGCCTTTTGCCCTTGGAACTGCAAGCTGCAGATACCAGCAGGAACGAGCAGGGAATGATTTAGGTGTGCTGTGGTGTTGGAACCCTGGTTACTAAGAATTTTAGACTTTCTGTGTTAACAAACACTGACCCCCCAAGAAAGTACTGCATTTGACCTGAGGCCTTAGAGAAGGCTTCCAAAATTAAATGATAGAACTAAGGTTATGAGTGTGTAGTTTAAATAAAAGTGTGTAATATCACATAGTAAAAAACTTAGGGTTTAAAGTTTTAAAATATAGTAATCTGTACAAAACAGAACAGAATTTTTAAAACAAAAGCTAATCCTTCTTCTTCATAAGTTTAAGTAGTATTGTATAATTAAATAACAAAATCCATATTACAAGCCACAAGTAGTTAGTTATTAAGTTAAAAATAAAAAAATTATCATTTCTTAATTAAACAGTTTATCCTTAAGAAACCTTATAAGGAGAAAAATACAACGCCATTTTTAATTTATTAAAATTAAGTGCTATAAAGCTCACAGTTTATAAAACTATAATATAAATAAAAAATAATGAACATCTAAATCTAAATAAAAAACACCATCTCACATATTTAATCCCAACCCTAAGAAAAAAAGAAAAATAAAACTCAACACTGTGGATTCTTGAAGATTTAAAACCAAGGAGTTTTTCCCCAAAAATCTGCACCTGGCTCCTGAGCTGGGTGTGGAAAGGAATGTCCTGCGTTCTGTGTGGAGCCAGACGTGAGGATCATCATGGCTCTGGCTGGGAAGAGCATCCCAAGTGGTTTTTCCTTCTGTTCCATGTAGAAATATTCTCTAGGAAGGCAGCTCAGGGTGGGAGAATCAAAGGGGAGATGTCTCTGTTCCCAACCCAGCTGCAGCTTCCTGCTCCAGAAAATACCCCGGGAGTGGGAGCCAGGGCCTTGCTTCCCCATAATGCAAGAATGAAATATGAATAATGGAATTGTGGGGCAAGGGGAAGGTGGAATTCCCAGAAATTCTCATCCTGAGGGCAGCACAAAGAGAGTGTCTGTGTCAGGAGAGGGTTTTCCTCTGCTGAGCACGAGTTATAAACCACATTTTTGATGGAATGACATCCTGTCAATGCAGGATCAGGCTCTGAATGCCAGGGGAGTGCTCTGGAGCCCATCCAAGGTCAACCCAGCCCCGTTTCCATCAGGACTGGACTCCCAGAGTTCCCCTTTGTGCTCCTCCCAGAGCTCTTTATCCCCTCGGGGTTTTTGACGTGGACCTTGTGGCTCAGACCATACTGGGATGTTTTCCTACCTGAGGAATCCAATGAAACCTGGAGCCACAATGCACCTTTCCCATAAAAATGGCATTTTACTCAGGGGGAAAAAAGGGAAGAAGAGCACCCAGCCCTTCCAGGTGTTTTGACAAGCTCAGTGGACGTTGCTAATTTGTTATTCAACCATAAAAAAAGTGATTTGGGGAGAACAATGGTGACATTTCAGTACAAGTTTTCCAGCAAAACACTGACATTCCGAGGGGGAAATGCCTTATCTTTCAAAAGCTGGATTGTTCAGGTGCAGTGGCAGCAAGGAGCTGATTATTTACATCAGATTTACCCTGGTGGTGGATGGACAAAACTTTGGGATTTGGCCTTTCTGTGTCAGGGTGGGTGTGGGGGCAGGCAAGGAGAGGTGGCCCACCTGGATTCCATGGATTTACGGAGTTTTCACAAGGTCTGATTCTATTTAATCTTCTAATTAATTTGGATAACTCAATCATGTGTGTGTTTAATAAATTAGGAAGTTCCTGCTGGAGGAACTGGGGAGGGGTCAGAACTCCGAGGCTGAGTGACCCCAAAATGAGATTATTGAGAGACAAATGTGAGGTATAACCCAGGAATTGCAGGAAAAATCCATGGGCACTTTGGGAAGGGTGGAAAACAAACCAGCCAGGCAGGGGGCTTTCAGCAAACAGCCTGAAATTATTGCAGTTGAGCACACGTGGAGTGTGAACCAAGAGCCTGCTGGAGGAATGAAGGGATGAGGGAAAAGAGAATTGGAAAAGCAGGTGAGAGCAATCCTCAAAAAACCAAAAAAGAGAGGGAAGGCTCAGCTCTCCACACGCTGGAGAAGGGAGGGCTTGGATTTCAGGGAAAGAGGCTCTGGATGAATTTTGCTGAAAGCTGCTGGAGGGGAGCAGAGGGAAGAACTGTCCCAGATGTCCTGTGGAAGTTTCCCTGATGAAAGAGCAGAAGGGAAGGGACAGAAAGGACCCCCAGGGCCGATGCTGTGGCAGCACCATCAGCTCTTCCAGGGGCAGGGAATTGCTTCCCGATAATCAGTGAATAATGGAATTATGGGGCGAGGGAAAGGCGGAATCCCCAGAAATTCTAATCCTGAGGGGAGCACAAAGAGCGTGGCTGTGTGCTGCCCCTCGGATCCACCCTGGCAGCTCCATCAGCTCTTCCAGGGGCAGGGAATTGCTTCCCGATAATCAGTGAATAATGGAATTATGGGGCGAGGGAAAGGCGGAATCCCCAGAAATTCTAATCCTGAGGGGAGCACAAAGAGCGTGGCTGTGTGCTGCCCCTCGGATCCACCCTGGCAGCTCCATCAGCTCTTCCAGGGGCAGGGAGAGGTGGGACAGCCTCCCCCAGCCCTTGGTGTCCCGACCCCGAGGAGCTGCCCCCGCAGGGCTCAGCAGAAGCCTCAGCTCGGTCCCTTTGGGACAGGAAGAGTTTCCTTTTGCGGGCAGGTATTTGTTAATCACCTGCTGCCTCTGATTGTGTTACCCGCTGAAAAGGGATCCCTGGAAGGAGCCCGAGCCCCGGGAGCAGAGCAGGGATAACATTTCACTTGGCTTGTGCGCTAATCTCAATCCTCTTCTCCCAAATCCTCTTAAACTCGGGGTTTTTTTTTCCAGCCACCTGCGTTCGGATCAAACATTACGAGACATCTTCACTCGCTGAGCTCCTAACGAGCCTGCTAAAATATTTATGGACGGGCTAAACGCTGATAATTTGATTTAAAAGTGTCTGGTCTCTGCTCTGGGCTTTGCCCCACCTTTTGTCTCCTTGGGCATTGTCATTTTAGGACGTGCTGGTCCTTTCAGAGGGCTGGGACCGAGTAATCGAGGCTGTCATCACAGCAGAACTGGCTCTGGAGGCAGAAATCTCCCCACTGCTCCCTTTTCATTTCCTGGCTCAGCAGCAGGGGAAGAGATTATGTGATCTGATAGGTAAAATTATCCCGTCAGAGGTGAATGTCCTCATAAAAGGCTTTTGCAGGCCTGGTTGTGTGATATCCCTGAGAAGGGGACGTTCATTGGGAGCCTTTTATTGAAGGGAATTTTCAGTCCCTGCAGAAAGTCAGAGGGACAAAAGGTGATCCGAGCTGTAGGACATGCACACACACACAGAGGGGTCAGGGAGGCAGAAATGTTGCTTTTCCCTGAGTGGAAGGAGAGGAAAAAAACAGGAAAATCAACAAAACGCCCCAATGTTGGATTCTGGCTCAAAGCAGAGCGGGTTTTTCCCAGCTGGGTAAAATTTGGGGTGATGAACTTGGCCTGGCTGTGTGAAAAAAGAGAAAATTATCTAAAAACCTTCATTGGTGGCTTTGGGAAAACGGGATCGGGGTCAATCAATCAGGAAAATGGGATTCTTTCAGGGAGACCTTCTCCCAGACCTCTGCCCGATGCTCTCACTGTTTGGGAGGTTTTGAAATGAATTTTTCAGGAGGTTTTAAAAGGAATTTTTAAAAATTGAAAAAAACCCCAACCAAATTTCTCAGATTTACTTGGAATTATACAAAATCATGAGGGTGAGGAAGGTGCCTGTTGGGAATTCTCCTCTCTCTGCCCAGGAGCTGGTGGGACACAATGCCAGAGCTTTTCCCAGCTCCTGGCTGAGCTTTTCCTGGGAGATCTGAGCCCAGGAGGCTTCACCAACAGGAGGAAAATAATGAGGATGTGTCCCTCAAATAACCTGGGGGATTTTGGGGAAGGAGGAGCAGCAGCTCCGTGTTTGCTCTTCAAACCCCGCAGCAAATGTTGGGATTTGTTCCTGCTTCTTGGGAAGGCTGGAGGGGAGCACACCGCACTTCCCAAAAGTGTGGTTTCAATTAAAAGAAGAAAAAGCTCCAAAACTCACAGTGGGTTAAACATTCCAGTAAAAAGCATTTATGCTGCTCTTCCCTTGCAAAGTATCCCCGGTTTCTGTGGGTGATTGCAGGCAGGTGGTTCCTGTTCCTATTAAAAATGAGTAATTCCAGCTCCCCCAGGATTCCTTCAGAGACAATCTGCACAGACCTGCAAGTCCAATGTGCCTTTTAAACCATTAAGTGTTTCCCCCCCACATCCCACAGTTCTCCTTCCCGAGCATTTTGAAGGAGCTCTTAGATCGGGATCGTCTCTCTGTGCTCAGGGAGGCGAAATCCTGCTGCCACAAATTAAGAGATTCCCTGTTCCCTGCAGCCTTCAGGGAAATCCAGCCTGGAGCTCCTGGTGGGGAAGGAGTGGGAATAGTCAGTTCTGGCCATTTTTTTCCTAATTTCCTCATTTCTTCATCTTGAGGGCTCTGCTCTTGATGGAGTGACATCTCCACCAGGGACACCCTTGGCCTCACTTTGTGCCACTCCCAACTTCCAATCATTGTCCCAATGTCCTGGTTTAGGGTAAATTTGGGAGAAGTTCCAAGGAGCTCCATTTGCTGACCCTTTCCAAATGGCAATTCCCAATGCCTGGGAGTGCTCAGGCTGTCCCTGGGCTGCAGAATTCCCAGTTCCACGGTCCTTGTCCAGCATGAGGTGGCCGTGTGACTTGCAGGGGGTGGGTGGGAATAGTCAGCTCTGGCCATTCTTTTCCCAATTTCCCAGTCTCTTCATCCTGATGGGATGACATCTCCAGCAGCAGAAGTGGCCAGGGACACCCTTGGCCTCACCTTGTGCCACTCCCAACTTCCAATCTTTGTCCCAGCCATTCCAAGGTGGGTCCCTGCTGTATTTGCCGACCCCTCCCAACAAATCCCCTTCCCAGCTGGGGATTCCCAATGCCTGGGTGTGCCCAGGCTGTCCCTGGGCTGTGGGATCCCAAATTCCAGGGTCCTTGCCCAGCCTGAGGTGGCTGTGTGAGGACAGGGAGCATCCCTCAGCTTTCCTGCTGCTCCAGGAACACCTGAAGGGATTTGGAGGAATCGTGGCTCTCCCAGTAAAGCCGTTTGGAGATTCCCATTCCCAGCTGCTCCCTGGTGCACAAAGGAGACAAAACCTGGGGAATATTGGAGCAGAAGGCACGAGGGCTGCAGTTTCACAGATCCCCCCAGGGGAATAAAAGAGCACCACATGCCCAGATCTTTGACTGAACATTGGGATGTTTAATCTTGCCCAGTCAGCAGTTTTTGAACAGATTCCAGGAAAGCTTTTAAGCCTGATAAAGCCAGGCCTTTTGCATTTCCAAGTGATACTTTAGCTCCCAATGACATGCTCCACTTGTCATTCGGCTTTAAAGGGAGGTAATTAAAATCTTCCTCCGAGTATGGTTACACCGGGGAGAGAACCCAACGTAAACTGAAATAAAAAGGGAGAGACAAGCCCACAAAAATGCAATTTAGCAGCTGAAAAATGGCGAAGCGGGCAAAGATAAAAGTATCAAATGCACAATTGCTGTTTGCCCAAGGAGGGCTGGGTGATCTGGGAGGTGCAGAGACTTCCCCAGCAAAAACAGGGCCAGGGAATTTCCAGCAGATCCTATTTGCAGATTTTAGGGCCACTGGAAGCCACAAGACAGACTTGGAAATGTGCATTGGAATCCTGGCAGCCCCTGCTCTGCGAGGTGGGAAGTGGAGGTGAAAGAGAAATCCTCCCTCCAAGCCGGGGGAGTTCAAGAAAAGCTTCCCAAGGAAAGTTTTGAGGAAAAAATGGATCAGATTGGGTTCAAAGTCATCAGCTCTGCTGGGTTTGGGAAGGGGAAGGTGAAGTGGGATTAATCCATGCAGGATTCCTGGAGGAGGGAGGGTGCACAGCTCCAAGGGGCTTCTGTGTGGGGCAGGTGAGGGCCAGAGTGGCAGCTCCAGAATGCTGGGATTTGTTTTGCCACCCCCTGCCCCGGCCATTCCTCAGCTTGTTACTGGGAGCTGTTAATTCCTAACCTGATATCCACATGCTGCAGGAATGGGGTGAGGTGGGAATGGGATCTCTGCCAGGAGGACAGGGATGGCCTCCGTGGGTAGGGCCAGATATGGAGTCAGGCATCAAAATTCCAGACTGCTTGAGGATGATGGGAACACTGGAGGTTGTCCAGTCCTACCTCACCTAGAACACACTTTTTGGGATTGTGTCCAGGTGGCTTTTGAGTATCTCCAGGTGATGCCTCAGGTTTTAGTTTTTATATTTTTCAGATTCTGAAAGTTTATATTTTTCAGATTTCAGCTGCTTTAGTGTGTGGGTCTGAGCTCCATGTTATGGGATGGTGAGCTCTCTGCACAGAGCAGGGAGACAAAACAATTCCTTCTCTAGCTGGGGACCAAGGACAAATGATCCAAATCTCAGGCCCAAGAGCACAAACAGCGTGGGCTGAAGAGAGAAAAACAAGAAGGATGGGACTTGATGAGCTAAAGCTGTAACTGGACAATGAACTGCAATGTGCAAATGGAGCAGAACTGATAAAAGTGCCAGAGCCCGTGCCCGGTGTCCATTTTGGGACCATTTTGGTTCATCTTGGGTGCAGCCCTGGCTGGGCTCTTGTGCTGCCCAAGGTGGATCCATGGAGGAAATCCTTTTAACAAATCCCTGCTTTATTCTTTAACCCTGCCCAGCCTCTGCTCTAGCTCAGCCTTCACAAGGCATCACAGGGAAGGAGGCTCCAAACACACTCTGGACAACCTGGAATCCCAGGCAGGCTGGAGAGGGAGGGAGCAGAGCTGTGTCCCACACAGGGGGAAAGGAGATGCTGCCAGGTGGGCTGGGACAAGGATTGGGAAGGGCTGGAGCTGGAGCAACACCTCCAGCTTGTCCCACACCTTGTGACAGCTGGTGGGAATCAGCCTGGATTCCTGGTGGTGGGACACCATCAGCAAAAGTCCAAACTGGGATTGAGCAGAATCCCACAGCTCCCCTGTGTCAAGGAATGTCACCTGTCTCAGCAGGACAGGTGACCCTGGAGGTGTTCCACAGTTCCTTCTTCCTTTCCCAGGGAATTCCTGATCTCCCTACATCTGCCTTGTGCTCCTGTTGTCCCAGCACCAGGAAATCTCCCAAATCCTTTACGGGATAAAGCTGCAGGTCAGCAGGTGACTCAGCCACAGCCACTTCAAAGGGAATCCAATTCCTGAGAATTCTTTTCTTTTCCTTGATAAAGGGACTTTCCTTTTCTCTTGATTAATTAATCACCGAGCAGAGCCATTGTTGGATCCCAACAATTTTCCTTTATCCTCATTCTTGTTTGCTCTGCTGTGAAAAACTCATTCCAAGAGAAGACTTCAACCAGGTCATGTTCCAGTGGCATAAAGGAAGGGAAGGGCATGGAAACAGCACATCCAGGGTGAAAACCCAGCCCTGGCTGGAGCAGGGACACAGAATTCCATTGGGAATGCACAGGGCCTGAGTGTGGATCTACAGGGACCTGCCTTAGCCACAAAAACATTGTTTAACTTCTTCAAGTTGACTCAATGTGGGCAGTGGAACTGGTCTGGCCAGTTTGAGCCATTTTCACTTCCTCCTTCTGGTTTTCAGCGGATGTGGGAAATTAAGGAAAGATTCTGCAAGGCAAAGCTGAAATCCAGCAGTGGCTGGAAAGAAATGGAGGAATTTGCTGAAAGATCCATCAGTTTGGAGGAATTGTTTTCACTGCTGCAAAATCCCCTCCTGTTTCATGCTCTCCAGAGATGTTCCCTCATCAAGGAGAACCTCACAAGCTCTTGGTCTCCAGACTGGAAGAATACCCAGTTAATAAAGCAGAGGGGAATTGGACATCTGGTTTTTGTTATTATTTCAAACTGTGTGGATTAGCAATATCTTCTTGTTCTTGTTCTTCTTAATTTTTCTTTTAATTCTTCATTTTTCTTCTTCTTCTTCTTCTTCTTCTTCTTCTTCTTCTTCTTCTTCTTCTTCTTCTTCTTCTTCTTCTTCTTCTTCTTCTTCTTCTTCTTCATTTTTCTTCTTCTTCTTCTTCATTTTTCTTTTAATTCTTCTTCTTCTCCTTCTTCACATTTTCCTCCTTCTCCTCCTCCTCCTCCTTCTCCCTCTCCTCCTTTTCTCCTCTTTTTCTCCTCTTCTTCTCCTTCTCCTTCTTCCCCTTTCTCCTTCTTTTTCTTCTTCTTCTTTCCCATTTTTTAAGGACTATGTAGGAAGCTGTTTCCACGTGCCAAGTGATGAGTCCTCCTGCCAGCCTCCCTCCCCACCAGGCAATTCCTTGGACACGGGGCCAGAGGATTGATATGATTCAATGCCCGATGAAGGGGTTAAAAGTGGCTCCTTCCAAGCCAAACACATTTTTAAGGCTGGATCCTATGGCAGGTATCCCTGGATACCAGGGATAAGGCCCCAGCTGGAGAATTTAAGGAGGATTTAAGGTTGGCACAGTCCCTTCCTCCTTCCCTGATATTGAACCTGGATCAAGGATGATCTTTTAAAGGTAGCTGCCACATATTTCTGGAGAGGGATGCACTGGATAAATCCCTGTGGGCATTCCAGGGGCACAGAGAGGGTTGACCAGTCCAGGACAATTCTTATGAAGAAGTTTGGGCACAGATTGGTGCTGTGTTCCTTGGAAAGGAATAAAAATAACAACATCAGTGTCTATAAGATGGGACAGCAACCAAAGTTACAGGAATGCTCCTGGAGCCCAGTTTGGGGCAATCCTGGGGCAGAACTGGAAGAGAAATCCCGCTGTGTTTCTGCATCCCGGATTTTTTCAGGAAAATGGGATCCCCAACAGGGTCTGCAGCAGAAGACACCACAACAGCCAGGGATAAGAACAGACTGAGGAAATCCCCTTCCTGAGCCTGCCCTGCCTTTCCCGCTTCTCCGACACCACCAGGGCCGTTTGGGAATCAGTGGGAAATCGAAACCCCACAGCTGGCGGGGCCACCTGTGCCTGCAGCACCCCCAGCCGTCACCCCCTCCCTGGGGACACCCTCCAGCCGTGGCCAGGGCCGGGACACGGGGTCAGCCGGGGAGGAAGGGGCTGCCTGGGCCCCAACACTGCGCCCGTTGTGGAGCGGGATTAGGGTGGGAATTAGTGCTGCTGGATGGAGACGGAGGCAGGGCAGCAACTGGGGGTGTCCTTTCTGCAGCCCCCGCAGGGAATGCGGCGTGTCTCGGAGCGGGGCCTGTGTCGGATCAGCACAGCTGGAGCAGCGCCGCTCCTAATCCGGCTGCACGACGCCAGCTGCCTGCCCGAGGGGCCACGAGGATGGGATGAGTCCAGCCCCAGGATGGGATGAGTCCAGGGCCAGCAGGGATGGGGTGATTCCAAGGCCAGCCCCAGGATGGGCTGGAGCCGCCGGAATCCTCTGAGCTGCAAGGGGAACTCGGCCGTGGATGGAGGCTTGTGGGCCCCCCCTGTGTGGTGCAGCCTGGTTCTAGTCCTGGTGTGTCGGCCTCCTTCTCCTTTCCCTTTGGATATTCCTGGCACAAAATCGTTGGAACCTCCTGTTGAGGAATGTTTGGAAAGCAGAAGGTGGTGATGTTTCATCCTCCTCCTCCTCCTCATCAGCCTGGCTGCACCCTCCGATCCACAGCCACATGCAGCACCATCCTGGAAAACCATCACTCTTCCCAAAGCGCTCTGAGATCCCAAAAAAACAGTACAAGACACCCCCTCTCACCCCAGCTCCCATTCCTGGGGTAATTAGTCCTCGTGAGTTAATTCCCAGCTGTTGGGCCTGGCAGATGGATCCCAGATCCCACGGCCCCCTTCGGATGCGGATCCTGTCCCAGCGCCGCACTCCCGGCTCCGGAACACGCGGCGTGTTCGCCTCTGATTAGGGCTGCTCCTCCTTTCCAGCTTTCTGTCACCACACCATTGTTTTAGAACTTGATACCTCATTTATTTTAATGACAACAAATAATTTGGCAAGTCCTCCCCAGCCCTGTTCTGGCAAAATCCCGCTTCAAGGCTGATAAAGCTGTTAAGCTGTAGGGGCTGGGGGTTGGTTTGTGTGGTTGGGTTGGGTTGGGGATTTTTTTGGTAGGAACTTCAAGACTTTTAGGAAATCTTCCTTTCCCAAAGCTGTCCTGCTCCCTGCTCAGCAGGAGCCAGGCTGCTCCCTGCCCTCAGCATCCCATCCAGCAGGAGGCAAATCTCTCATTCCCAAGGGCTTGGAGCAACCTGGGATAGTGGAAGTGTCCCTGCCTATGGCAGGGGGTGGCACTGGATGGGCTTTGAGGTCCCTCCAACTCAAACTATTTTGGGATTTCATGAAGCAGTTCCAGGGTTAAATCCAGCTCCCTACAAAAGACTGAAATCCATGGGATCCGCATGGACCAGAGCAAAGCTGTGGATGGAACAAAATTAAGATTTAGAAGAGAATTTCTCTCATTCCTACATGGCTCTGACCTTCTCCTGCCTCCGGCCGGAGGCTGACCTTTGCTCAGCCTCCACTGAGGGTCTGCAGGAATTCCCTCCCCTGGAAAAAACCCCTCCTGCTTTCTCCCGGGCTCCTGGGGAAGCTCCAGCTTTAGTTTGGATCCCGATAAGTAAAAACAAAGAGCCCAAGTGGAGCAAAACCAGATGCAGGAATTAAACAAACACAAACTCCACGTCCCCAGTGTGGAATTGGCTCTGATTTATCAACTCACATTGAGCTGAGGGAGAACGAGGCCAAAGATCTCCACATCTCCAGCTCTTTGGAGTTTTCAGGAGCCCCCAGTCCATGATGTTTCTGTGCTGGCTCATGGGCCATGGCCAGGGAACAGCCCCTCCCTGTCCTCGCTGGAATGTGACTCAAGTGGGCCACGCAGATGGCACTGCCATCTCCCAAAGGATCCCACCTCTGCAGCATTCCTGGACTTTTCCACCCCAAAAAATAATGGGACAAACAAAGGAGAAGGGATGTGGAGGGAGCACGGCAGTGTGGGCAGCTGGGAGGGTAGAGAAGGGGGAATGCCTGGGATCCAACTCTGAGATTTCCAGGCTGTTACTGAAAATTGGGAAATGGATCCCTGGGGGACACTTGGAGGGATGGATGCTGAGGGAAGGATGGATCACAGGCCATTATTATTATTATTAATCCAATCTCCTCCCTCATCTTCTCAAGTCTTCCAGTGTGTCAGAGCTGCTCCTCCCTCCATACCCACTGGGAAAAGCTCTGGAAATTATGGGAGTTTTAAGGCAGAAAAATCATTTTAACAGGATGGAGTTGAGCACTGGGGAAAACCACTTACTGGAATCATCCTCCTGGAGAGCAGGTTTGCCTCACAGGCACCACCTGAGGCAGGAGAATGTCTGGGATGGCCTGGGCAGGTCCTTCCCTGCCTTGTTTTCCATCACTCAGTGGGAATCCCGTTTTTCCAGGGATTCTTCACCCAGCAGATACACCTGGCTCTGCTGATCCCAGTCCTGGAATGCCACCAGTGGGCCCTGGAGTTAACCCTTGTTTAAACCCACACCACCACGGAGCAGAAACTCCTCAGGCCTTGTGGAGGTTTAGTCTGGAGCCCTAAGCTGGGCTTTATTTTTAAGCCACTAGCGGGGTTGCTGTCCAAGGCTGGGATTTTTGTCGTGCCAAGTCTTAAAACGTGCAGTGGAGCTTCTGGCAAAGGCCAAAATCCCACAACGAGCTGGAAAGCCTCTGTCTCCATTGGCAGTGCCCAGGGTTGGTGGGGGTTTCTTTTTGGGACTGAGCAGGGAAAATCCATGGGATAAATTAAGCTGCAGCTGCCTTTGGCTCAGCCCATCCCTGCCACTGCTGGCTGGAGAAAACCAGAAACTTTTTGGGCAAGAAAAAGATTGATTTCCACCTCCAGCTCTTGCTGCATGAAATTGGTGGTTTCTGCTCACCACTGGCTTTTTTTTTCCAGGGATTTTTTTTTCCCTAAAACAGCTGCTATTGGATCTATTGTCAATGTAATAGCTCCTATTTAAATACACACGGATAACTGGGAAGGCTCTGATCACTGGGCTCCTTTTGGGTTCAATTTCAGTGATTTCTGAGCCCCAAACCTGCCCTCTCTGTGGTTTATTCACAGGCAGAGCTGATAATTGCAGTTTCATCTGGAAGGAAAAGCATCCCATGCAACAAGGAGGATTTGATGGAAGGAGAATCCCAGCAAGCCATAAAAACACCATCCACCAGCCTGGCTGTTCCTGCATTTCCTGCAGTGCTCCTCATCCCAACAGAGTCTGCTGGCTGAGCTGTTCCCTCTCTTTTTGAAGGAAGAGGAGCAACCAGGCAGCCAAAAAGAAATTCAGCCTGGAAGTGAAGGCAACTTTCCCAACTGGAAAAGGATTTCCCTTGCAAGTGCAAGAATTGGGGTACGCTGCAGGGTGGTGCAGAGGAACTGGCACTGGGGGAGTGGAAAATTAGAGGCCAGGTCTGATTCCAATGGTTTTCCTTCTCTGGCTCACAATAAATTGAGATATTTTCAAGTTAAAGGGGCTGTGACCCTGGAAGGGAAGTCCTAATTAGCTGGAGTCTTCTCCAATTAGCTCCCAACTCCGCTTGACCCCGACATGGTTAATTAGGGGCTGTCAGGTCATGAAGGTGCCTCCTGTGAAGTTGTTTTTAGCTGTTCCTGAGCTGGCTGCAAAGTTTGCTCCGTGGGGAGGATTTGGGGATGAGCTGAGCCCACAGGGATGCTGCAGATCCAGCTGGGATCCAGGAGTGAGCCTGGGATCAGAGTGAGGGAAAACAGCCCAATCCCAAGGATTTATGGGTGTCTAACCTTCCCTTCTGGCTCTATCCCACTGATCTCTTTATTCCTGCCCAATGTGGAGGGCCGGGGGAAGGCCTGAATCCCTTCTCCCTCCTCATCTTCCTCCATGTCCAGGAATTTCCACGCTGCTCCTTAGGCAATGAGTGCCCTGAGCAACCATCAGGAAGGGAGACAAGTTTTTATTTTCAATTTGAAATGAAAACAGTTCCAAGTGGGCCATCATTCCCTTCAGACTGTTCGTCTTGGAGCTGCTTTCCAGTTCTTCCAGCGTGTAATTTTCCTATTTCCTCCAGGCCAACTCCTCTGCACACTTATAATTAGGGCTGGTTTTTATTCCTCCCTCTCCCAAACCTCAGGCTCCAGGAGATTCCAAAAGTAGCTCATGTCCCATTAGTTATTTATTATTATTATTATTATTATTCCCCTCTTCTGGAGAGAGGGGTTAAGGAAGGGGGTAGAGGGAAATGATTTGTCTGCTGTGTCCTGGAGAAATTTGGGAGCCAAGAGAAGGCTGGGAATGATTGGGCTGGGATGTGTCCAGTGGCACCAGGAAAAACTCATCAGCCATGAACTTCACCCAGCTGCAGCCAAAAATGTTGGATTTGACTTGTGATAAAGGAATTTATCCAGAATTTATCAGCAGGGCTTGGAGCCTCCCACAGACCTTGCAGGGTTTTCCCCATGTTGCTCTTCAGGAAAAGCAGCAAAAAGGCCGATCCAGGCTGGAGTGGAAGGCAGATCCCTGGATTTAAGCTCTGTCATGGGATCTTTTGTTCCCTGCACAGCCACAGCCCCCTGGGGACCGTGCCAGGCTGGGTCTGGCTCCGACATCCTGACAGGCTCCAAGGATTAGCCAGGAAAATTGGCCGTGGGGAGCTGCTGCCACAGAGCAGAATTCAGCAGCTCCTCAGATTTTTGGGAGGGAAACAGCCCTGGCTCCTTGCAGGTTGGAAAGGGAATGGTTTCCCAGCTGGAATGAGCCAGCATTCCATGACCTGCAAACCAAAAGCCTTTCCAACACAAGGGGAAGAGTTTTCTGAGGGAATTCTGAGTCCTGCATGGGATTTCACAGGGAAAGGGCCTGCATGGCAGCAAGGAGATTCCAGAGCTGCTCCCAGAGCCCAGAGGGGTGTTCCTGTGGATCACTGGGATGTAGCAGATTGTGAGGTATCCAAAATTTTGTGGGAACCAGAAGCCAGTAAAACTCCTTCAAAAGAGTGCAGATTTCCCGGCTGTCTCTGCTCAGTGACTTCCAAGATCCCAGTTTTCCTTTGGGTGGTCTTTTCCTTGTTATCCCATCTCTCCCTGTCACTCTGCCTCCCCCCCTGAGCTGCAGCAGATCCCAGGATTTTGCAGATTGTTTCATTCAAGTATGGGGGCTGCCTTGGTATCTTTTCCTTATTTTATCTTCTTGATACCACTCTTTGAACAGGGACAATCCTGGCTCCCAGAGATCTCAGCTCAACATCCCAGCAGTTTCCCAAGGAGTTTTTTCCAGCCTGGAAACTCAAGGGAATCCCAGGCTCTGCAGCCCACCAGGTCCTACCAGAAATCCCTGCTCAGGGAGCAGGACTGGCACTTTCCTTCTGATCCTCACAGAATTCTGGGATTTTTCAGTTGGAAGGGACCTTAAAGCTCCTCCTGATCCATGCCATGGGCAGGGGCTATCCCAGGGTTCCTGCAAACCCCATCCTTGGATGGTTTGGAACTGAAGAATTGGAGATTCAGGCAAGAAAAAAGGAAGGAATTTTTTACAATGAGGGTGGGGGGAGCTGCTGTGGATTCCCCATCCCTGGAAGTGCCCAAGGTTGGATGGGGCTTGGAGTAACCTGGGATAGTGGGAGGTGTTGGGGCTGGAATTGGATGAACTTTAATGTCCCTTCCAACCCAAACCATTCCATGTTGTTGGAAAAGGTCGGCAACAACAACATCTGAGAATGTGAGAAGGCTCAAAATGTGATTTTGTTGCTATGAACATATTATAAGTTTCTCTGTGTGTAAGCCTTCTGATCATTTTCCCATGGGAGAACATCCTTTTGCTGTCTTTTACTCTGTATAAGCTTTCTGTAAACAAAATATCTGTGTCTGTTCTTCAAGGACATGGAATTGGTTGGCCTCCTCCTACCTATGAGGAGACTGAACTGAAATTACTTTATCTTTCTGATATTGTAAACTATTCAGACACATTTTCCTGGACGAAGCAGCAACAGGAGCATGGAATGCTCTCTGCTGAGCAGATATAGAAATATATTAGAATTATGGAGTCATTTTAATAAATCATTTTAGCCTTCTGAATTTATTGTCAAGAGTCCTTTCTTCAATGCATGGACCACGACGATATGATTTTTTTGCGGGGGGGGAGAGGAATAAAGTCCAAAATATTTTGGAATAGCATGGAAAGAAAGGATTTTTCCCTTGCTTTGCAGACTTCCCATATCCATGGGGATCTGCTCTCCAGGGAGGAGCTCTGGGATCAGGATCCCCTCAGGGATCAGCTCCCCCAGCCCAGCTCAGGCTTAAACTCCTGACCCTGGAGCGATTTCCATGGGCTGGTGTCCGGTGTCTGCCCTCTCCAGGAAAACAGGGAGACACGGAATCATTTTCCCAGTTCAAGCCAGCAGCAAAGTGCTGCTCCCAGTGCCACATTAGTGCTCAAATCCCTTCATTCCTCGGGAATGAAATGGATACTGATCATTAGGAATGGGCAATAAACTTCCAGACAGGAGAGGCAAAGTTCATCCCGCCGTGGACAGAGAAGGATTTACAAATATTTCAGCCTGGTGTGGAAAAATCTGCTAAAATCAAATTATTTACTGGTATTTGAATTAATTTCTTGGATTTCTTTTTTTCAGGAATTGAGTTTTAGGGATCAGGGAAATTAAATGGGTATGGAAGTACCAACAAAAGTTGGGTTGGTTATAGCTCTTTTGTGGCACTTGAAATGTAGGGATCAAAATAGATGAGCTGGGAATTCATTAAAGTAGCAATTTTCAGGTAAAAATATAATTTTTTTCCCCAACTTCCCTTTTTTCTTGTTAATAAATAAAAATTTTAATTAGTATTTTTATTTTGATTATTAATAGGTTTTCTTGCCATGTTTTTAAACACATCAGTCAGAACTTTCTGTACCATTTATTTAGCTTTTTTGTTGTGATTATGATTATGACTATGACTATGTTTATTATTATTATTATATTTTTAAAATTATATTTTATTTTAAATACCACCTGGAAATACTGGAATTTCCAACAAATTGGAATTCTGGTGCTGAGTCCCTTTGCCTGATAAAGCCCATGATCCAAGAGGCACCATTATCCTGCTCTTCCCATGGTTTTTATGGAACTTGCCCCAAATTTTCTCCCTGGGAGCTGATTCCATGCAGTGCAATCCACTCATGCCAGTTATCCCAGTGGTAGGGGAAAAATGCTCCCAGCAGGGATGGAATTTTAGTTTTTGGGGTGGGACCATTTAGGGCTGTTAAGGTGAATTGGAGTTCACCAGGTTTGGTCAGTGCTTCCATGATTTTATTCCAAGGAATCTGACCTCCATTGGATGTTATCCAAAGGTCAGGAATTGCTGGAGTCCCATGGAATTCCTGCCCTGGACACATTCCAAGCCACCTCAGAGCTGCAGCAGATCCCTCAGCAGTTGCCAGACAGGGAATTGGGAAGGACATTCCCCATCACCAGCCTTGAATTCCTGGAAAAGAATTCCCTGCAATTCCCTGCTCCAGAGGGGGCTGATGCCATGCCCAGGCCTGACACAGGAAAGGCTGGGAAGAGAACTCCAGGATTTTTAATGTCCACTTGGCTGTCTGTGTTTATTTTATTCCAACAATTTGGAAATCTGGGATAATTTATGTGTTCCATGGACCAGAACGGACTCCAGGAGCCTGACGTGTTTTCCATCATCCCAAGAATAAAGTAGATGGATATTTTAGAGCTGTTTATTCAGAAACCTCTGAAAAAACTTGGATTAATGAAATTCCACTCAGGTCTGACCTTCTTCCACTTTCCTGACACATTCTCTCACAAGGATCCTGCTTCTCTGGGCTTGAGCATAAAAATCTCTGTTATTCCCAGGAGAGCTCTCCTTGTTTGCTTCCAAATGACAAACCGGGTTGGAATTATCCTAAGAAAAATTGTGAGATTCCCATCTGACTTCTTTGGTATCTGGATGGGAGCAAGGAGAGACAGAAAGGTGGAAAGACCCTCAGGTGCTCCCACAAATCTACCTCCATCCAAAGGCTAAGTCAATCCACTGAAAATTGTCCCTTCCGAGGTGTCTTTTGGGAAAAATAGGATTTTCCTGCATTAGGGCAGCACCTCAGAGGAACCCCCTGAGCTCCAGGGAATTCTGAGTGTTTCAAGCTCGGCTCCAGCAGAAGTTCCAAGCTCAGAGGAGCCGGAGCAGCTTCCCAGGATGTGTTACAGGAGCCTCCTCTCTTTGCCAACCCGCAGAGGTCACAAACTGTCCCAGCAGCAGCTGCTGAGCCCGTGCTCCTGCTCCAAGCTGTTCCAGCTTTTAACTGGATTTAGCGGGAGGGAAAACGAGCCGGAGCTCTCCCATTAACTCCATCCCCGGCTCCCTTGGCAGCTTGCACAGGCAGCTGCTGCCCACCCGCTCCTCCACGGGAAGCCACAGGGTCAGGATTGATTTTCCTGGAATTCTGGAGCACTTAGGGGCTGGGTCCTGCCTCTGGAGAGGCTCTGAGTGCTGATATCCCACCAAAAGCTGGAGATTCCTGCAGGGCTGAGCTTTTCCCAACAACCTGAGCATCCCACACTCCTGGAGTGAGGCAGATTCCCAGGGGAAGAGCAGTGAAGGTGGCACCTGCATCCTGCTGATCCCATCCTGATCCCATCCTGCTGATCCCATCCTGATCCCATCCTTGGCTCTCCCCTTGCAGTGATTCCCACCAAATTTCCATCTAAATCTCCCTATTTCCCACTCCTTTGGACACACTCAGGGCAGATCCCTTTCCAACCCCTCTGACATCAGGATGAAATCCCTCCAGCACCTCAAGTGTTAACCCAGCCCAGAAAAACGAAATTATTTTGACTTTTTCTTTTTTTTTTTTTTNTGTTTTTTTTTTTTTTTTTTTTTTTTTTTTGAGACTCTTTCGGCCTTTTTTATTTTCATGTTTGGGGTTTTTCGGAGCTGCTAACTGACAGCTGAACGGGAGATATGAATACAGAAATGATTCTTCGCTGAAAGCTGCAGAAAAGCCGCAACCCTCAGATCAAACAACTTTTTTTTGTGCTGCAGCAAAACGAAATCCTTGTGATTTCCATATTCCTGGTGCCCGGAGCGTTGCCATGGCTCCCTGAGGACGGGCTGGCAGGAGCAGGGAGCAAGTGGGAGCCGCTGGGCCAGGGTTAAGGAGCTGCTGAATTATTCAGCCCCATCCCTGCCAGAGGGGGGTCTCCTGTGATCCCTGCCTGGATGGATCCCTTTAACCTCTTCTTCTCCCTCCCCTGCTGCATTCCCTGAGGGAAGGAAGGGAAAAGTGGATTTCCTTTGCTCTGCTTTGCTTTCCTCCCTTCCCTGCTGCTCATTTTCCTCTGGAGGCTCTGGAAATGGGATCAGAGCAGCCTGGGATAGTGGAAGGTGTCCCTGCCTATGTCAGGGGTGGAATTGGATAATTTTTAAGGTTTCTTCCAACCAAACTGTTCTGATACTCCATGGTCATCCCCCTTGTGTCACCTGTGCCTCAGTTTCCCTCCTTCCCACAGCCACAGGGATGGTGATGTTCCTGGAGGAGCTTTTTCCTGCAGACTCTGGAATGGGCTGGCTCTTCCCATTTGGGACGTGCTGTGCCCATGGCTTGGGGCATCCATTCTCCAGAGGAATTGGGAATGTTGCCCCCAGGAACTGCTGGAGAAGGGCACAGCCCAGCTGCTGACCAGGACAGGATGGGATTCACTGCCCCAAGAACCTCTGTGGAATAGTTTTCCCCAATTTGACATGTTTGGCATATTGGGAACATGGGCTGCTTTTTTCTGATGGAGCAAAACAATGAAAATACTTGGAAAAACCCCAAGTATGCTGGTCAAGACTCCCTCATTAAGGAGAGTTGTGCTTTCAGATGCTTCCTTCTCTTTCCAGCTCTCCCTCACTATTTAACTCCAGAGAAACCCAGGCTGTGTCCCATCCAATCTCCAGAGTTTTTCTTGCTGGAAATCACATTAAAAGCACTGCCTGGGCCAGCTCCTGATGATTGGGTTGTCCTGTGATCCGAAAAAAACTGGGGGTAAGGTGAGGTAACAGCTCCGAATCCACCTCTTAGTCACTGCTGGCCATGAAAAACTGCTTTGGTTATCAAAGAAAAATGTTGAAGCAGACCCTGAGAGCCTCTGGGGGGCCAAGGACCTGCCTGGTGCCAACAAAAAGAGACGGATTAATGAGCTCCAGGGCCACTTGCTCCTGGATTTTTTCCTTAACCTTTCTTTTCCAGAGGACTTCCAGACAGATAAAGGACAGCGCCTGGTTAATCATTTATCCATCTGCATATCCAGCCTCTCTCCTCATAGTCTTCTCCGGGCCTCAGAGGGAAAATTACCATATTTATGTGCTGCTCTCTCCCCCACAAGCCGACGGAAGCAATTTGGGCTCAATAGGAAGTCGTGTCCCGTCCAATTCAGTGGGAAAAATCACAGGGAAAAAGGAGCAGAGCAAAAGGCAGGAGCTGGAGTGGCCGGGAGGTCTGTCAGGGAGGGAGGCGGCTCCAGCCGGGCCTGGCCTGCCCTGGAATGTTTTCCAGCATATTTTTAGTGGCTGTCACAGGGTGATTTCCTCGCTGTCTGCCCGGGGGTTGTGTTGCTTTGCTGAAAAGCTCCGGGCAGACCTCGGAGCTGGAGCTGGAGCTGGAGCTGGAGCATTCCCGACCTCAGGACCCCGTCTGGACGGGCTTCTGTTCCCAGAGCCGGGCAGGGGAGCCCTTCCTCGGCCCTTCCTCAGCATTTCCTCAGCATTTCCTCAGCCCTTCCTCAGCCCTTCCTCAGCCCTTCCTCAGCATTTCCTCAGCATTTCCTCAGCATTTCCTCAGCCCTTCCTCAGCCCTTCCTCAGCATTTCCTCAGCCCTTCCTCAGCATTTCCTCAGCCCTTCCTCAGCCCTTCCNTCTTCCTCAGCTTTTTTTTTGGCCTTTCCTCAACATTTCCCTTAGCCCTTCCTCAGCTTTTCCTCGGCCTTTCCTCAGCCCTTTCAGAGCATTTCCTCACCTCCTCCTCAGACTTTCCCTGGCCTTTCCCTCAGCCCTTCCCCAGCTTTTCCTCAGCCTTTCCTCAGCTTTTCCTCAGCTTTNTTCCCGACCTCAGGACCCCGTCTGGACGGGCTTCTGTTCCCAGAGCCGGGCAGGGGAGCCCTTCCTCGGCCCTTCCTCAGCATTTCCTCAGCCCTTCCTCAGCCCTTCCTCAGCATTTCCTCAGCCCTTCCTCAGCCCTTCCTCGGCCTTTCCTCAATATTTCCTCAGCCTTTCCTTGGCCATTCCTCAACATTTCCTCAGCCTTTCCTCAGCTCTTCCTGGGCCTTTCCTCAGCCCTTCCACAGCCTTTCCTCAACATTTCCTCAGTCCTTTCTCAGCCCTTCCTCAGCATTTCCTCAGCTCTTCCTCAGCTTTTTTTTTGGCCTTTCCTCAACATTTCCCTTAGCCCTTCCTCAGCTTTTCCTCGGCCTTTCCTCAGCCCTTTCAGAGCATTTCCTCACCTCCTCCTCAGACTTTCCCTGGCCTTTCCCTCAGCCCTTCCCCAGCTTTTCCTCAGCCTTTCCTCAGCTTTTCCTCAGCTTTTCCTTAGCCTTTTCTCCCAGGAATTCTATTTTGTAAATAAACCAGCACACCAAGCTGTGTGGCATTGCAGCATTCCCTGGATAATGCACCCTTCCTCTCAGTGTTTTCCTGAAAACCCATGGCCCAGAATGATAATATTCCAGGATTTTTATGGGATTTGTGATGGTTACGGGTCAGGAATGGCCCAGATGGGTGCAGGGACCATCCCCAAAAGTCTCCTCACACCCACTTGTATTTTTCTTTGCTTAAAACCCTGAAATTAATGACAAAAAAGTGCTTTTAGGGTGATTTATTTGCTTGCAGCCAAGCTGCAGCAGCTCTGCAGTCTCTGCTTCACTATGGAAGGTTTAATAAAATGATATTTTAACAAAATGATATTTTAATAAAAGGACATTTTAAGGACATTTTATTAAAATGACACCTTAATAAAATGACATTTTCCCTCAGGCTTCTGGTGGGTGAAGGGTGAGGGGAATATCCTCCTGGCTGGCTCTGGGTGCTCCCTCCATCCTGCACTTTCCACTGCCAAAAATCCCTCCGGATTTTGGGTGATTTGATTTCCTGCAACCTCTGCTGAAAGACAAGAAAATCCTCACAGGCAGAGATCAGGAAAAACACGGGAAATGTCCAGAATTGGGGCCATTATGGAGTGTGCTTAAGGATCAGGTGTGCTGGTGGCATTCATCCCTGCTCTCATCCCAGTCCCAGTGCTCACAAAATTCCCTACTCCAGGAGCCCTTTGGCAGCATTTAAAGCATTCCCAAGGTGAATGGGAGATTCCTGGCAGGAAAACAGCCTGGAGAGATAAGAAACCCCACAGTGGGGTCTTCTCCTGCTCCATCAGATGATGTGACCTCTGAGCAGGACAGTTTCTCCCCTCTGCACCCTTTGGAAGGACAGGATTTTTGTCCTGGGGAAGGTGACTCGGCCAAGCGGGTGCAAAATTTGGAGGCTGGAAAAAACAGCTTAAATCAAAGGCGCAGGGCAAAATTCCCTTCTCATTTCACAGGAAAAGCAGGTCCTCAGCGTGTGCCTGCATTGAGATTAATTTGTTAATTGTTGCCCGCTGTTAGCAACAGTTGCCATGTTTAGGGTTGAGTCAGAAATGCTGCTTAAACACCCTTAATTCCAAGGCACCTCCAAGAATAAAATCCAGCCTTGTAATGGGATTTCATGGCAGCTACAGCAAACACAACACTGCCTTCTCCATCCAGCTCTTTCTCAATCCAGGGAATATGGATCCTTTATGGATAAGGCCTGTGGAATTGCAATTTTTTTAAAATGTGAGTTTTCCTCCACCCAAATATTTATTTCTGGATTATTTCCCCATGTTAGGGCAGTGCTGGGGATTGTGTGTCCCACCCTGCAAGGTGGAAAATCTGGGTTATCCCTGTGTGATTCCTTGGAAAACCAGTGCAGGGATTGCTCTGGATCCAGAGGAAGGGACATTCACAGAACTCCAGACTGGTCTGGGTTGGAACAGACCAAAACTTTTCCCATTCCATCTCCCAAGATGGGGACATCTTCCACTATTCCAGGTTGCTGGAGCTGGAATTCCTTGAGCAGGGATCCAGTCTGAGTCTTACAGCCAATAACTGTAAAATTCCAGAGGGGAATGGATGGATCTGTGGATAATGAGGCCTCATGGAGCTCCCATAGGCAGAGTTTGTGATCCCAGTTTTCCTGCCCCAATGCCTTTTCCTGACTTGCTGCCACTTGAATTTCCTGTTATCACTGCATCTGAATTACTGGAATGGCCTCCTGGCTTTTCCTTGGCATCCCCCAGAGTTAAGCCAGGAAATTGGGAAGACGATATTACAGCACTCCCTGTGGATCCTCAACATTTTGAGCAGAGATATGCAAAAAAAATTGTATTAAAACCTCTATGTGTCCAGGACTGTGTGGTCCCTGCTCCTGAAATATCCATGGGAGTCATTTAGGGAGCACAATCCCTCTTCTGCCTTCTCCACGTGCTCCTGAAGTTGTCACAACTCTGGCTTTAACCATGGGGGAAGTTGGATCTTCCAGCCTCACACACCACAGCAGGAGATTCAATCCATTATTCACAGCAGGAATAACCAGGATAGCTGGATTTTTATAGGCTAGAGGGAGGTATCCATCCCCCAGGAATGAGAATTATAAGGATGGTAAAGCAGGAAAGGAGGAGAGCTTGAAACAAGGAAATATTCCCAGAAATTCCCTGCCACTGGCTCAGAGCAAAGGCAGTGCCCTGGGAACTGCCCAGCACAGGTGAGCACATGGTTTTTTGGGAATGCCACTTGTTTTTCTGGAGCCAGCTGGGATCTGAGGGCTGGAGAGACCACTTCTTTTATTGGATTGTCAGGGGGTTGGGAATCATGTTCATGACCCCTCCCAGAGCTCATAAAACCAGAGGGATTCTGCCAAAGGCAAAGGATGGAGCCACACCAGCACAAAAGGAGGAGGAATCAAAGCTTCTGACACAATTTTGTGGGAATAAGGTCAGAACATTTTGTTTTGGCTGACTGAGTAGGACTTTCCCAGTGGGACACAGTGTGGAAATATTTTGACTCTTTTTTGGGGTAAAGGAGGTAAATCCCAGAGTCCAACTGCTGTGTGATTCCCAGCTGAGTGAGGCGATGGAATCCCATGAGGTGTGGGTGCAGACAAGCCATCATTCCTAGTTTTGATCCCAAATCCACTCTGCTTTCCCAGAGGATCAGATGCTCTGCCCTTGATGGCCACTTTTTTAGAACATCCTTTTTTTTTTAGAAATTACATTTCCTCAAGGTGCAACCTCCTAATCCACCTGAAATTCCTGCTCTGCCTTCAGCAAGGAATGAAATCCCTCTGGAAAAGGCAAAGAGGTGCCTGAAATTCAGGACAGGCAATTCCCAAATATGCTGAAGGAACAAGCTCCACTCCCCCTCGGAGCGCGGCAGGGAACTCATGGAAGAAGTGAATCCACCTCTTTACTCAGCAGCATGACTTAATTCCAGCAGGGAAAAATGAGCTCAGGAGGACTGCCAGTTTCCCTTTCACCTTCCCTCTCCCTCCTCCCGGAATGGGAACGGGCAGGGGAGGGTTGGACTCGTGCTGACAGCATTGGCTGAGCCATGGAGGAGAGAAATCTGCACAGAGCTCACCCAGCTTTTCCTTGGAGGGAGGATGAGCAAGGAAGGAGCTTCTCATCCATCCCCACAGCTCCTCCTGCCTGTGCCCGGCTCGGGCCAGCTCCATCCCCCACTTTTCCGTGGGAAGAGGATCAGTGTCAGTCTGACACCTCGTTATTACTCATCCCGGTGGCTTCGGCACGTAGGGATTTAACATCACACTTTCCTCTAAGTGCTCTAATTCCTGCAGAGCCTCTTCCAGCTCCATTGGAAGTGCTGGGATGACAGAGGGGGTTGGGATTTCACAGGGAGAAGTCCAGGTCAGAGCCTCGGCCCGTGCAAATCCTCTGGGATGAGCTGGATTTCAGCATCCCAAAGTTGGCAAAGTTGGAAGTGCAGATGTCCGGGCAAAGCAATGATCCCCGGAATTCTGTTTAAATGATAGGAATAAAAGGAAAACAACTTTAGGAAGTGGATGTAAACCATCCCTAATCACAACCAGGAAATCAACTTTGCTGCTGAGGGGCTCGGGGTGGGGACAGGAGAAACGGAGAAGGAATCGATTTTTGCCGTGTTATGCTGAGGTCACACTGACAGACACAAAGCAGCTGCCACCAGCACTGCTGGAGGCACACCCTGACCACAGGGCTCCAACGTGGGGGGCAAAATCCACTGGCAGGACACCCCCAGCTCCAGGGAAATCCATCCTCCTGGAGACAAGGAGTAAAACACCGGCAAAGATGTGCTGGAGGTGATTGTCCTCATGGATGTGGGCACTGGGAAATCTGCTGGAGAAACAAGCTGAAAGAAAATGCTGAAAAAAAACCCCAGAAGAAAATCTGCTGGTTCCTCTCTCCTTGGGGACTTTTCAGTTGGTGACAAGGTCAAATGATGGCTTCTGGCTCTGGAGCTTCCAACTCCCAGCCTGACAGCACCACTGAGGTGCCTCTTCATCCTCTCATGGAACTCCGGTGGATACTGAACCTCTTCCCTTTTCATTCTTCCTCCTTATGGGCCTTTCTGGCCTTCAGCAAGAGGTCACCAATGGTGGCCACAATTCAAGAGGAATTTCTTCCTGGAAAGGGTGGGCAGGCCTTGGAAAGAGCTCTCAGGGAGGTTTGGAGTCCCCGTCCCTGGAGGTGTCCAAGGAATGCCTGGAGGTGGCACTGAGCTCTGGGCTGGGGACAAGGTAGGCATCGGGCACAGCTTGGACTCGAGGATCTTGAAGTGCTTTTCCAGCCTCAGTTCTGGGATTCTGGGATTCTGATCAAACCCCCAGCCAGTGCCCAGAGGGTCGTGTGTGGGATAATTTAGAGTGACACCAGTGACACACCAAGTACCCAAAGCAGGAGACCTGAAGCATTCGAGCAGATCCCATGGGCCAAAAAATGATCTGATCAGAAACTCCTAAAAATACCATGTAAAAACAGCAACAAAGTCATTCCAAAAGCAGGGATGCAGCTCCAATCTCTCCTGGATGGCTCTGAGTACTCCTGCATTTATGAACGTTGACATCAGCACCGGATGGTATTTTTTATTTTGTTTCACGCTTTGTTAACTTCTCTCAATTATGTGGAACGCTTTTTTTTCCCTTTTTTTTGGTGTTGTGTTTTGTTTTTTTTTTTAATACCCAAACTTCTGCCTGTTCCCAATTACCAAAACGAAGGGAAAAAAAAAAAAAGAAGAAAGAAAAACAGAGTGGAAGAAGCTGGCACTGAAATGAAGGCAAGCACACAATGGAACAGAAGAGTTGGAGGCTGGAGAGATGGAGGAGTTAAGGCACGTGGTCGTAGGAAGCAGAGGAAGGCACTGACAAAGATAGAAAGAGGCCTTGAGGATTTCACAAACCCTGAAGGAAATGTCAGAGATATTTAAGTGATAATTATCCCTGCCTTCTGCTCCGGGTATTTAGAGGATTTATGTTGCCTTGGAACAACAAAAAAGCCAAATCAGTGCTGCTTTTTGGGGGATAATTTGTTAAATCTTAATAAATGCAACCAAAGCTTTGCCCTGTGCCAGAGGTTCACCTTCAGCAGGAAAATGGAGTTATCCAGACCTTTAAATAGCTCGGGATGTGTGGTTTGCTGGGCTTTTGAGCCTTTCTCCAGTGTTCAAAGTTGTTTTTAACACAATTGAAGACGGTTTTGATTCAATTATTGCATTAGTGGGAGGCTGAGCAGGCTCAGGAGCAGCGGGGTTATGGCTCTATGAGTTAATGTTCACACCCCTTTCGGGTGTCCCAGAGGAGCTTCGTGGGCTGGCGGCCAAATTTGAGCTTGACTCGGCTCCCAGTGTGCGAGCCAACTGTTCCTGCATTTCATTTCTGTCATATCCTGGACATTAAAACACCATTAATCCAAACCTTTTGTTTCGAAGAACAACTGTGCTGTAAAACAGCGAGGGAAGCTGCCAAAGTTCCCTCAAAGCTGTGTAATATTGTGGTCATCCACGCAAACTGGGATGTAAAATTCAAAAAAATTGGGGTTTTTCTGTTATTTGGGTCTAAAACACGCTACAAATAAGATTTTTTTTCCTCCTTGGCTTTGCTGTGAGATGGGGAGGATGAGTCCAAGAGCAGGTTTGTCCCTGTGGGATTCCACAGCAATTCACCCCCATTTAACCATTAAATAGGGGACAAGCTGGGAAAAGATTTTGCTGTTGTGAAATGCGTTAACCCCAGGCTTTATTCTGGAAGTGTCTCTGTCCTACTTCCATTGGCTTTTCCTGGGTAACATGAGAACCACTCCTGCTTTTTCCTTCCCAAATTGCTGGGTGATTCAGCACGGTCTGGGAGACGCCTCCAGAGGCACATTCCCTGGACTGGCCACAGGAGTCAGGGATATAGTCAGGATTCCAACAGCTTCCCCATCTCCACATGGATCCCGTTATTTTATCCGTGCTTGTTTAATTATCTCATTAATTATTTTAATGGAGGGGCGGAAAAGGCAGCAAAGGGTGAGGTTGGAAAACCCACGAGCCAAGGGATTTGTGCCAGACTTGCTCCAAGTATCCCCTTTGTCCCAAAAACACCTCAGCAGCCAGCATTCCCACAGGGACATGGCCTTGTATTCCCAGGGCATGGATGGGCACGGCCACATCCCCATCCCAAATACAGCAGCCGAGGAAAACACGGAATCAGAGAATCCTTGAAGCTGGAAAAGCCCTTTAAGACCAGCAATTCCAACAGTGCAGGAATCCAGCTGTGTCTGTGTCACTGAGGGCATTCATCCTTCTCCAAACCCTCATTCATTCCCAGTCACCCTTCCCGGTTTTTTGCAGCCTCCCCATGGAATCTTGACATCCTCCTGCAGAGGTCTCGGCTTTTCAACCCATGTCAAACCAGCAGGGAGATTCAAACACCACCATGCACCTTCCTGCTCCACCCAAGTGGGATCTGCTTCCTTGGCTTCCCGAGGCTCTGGATGAGCTGAATCCAGAACCACTTCCCTCTCTTCATGGGGCCTTTGGGATTAGGATGATGATTATGGCTGAGTGTCAGGATGTGATTTTTCACCGTGGGGTGATTTTTGGGATGTCCTGTGCAGGGCTGGGAGTTGAACTCGTTGATCCTTGCAGGTCCCTTCCAAGTTTGGATATTCCATGATTCCAGGACACCCTCCAGCAGCTGCTCCCTGGCTCCCATGTGCAGGGACTGAGTGCTGGATTGGGCTCCTTTCCCAGAGCAGCTGGATCTCCAACAATCCCCAATCCCTTGAGGAATATTCCAGGTAAAACTCTCCTGGAGCTTTTCAGGTGCATCATTTTAAGGACCAAGTGTTTCCTGCACGTCCCTTATTCCTGCAGAGCTGGCAGTTGGAATTGGATGTTTATGGAACAAGGGGAAGTTAGGAACTGGGAGGAGGATTTAGGAAGCAAAGCCCTGCAGGAGGATCTCTGGCACCAGACATCCAGGAGCCACAGAAGCAGCACTGAGCCTTCCAGGCTGGGTTTGGAGGGGCTTTAAAGGAAGTTCAGACCCTCTCCCTAAAAAGGAGACATCCAAACATCAACATTCATGACTCAGCTCATGCCTCTGGATCAACCTGCCATTCCCAAAGAAAACCTGGAATGCCCTTGCCAACAGGTTGGGCTCCTTCATCACACACTCTCTGTCTTTCATTCCGAGGCTGATCAGGGAATATTTTCAGAGGAATTTAAACCACTGTAAATCCAAGCCCACGGCAGCTCCAAAAGAAAGAAAGAAAGGGGGGGGAAAAAATAAATCCAATACCACCAGGAGAGAGGGAAAGATCTTTCCCCAGGTCACAAATTCTAAAGCTCCCAGACGAATTTATGACCTGGTGGTTAAACCAACGCTCCTGGAGTGCAGGACCCATCCTGGAACAAGCTGAGATGGATCCATGAGCTGTGTTTTGGGCAGGATGTTTTGCCCCCATTTGCTGTAGCGTTGTCTCCAAAATTTCCCAAATCCCATCCCGAGCATTCCCCCTCCTCTCCCTGCCTTAAAAGCCTTGTTTTGGCTCTGGCTGCAAGGAATAACAGAACGGGGAAGGGGAGGGAAAAGGGATCTCCGTCAGCTGCTAAACATATAAACCTGCAGATTTATTTGGTAGGAATAATCCCTGAAGGAGAAACAGATCCAATACTTCATCATCCCACAAACTGCCCACATCTGTTCGGAGACAGCAACAGGCGGCCGGGAACATGTGCCAGGAGCGGCTCGGAGGCAACCTGTCCCTGCTTCCCTGGATCCCACATCCCATTCCCAGCCTGCTCCGCTCCCAGACATGTTTCTGGATGCTTCCTTTCCTTAGGGAAATTCCCTCGGCTTCTCCTGGGCTGGGGAAGTATCCCGGGACAGCCTGAGGAGTTTATCTCAGAGTCTGTAGCAGGATATATTGGAAATTTCCTAAAAAAAATCTAATGTGCAGCTGACTTTAACCTGGAATTCTCTACCGTAAGCACCAGGAAAAATATTTTCTCTGGTGGCTTCAGCCCTGGAGGTGATGGCACAAAGTGCTGGGTGACTTCCCATGGGGAGCACAGCCCACAGAGCCCTAATTTTGGCATTTAATTAAGATTTCAGCTCTCTGGGAACACAGAAATAAGGAATAATCCAGTGCCTCAGTCTTCTGAGTTGTTACAGATAATTCCAGCTGGATCAGGAGCCTGGCAGGACAAAATCCACCCTGCGGAGAGGCACTGAAAAACGCCCAAAATCGGCCAAATTTCACTGGATGCATCCCCTCAGCAAAGAAACCCTTGGAGGAATGGATGGAGCAAGGTGCTGTCAGGGTCTCCGGGTTCCAGGATTTCCAGGGCCACTTCCCATGGGGACCACAGCCCACAGCACCCTAATTTTGGCATTTAATTAGGATTTCAGCTCTTTGGGAACCCAGAAATAAGGAACAACCCAGTGCCTTGGTCTCAGTGTTGTTCCCATCCATGACCAGGATGCTCCCAGCTGGATCAGGAGAACAAAATCCATCCTGCAGAGAGGCACTGAAATATACCCAAAATCAGCCAAATTTCGGGGGTTGAATCCCCTCAGCAGAGAAACCTTTGGAGGAATGGATGGAGCCAGGCACTGCTGGGCTCTCCAGGGATTTCCAGGATTTCCCAGCTGTGCCATTGGAGAAGGGAAGCAGGGCTGGATCCGTGGCTGTCAAAGGGCGATTGTGGGGGTTTGGAGCAGGACAGGGTGGAAGGGGCTGGCCCTGGAACAGCCTCCCCAAGGCTCCCCTGTGAGAACCACGAGGCTCCGTTGACTTTTCACACCTCATTAAGGAGGAAAACTCACCAGGCTCCCGGTTGACATTCCCGGGATCGCGCTCCTGACCGGCAAACAGCGGCTCTGTGTTCGGGCTCTCGTTATTTTGGGGCCCAGGCTCAGCTGGAAAAAAGCTGCTTGACAAAACTGCCTCAAGAAATCTCCTCCCTGAAGAGTTTAATTGTCCAAGTTTACGCTCCAATAAAATCCCCAAGTCTGGGCCTTTGGTTTTCCAGAGGGAAATGATCCCGCTCGGATCCGTGTGGAAGTGCAGCGCCTGGGCTGGGGACTGTCCCCTTTGCTGGGCATGGGGTGTGGGGCAGATTTGGGATTTCTGGCTCTGTGCCTGCAAAAAGGTGGGTCCTGGGGGACAATCCACAGCCTGGTGTCACCTGGAATGTCCCCAGAGCAGAGTGGGCATGGAAAAATGGTGGACAAGGCCATGGAAAAATAGTGGATAAGGCCATGGAAAATTGGTAGAGAAGTCCAAGGGCTGGAAATGCCTGGAAGAAGCAACTCAAGAGATGCTGTGAGTGTGAAAATCCCTCCTTGAGGGATTTTAAATAAATGTCCAACTTCACCATAATTTTGTCCTTGAGACCATCACAGGATCTAGTCTGGACTAGTCACAGCAAAATTTTGAAACACTAAATTAAATTATTAAGGCATCCCAACAAATTCTGCTTAATTCATTCTATTTCCCATTTGAGTGACATGCAGCAAGTAAATACTAAAAATTACAGCGAAAAATAAAAAGATGATTTGTGTGAATTTGTTGTGGCTGCATAAAATGGGCAGGTTTTCATTTGGCTACTTTTTAGTTCCTGGAGTGGGAGAACTGCAAATAAAAACACCCCAGGAAGCTCCAATTCTGGGTCAAAAGCAACAGTTTATGTCACAAACCCCTTGGGGGACGACTTTTGACGCGAGAAGCAGAATGGGTAATTCAGAAAACACAATATGAGGGACTTAATGCAGATTTAGGATTGAGGAAATCAATTTTTTAAATGGGAAGAGACTTTTGGAAAGAGTTGGATCCAAGAGGAGACACACAGATTCCAGGGGGAGAGGATGGAAATGACTTTTTTTTAGTGTGGGATCATGTTACTGGTGGAAAAATTGACCTGCAGGGACTGAGTTCCTCCTTTGTGTCACTGACCATCTGCCAAGACCTGATTCTTTCTGGATATTAAAGGTTCAAAATCCAAATGCTGGAAGGCCACGTTTAAACCTGAGCCTTGTGCACTGCCCGACTTCCTCCACATCCGAAATAAAAACCCTAAAATTGAAGTCATCTGGGACAGAAGTAATGCCCTTTTTGAGGACAACATTACAAAGCCCTTCAAAAAACCATCATGAGGCGTCTTCAAACCTTCTCCATCAACTTATGAAGAGCCCAAACTCCAACCTCTCTGTTCTCTTGGCTGCTCCAACAACTCCAGCATTCCAGAGAAATCTCAGCAACTTTTCCTCTGTCTTGTCCTGAGATATTGCAATTTTTTGAGTGTCTGGAGTCCTGCTGAAGGTCAGGAGATGCCTGGACTTGGTGTTTTGCATTGGAACAGCTCCAGCTTGGAGCATTTTGGTGGCACAGACACCAAGCCAGGTCTTGTCTGCCTTTCCCTGTTTCTCTTCCTGCCCCTCTCGGGGTTGGATTTGATCCTTTTGAGGGGAGATGGGTGCCAGCCGAGGTTTTTCCTTGTCACAGCTTGATTCAGATGAACTTGGAGGAGAATTCCTCTCAGCAACCACCTGGAATGTGTGGAGGAGGTTGGAGTTCAGGTTGGTTTTTTCACAAAGTCTTCCCTGGGTTTTGGTTTGGAAACCCCAAATTCAAATGAAAGATTAGGGACTGAGATAAAATAGATCTGACATCCAACTCAAGCTGATTTTGCTTTCACAAAGCCCAAACCATCCTGGCTTGTTCTTCACAGAAATGAGGGAGGAAACCCCCCAAACTTTCATCTGACCCCTCCTCGAAATTCTTTTGATGCTCAAGATAAAATGGAAGCGAGATTCCCACAATTCTTGGGGCAAGAAGAGGCCTCAAAACAAGGGATTCTGACCCTGGATGGACATGACCCAGCACAGCTTGGCAGCCCAAATTCTGAAGTCATTGATCCTGGGAAAAGCAATAAATCCATTTGACAGCTCAAGAAAAGCCAGTCTGACCTTGGGCTTCGTTTTGATCCCACTGATGCAGCTGGAGACCTGCAGGAGCACAAAAATGGCAGCTCTGAGCCAGCAGCCAGCTGGAAAATGGGTGGAAAAAATCCGTCCTGCTGAGATGGGGAATAGGAAAATGTCTCTCCAGGACAGCAGCATCCCTGAGATCATTGGCTGAATTTATTCAAAATCATAAAATCATGGAATCACTGAGGTTGGAAGAAAATCTCCAGGATCATTAAGTCCCAGCTGTGCCTGATCCCCACCTTGTCACCAGCCCAGAGCTCTGAGTGCCACATCCAGGAATTTCTTGGACACCTCCAGGAATGGGAACTCCAAACCTCCCTGGGCACTTCCAAGGCCTGGCCAGCCTTTCCATGGAGAAATTCCTCCTGATGTCCAACCTGAGCCTACCCTGATGCACCTTGGGGCTTTTCCCTCTCCTCCTGTCCCTGTTCCCTGGGAGCAGAGACCGACCCCCCCGGCTGTCCCCTCCTGGCAGGGACTTGTGCAGAGCCACAAGGTCCCCCCTGAGCCTCCTTTTCTCGGGGATAATTCCCCCTCCAGCTGCCTTTCCATAGGCAGGGAAAAGCTGGGAAAACAGCCCTGTCCCCTGTCAGAAACCCACGGAGTGTCCAACTGGCTCCAGTGGGATGGAAAACACAACATCTCCCAACAGGAACTGTTTACTTCTTCCTCCCACCACCTTGGGCTGTAACATCAGCAGCCAGCTCGGATTTTGGAAGTTCTCAGAAGCTCTGGAAGCTGCACAGGGTTTAGGGCTGAACCTTGCCAGGCTAAAGGCTCGCAGCTCTCCAGGTCAAGGCCTTTTAAGGACTCTTTTATTGCAACTTTCACAAATCCATTAAAAAAAAAAAAAGGAAAACAATCCTCCTGAAGATTGCACCTTTGAAATGACAGCTACCTACAAAGTTTCACCACAGTAGTTCAAAGTGTTGGAAAAGACACTTTTACATTTAGCAGGGAACAGCAGGTTTTAATCTGTTGTGAGGTTTTTTTCTCCCCAGCATGTTCCGAGTCTGTTCCATGAGTGTTATCTGTCCGGTTTCCAGGTTTTTATAATCCACTGGGGCCTGTGTAAATCTCAGGATTTCCTCTGCAGACTCGGCTCATGTTCCACAGCTGTGCTGGAGCACATGTGTGAGGAAATTAGAAATGAAATCAGCTGATCCAGCGTGGATTAGAACAAGGAGAGAGACCCAAGCCTTGCAGGCTCCACGGCCTGTCCAGGGGGTCAGTGCCACCCTCCGGAGCGTGGCCATGGTTGGATCAGTGTCCCCTCACAGGAGGAGTGACATCTGCTCTCCCCAGCTCTGCTCAGAGGACACTTGAGGCCTTTACTCAGAGGGAACAGATTTCCAGAGCAGCTGTGGCTGCCTCATCCCTGGAAGTGTCCAAGGCCAGGCTGGATGGGGCTTGGAGCACCCTGGCATAGTGGAAGGTGTCCCTGCCCGTGGTGGGGGGTTGAAACTTAGACGACCTTTAAAATTTCCTTCCATCCCAAGTCATTCCAGGATTTTGTGGTTTTCTGATGGTGTTCCCCATCTCTTGACCATCCAGTTGCAGGAAATTTGCACCATCAGGAGGGGTCAGCTCAGAGGAAGCCACATGTGGTTAACTGAGGTCGTGGTTCCATAAATGCTTTGAACTGGATTCACTGTGTCCATCTGCTCCTGCTGCACTTGGTTCCTGCAAATCTCCTCCAACTGGGAACCAGCAGCAGGGAATGGGCCTTGCAGGATGCTCAGAAAGGGCAAGGTGATGTTTGATCCCAAAACCTGCAAATATCCCACAAAATCGGTGCCAGTGGACTTTGCAGGAGACACACCAAGGGCAGACCAACGCTCAGTCCCAGCATCCCTCCATGGCAGATGCTTCTTGAGATGTTGGGAAATTCCCTGTCCCAACACCTCCCTCTTGGCAAACCTTGGTCAGCCAGGTGGAGAATCCTGCTCCATGTGCTCCACGGACTCCATGTGTTCCATATGCTCCATGGGCTCCATGTGCTCCACGTGCTCCACGGGCTCCATGTTCTCTGTGTCCTCCATGCATGTGCTCCACGGGCTCCGTGTGTTCCATGTGCTCCATGTTCTCCGTGTTCTCCATGTTTTCCATGTGCTCCATGTGTTTCACATGCTCCACATGCTCCATGTGCTCCATGTTCTCCATGTTCTCCATGTTTTCCATGTGCTCCATGTGTTTCACATGCTCCACATGCTCCATGTGCTCCATGTTCTCCATGGGCTCTGGCAGAGGGCAGCAGGGCTGAGCCCCTGGGGCTTTGGGGTTTATTTGATGCCCCCTGAGCAGTTGGGGTGTGTGGGGCTGTATCAAAGCCAGGCTTAGCGTGGGCTCAGACTGAGGGGGCCAGGCAAGGGTTAAGTGAAGCCCGAGGGCTCCAGCAGTTTGGGGCTGAGCCTTTCCCTGCCAGCAAATCCCACTTCAGAAAGATTCCCCCCACACAGCCAACTTTTGGCCCTGGAGATGGGTTTGCCATGAAATCCCCACGCCAGGTGAGTTCTACCTGCTTGAAGTTCTCCTCCGAGTGCTGCGGGGTCAGGAGGGTCACCGGGGAGGGTCACTCCTTCCCTCAGAAGGATCTAGGCACACCCCAGGAATCTGCTGTGGGATTTCTCAAGCCAAACCATTGTTTCATGATTTTTTCAGGCTATTTCCTCCCCCTGACAGTGACAAGAAGCCCAAATTCCCCGTTGCAGGACCATTTTCCACTCCTATTAGTGATGGGAAACCTGGAAAAATTCTCCAGGCTTCCCAGAGCTGGGAACACCAGGAAAGGGAAGGGAATCAAGGTAATTGCAGTGCTGAGCAGGGCAGAAGTGGCACGGCAAAAAGTGTGGACAGCTGTGGGTGAACCCTGCAGTTCAATCACCCCGAGCAGGTAAATTCAACCAATTCCTCACCTGAATGGTTCCTCCCTTTTCCAGCACCTGGAGGATCACAAACATCCCTTTATCTCCGGGTTGTCTCATGTGGAATTGGCAGCTGGGCCGGCTCCAAACGCCTGTGCAAAGTTGGAATTCCTGAAAGACTTTTCAAGGGGTGAGCGCTGCATTCCATGGTCTGGCAGCACCCCCGGCCCTGCTCCTGGAGCAGGAGACAAAAGGGAATGAGGCTTGGAGAGCAAGTTCCCAACGAGATCCGTGGATGTGACACCCGTGGGGCTGGAAAACCCCGCTCCTTTTCCTTTTAAAGGAGTTGGAGGAGCAAAAGAACGGGAATCTAGCCCAGGTTTCCTGCATATTCAAGTAGCATTTCTCCCTCTAGGCCACGGGCTCATGAGCAGGAAAGCAGAACAAAGGGAAAACACAACGGCTGTGAACTGGGATGAACTTCCAGCCGAAGTTAGGAGAAGGAATTCCAGCTTTTGGGAGCTGCTTGGTGTGGTGTCCACTGGTCCTGACTCTTGGCCAGCTCAGCTTTACATGGATTTGTAGCCAATAAATATGTACCCTGAGTTCCTGGTGGGCTCTGGTGTCAGTTTGGAAAGGGTGGTGGAGCTGGTAGGGCACTCCTATGTCCAACTGTTCCTGGCTTTGGAATCTGGCCAGAATAAGGTTTGTCATCCACATGCTGTGCCACCTGGGATTGAGGTGAAGGTGCAACCAGGGCAAACACAGCAATTCCATGCAAATACTGCTCCAGACAGTAAAATTGCTGAGGAAGCAGAGCTGGACTCACTCCTTAACCAACATTCCTGCTCTTGTGGAGAAGGATGTCCCAAGGGAATTTCCTATAATCTTGGTAAGAAACAACCCTCCAGACCTTGGTTTTCCACACAGATTTCTTGCCCTTCTGAGGCTTTGATGTCTCAGGAGGTGCAAACTCAGCCTTCATTTCCCTCCCTGATGAAGCACCTGCACTAATTGGGTTTTCTGGCTCTTACAGGGATTTTTGAGTAGTGCTGCATTGGGATCTTGCTCTGGGAAGTCAGGAAGCAGCTCTGGAGCAGGGAAAGCTCGGCAGAAATGGCTGCGAGCTTCCCAAAAGCTGGGATGGAGAGGCTGGGCAGGTGCTCACACGTGTGTGTGGAGCTTCACCTGCTGCTGGAAGCCAGGGAGGGGCTGGAAAACTCCTGGAATTGGGATCCTCGGGTGCTTTTGCATCACCCGCAAGGCTCCGGGCACAGCTGTGAGATGCAGGATTGGCACATCCATGGGGAAAAAAATCCCTCTTGGAGCTGCAGAAGCTTCCAGCAGCTTTGCTAAGCCAAGACTAGCAGCTGTGGAAAAAGTTTGGAGAGATTTCCCACTTTCCCTCCACCTGTTTGGCTCTTTGGCCCTGGTAGGCTGAGGAGTCTCCATGAGCGCCGTTGGATTTATGGAATTTTGGTGGTTCACGTGCAATCCTGGGACACTGAGGAGGGTCTGGAGTGCACGACCCCCTAGCAGGGCTCTTCCTCCCACCTCTGCTCCGTGGGAGGCCCAATCCATCCCCATCCCTGCCCCGTGGCCCCATCCCAGTGGCGGATCCGCATTCCGCATCCCGAGGATCCCGGCTCGCTCCTTGCTTGTTGTTCCTCCCAAACCACCCAGACTGCGGACAGATGTCCTCCCTCAGATCCAGCTGTTCCGGGGGAGGGAATTGCAGCTCCCAGCTGTTTGTCCCTGCTCCCCTGCCAGCGGGGCCGCCGGGGTCAGCGCTCCCTCATCCATCTCTGTCCGGAGAGCTCCGTTAGCACGGACCTGCTGCTCATTCCCTCTTGGAATTCAGCTTGGGTTTGTCCGAGGGAGCTCAGGCAGAAAGAGCCTTGGGAAAACTCCTTTCCTCATCCCAATATCAGCATCCTGCAGGACAGGATCGGGCTGACACCACTGAGCTTCCCGGCGCATCCTTTTGGTGCCAAAAATTCCTTGGAGCGACTCGTTGTGGTGCAGAATTCCTGCTCATCCCTCCCTCCCTCCTTCCCTGCATTCCCATCCCAGGGGAAGCTCGGGGCAGTGGATCCCGGGCCATGAGCCAGCAGATTCTTGGGATTAATCCCATCCTGCCCTCTCCTTGGGCAAGGCAGAGATCCCCCCATCCTGGCTTCTCCCTGCTCTGTAAAACAGGGATGACGATCCCGACTTTTCCCACCTCCCTCGAGGATTATTGGATAATGCTTTGAAAACACTCGAGGGGGTGAAAGCTCAATTTTTGGAAAATCCAAAAAATCCCAGTCCTGCTCGGGAGTGGGAATGCAGCAAATGTGATTCCCAACAAAGCAGCAGCCACTAAAATGTTGGGAAATTTGTGTGAGTGCATCCAAGTGGGCAGGAACAGCAGTTTGAGCTCAGCTTAACTTGATTCATGTGGGTTTTGACTCAGATTAGCCGAGCTTAAAGGGAACAAGGCTCCTATTTCTGCTCCTGATTCCTAAGCTTGGGTGGGATTTTTTCCCTACTTTTTTACTCTCCCACTTTTCCTTCCTCAAATAACCTCTCCTGGATCCTCATTATGTTCTGGAAGTTTTGGGTGTGCTGGTTTTCATCTCCAGCCCCAAAATGTGGCTCATCTTCCTTTATTTCAAACCAAAAGCCAAATTTAGGGAAAAATTCCCTGTTTTCCTTTTATTTTTTCTTCCAGACACTCACAATGCATTCCTCCTGCAGAAAAGCAACAACACATCTGGAGAGTGTTTTCCAGGAATTATCAGACCAGTGTCCTCAGCTTCATATTTTTATGTGCCACACATTAAAAATCACTGAAGGGATAAGGGAACCCATGAGAAACATTTTTTTTTAAAGCAGCAAATTAAAAAAAAAAAAATTATAAATGTATTATATCTATAATTATTATATTAAAAATATAAAATAAAGTGAAATTTCCATTTGGGAAGGATGGGAACTGGATCTTATGGAGGAGTTTGCAGTTGAAAAAGCTGTGATTTGTTGATTAATTCCGGATTTTTTTCCCTGGAGGTATCCTCAGGGAGGGAGGAAACATTTGGGAGCAAAGGGATTAATGTTTTAGGCTGGGCTGAGGATCCTGGGGAAAAGCAGAGCATGGATGTGCAGGGATTGGGATTTTTCCTGGTGGAAGGAGCCCTGTGTGGCTCTGTCCCTAAGTCTGCAGAGATTCCGAGTCTTACAGATCCTCTGGGAATGGATCTTGGGAAAATCTTGGTGATTTCAGAGGTTGTTAAACTTCAAACATTTTTGGGAATTGTGTAGAAGGGCTTTGACACTCAAAATGTGGTTTATGGATCCCGGTTGTCCATGGAAGGGATGCAGGGATATTCTGGATGCACATGGGCACACAGATCCCTCATTTTGGGACACTCCAAGCACCGAGGTGCTGTTCCATATGGAAAAACAATTCCTGAGGAGCCCAAACAAGCAATAAACTCCCAAAAAATGCTCTCAGTAAATAAATCCTGACCCCAAATCTGTTGTGCTTCCTGCCCTTCCTTTCCATGCATCCCTTGATGAGCTGCACTTGGCAGGTTCAAAAGCACCTGAATTCCTTTATTGGCTCGTTCCAAGGGGATATAAAGCATTCCCAGGAACCAATGGGAAGAAGGATCCTAAAAGCCATGGTGACAGCTGCATTCCAAAGGCAGAGAGACAAAGGAATGGTAGAATAATCTGGAGTGAAATAAAGATTTTAATAGGAAAATGAAGTCTTCAGAGAGTGAACATGATCCAAAGCAAACCAGACCTTTATTTGGGAATGTGGGAGAGAGGGAGGGGAAAAAAAAATCCTCTCATTTTTTCCCCCCTAAAGCAAATTGTTCCTCATGGAGCAGTTTCAGATTTGCTGTTAAATTATTAAACTCCTTCTCTGGGGAAAAGAGATCAAATAAACATCCAGCATTCCATGGTTTTTTGTATTTCATAACTGAAGGAGGTTTGGGTGAGTGGAAAAGCAGCCTGGCCGTGGATAACCAGGCAGTTGGAATAAAATCATCGGATGTTTGGGAATGCTGAGGAGATGTGGAGCCTTCGAGAAATCAACAGCTTAAAACAACAGCGGGGGAAAAAAATCATTTTATTGGGATCTGGAGGCCAAGATTTTCCCAGTCTGGAGGAAGTTGTGTCCCAACACATTGGATGGAGGAGATGGGGCATTTGTCTGTGCCAGAGCGAGGCTGAAAGGGACAAAAAGATGGGAATGGATCCAGGATTATGTCATGGATCAGAGCAGGTTTGGTTGGACATGTGGGAAGGAAGAGCCAAGGAAGGAGAGTCCAGCAGGAATGGGATCCTCCAGAAAATCCAGGATGGAAAATCCCTCCAGGACCAAGAGCTGGAGGAAAACCTTCTGGCATTCAGGGATGGCGGATATTCCATGGATGGCAGATATTCCATGGATGGCAGATATTCCATGTCCTAATTTCAGCATCCTCACACTTTTCCCAGTCTAAATTGGCTCTTCCCAATCTCATTTCCATGCCTGGAGTTTGCCAGTCTTGGAAGTCAGGGAGAAGATCCAGGAGTGCTGCAGTGGGTGCTGAGGTGAGCTGTCCATGCAGGTGGAATTCCTGCTCCAGGAATGTGGGAGAGGTGAGGCGATGATGGATGTTTGGGAATGTTTTGACCCCTTGTCACCCAGAGCAGCCACACCCTGAGCTTGGCTCAGCTGCAGGACCTGGGGATGGAGAGTGGGAACAGATCTTTTCCCACCTCTTTTTCACCTGGAATTAGGGCTGGATGTCCCCACACAAAAATCAGGCACGGGAGAGCTTTGAGATCTCAGTCTTGGCAGGTTTTCCTTATCAGAAGCCATCCCAAAGCAGAGATTCCCAAGGAAAGGAACCTGATTTCACCATCCCAGGATTTCCTTCCTGATGGCTCAATCAGATCTGTGCGAATCCATAGGAATTTGGGGTTTTCTGGATGCTTTTCTGAAGGAAAATACAATTCTACATCACTGGAAATTTGCTTTTTCAATGAGGGTTTGGATGTTCAGCTTGATTTCCAGCTGATTTTTCCAGATTTCCAGCAACAGGGTTTCCATGGGAAATTTTCCTGGATCTTGATGGAATCTACCCCCTACCCCAATAATGGAGTTAGGATGTGGGAATTTCAGGTTTTTCTCTTCAAACAGAGGAAATTTCATCCCTTCTGCTGGTCCAGAGGATCCTTCAATCCATATCTTTTTAGGGAAAAGCCTTTTCCAAGCTGTCCACACTCTAGGATTTTACATTTTTCCTCTTTTACTGTTAGGTGAATTAGGGTCAGCACCTTGGCCAATTTGAAATAAATTTTCCACAAAATTCCCTTTTCTCCTTTGCTTTCCATGATCAGGAAATTCTCTTTTCATGGATATGCAACTGGGAAAAGGAAACACAAAGGGAAAATCAATTGATCTGGAAGGAATATTTGAGTTTGAGTTTTGGCTCCCCAACTATTGAGATAAAAATCAGGAAAATGGGATGGAAAAGGAAATTTTCCACAGCTCGTAGGCTGAGTTGAACAGATTGTGTGAAAAGTTCTGGGATGAAGCAGTGCTTTTCGATCTGGAATCAATCCTGGCAGGAAGTGGAAACATTTGCCGTGGAGTGGGAAACAACACATGGTTGTTGCATTATATTTACCCAATAAAGTCCCTTTTTTTTCATGTAGGATTGGAAAAAAAACCAGCATTTAATAAAAAAAAGGATGCTGGGAATGTTTTTCCAGTTAAACAGGGAGAGATGAGGAATATTTTTTTCCATTTTCTCAGGATTTTAGCAGGTAGGGAATGATCCTTCCATGATCTGGAAAAATAAACAAACGTCGGAAAAAAAAAAATAAACAAATACCTTTAATTTTCGCCTGGTGACGTTGAGGAGAAATATCCCTCCTGCATCCAGATCCCAACCCATTCCATCTGCCATTCCCATGGAGGAGAGAGCCCCTGGACACCTTGGAGCTGAACATTCCCCAGTGCTCCCCGCTGCCAGGCTGGGGGAGAAGCGCTCGGCAAGCCGGGCTGAATTCCCGGCTTTGATTGCCACGTGTGTGGGATGCCACAGGAGGAGCGTGGGCAGGGAAGCCATGGAAGGAGCGTTCCCACCTCCACACGGCATTTCAGGAGGAATCAGACCCTGCCTGGAAGGAGAAGGACCCGCTGGCGAGGTTTGGGGTTGTGTAACGGGATGGAAGCGCGGCGGGAGCGCGCGGGTGGTGGGACGCAGGATGTGTCACCTCCTGCCCCCACACAGGGCTCCAGGTGAGGATCCTGCTGGATGTGGGGCTGATCCATGAGGGGTGACATGTGGGCATGGCACAGGTTCTGGCTGGTGAGCTGTTCTACGGTTCAGGAAGGTTTTCCGTGCAAACCTCGGGAGTTGTCTCCATGGAGGTGCCTGTAGGAGCACAAAGTGTGGCTGGAGCTCTCCCAGAGCCTCTCCTTTGCTGGGCAGCTGATGAGTTCACTTGTCCAGGGGTTTAGAATCCCAGAATTCCAGAATCACTGAGGTTGGAAAAGCCCTCCAAGGTAATAGAGTCCCAGCTGTGCCTGGTCCCCACCTTGTCACCAGCCCAGAGCTCTGAGTGCCACATGCAGGAATTCCTTGGACAACTCCAGGGATGGGGACTCCAAACCTCCCTGGGCAATTCCAAGGCCTGACCAGCCTTTCCATGGAGAAATTCCTCCCGATGTCCAACCTGAGCCTCCCCTGGCACAGCTTGAATCCTTGGATTTCTCAGATGTGTCAAAGCGTGAAAGCTCTGCCAGGTCCTTCACACCTGGAAGGAATTTCCCAGGATGGGGACTGGGGAATGGAGGGGCTGTGGGTGACCCCTGGAATGGCCATGGGAATGTCAAGATCATCCAGTGCCACCCCTGCCATGGCAGGGACACCTTCCACTGTCCCAGGCTGCTCCAAGCCCCGTCCAGCCTGGCCTTGGACACTGCCAGGGATCCAGGGGCAGCCACAGCTGCTCTGGGCACCCTGTGCTGGGCCTGCCCACCCTCCCAGCCAGGAATTCCTTCCCAATATCCCATCCAGCCCTGCCCTCTGGCAGTGGGAAGCCATTTCCTGTGTCCTGTCCCTCCATCCCTTGTCCTAGGTCCCTCTCCAGCTCTCCTGCAGCCCCTCAAGGCCCTGGAAGGGGCTCTAAGATCTCCCTGGAGCCTTCTCTTCTCCAGGCTGGATAATCCCAGTTTTCCCAGCCTGGCTCCAGAGCAGAGGAGCTCCAATCCTCTCATCCTCTTCCCAGCTCTCACAGGGGCTCTCCAGTGATGGAAATGTTTCCATTTCCAGGGAAACAGCACCAATTCCTTAATTTTTGCTGCTCAGAGCTGGTTTCCACAGAAACATTTCAAACCCTGAACCTGGAGGACTTTCTTCCCTCAGTTCTCCTTTATCCCATTCCTGATGGGAATTATCCCAACCCAGAGCAGCTCAGACCTTCCCAGTGTCCTGAACGTTTCCCAGCCAGGTAAATCAGGCTGGGAAGAGGCTCAGGATTTAAACCAAGAGGACACTTGTGCTTATTCCTCATAATTTTTAACCTTTGCCTGTTAGAAAACCTCTCCGTGGTTGTCTGGGAAGGGAGAGACAACTGGAGACCAGGAAAAAACAACTTTCCTTTTCTCTGAGTGCCTGCAGCTGTCAGCTGAACCCATTCCTGCCCTCTCCAGAACAACAGCTGGAGCAGCCAAAAATGGGATGCTGGGCATGAAGCAGAGCTCCTGCAGGGATCATTTACAGCCAGCACCTCGCAGATGCCACTTCCGTTAAAAAACATAAACTGGGCAGGAAAAAAACACCCCACAGATGGAAAAATTATTTGCCTGACATTGGGAATTCTTGTTGTTACATGACCCCCGCCATGTGTTGCGCTGGAAAAGGCGGGAGGGGAAGAAAAGGGAAACTGGAGGAAGGAAAAATTCTCCGTGAATTCGCTTTTCACCTGTTGTCTCAGGCTGGGGTGTCTGGGGATGTCTGCGCTGGTGGGGGCAAGATGGGGCCACTGGTTTGACTCCAAGGATTCTCTTCCCCAGAAATATTTCCAAAAGGATGGAAATTTCTTGCCAGCAGTTGGGGTTTTTTTCATTTGCTGGCTTGTGGAGTGATGAAATTGGGTGTTCTTCCCTAGAAAATCCCATTCCAGCTCAAGTTGGAGTGAAGGAAAATTTGATAATGGGCTCTGATCTGTTTGCTGCTGGTTACCCAGGGAATGTCTGGCTGCAGAATGGGGTGGGAGGGAATAGAGGGATGGAACAGAAATCCTGGCACAGGGAGGCTCCTGTGGGCCACACACCTCACTCCATCCTGGCTGCATCCAAACCTGTGGAAGCACAGTGGGATCCCAAAATCCTGACACACACAGAGCCATGGAGCTGGGATGAGGATGTGGTGGGCCTGCATGGATAAAGCATCAGGAAAAGCTTGGATATCAAGGAAAAGCTCTGTGGTGGGGCACTGAAAAGGATTCCAGGGAATGGTCACATTCCCAAGGCTCCAGGAGCCTTTGGACAATGCTCTCAAACACAGGGTGGGATTGTTGGGATGTCCTGGGCAGGGCCAGGAGTTGGATTTGATGATCCCGATCCCTTCCAGCTCAGGATATTCTGTGATTCCATGAAAACATCCCTTCCACCAAAGAATCATCAGCCCTTTTCCCTGCTGTGGAGATATCCATAAGATCTGGGGAGATATCAATGTAATTTGTGAAAATATCAATATAATCTGTGAAAACATCAATGTAATCTGTGAAAACATCAATGTAATTTATGAATATATCGATGTAAATATTTGGGAAGATATCAATATAATTTGGGAACATTTCAATGTGATTTGGGAAGATATCAATAGAATTGTGAAAAAACCAATACGAATTCTCAATATCCCGGAGAAAACATTCCCAGGATTTCTCCTCCAGTGCTTCCCAGGTCCAAAGTTCCTGCAAACACTGATTAGTTCCAGCCCTGCAGCTGATTAATCACTGCCTCCCCTCAGTGCTGCAGCCCTTGTCAGCATTTCAGGGCTTTGTCCGGGGCTGATTTCCAGCATCATCCACTTAATGCGAGCTGCTCCCGCCCTGCACACGGCTCGTCCCGGGAGCCTCCGGCCCTGAATCCACATCCACGCTGGGGCCAGAGCCTCTCCCAGCTCCAGGAGTGACAGCAGAGGGGCCAAAAAGTGGGGACAAAGTAGGGACAGGAGCACGAGTGGGACAGAAATGGGGAGGAGATGGGGGGGCTTTGAGGGGATGGAGGCAGAACCTCCCCAGGCAGGGTGAAATGGGGAGAGAGAGGGGAAAAGAGGGGGAAAGAAGGGGAAAGATAGGGAAAGAAGGGGAAAGAGGGAAAAAGAAGAGGAAAGAGGGGGAAAGAAGGGGAAAGAAGGCGAAAGTCCTGGCACAGGGGCACAGGGAAAGTGAGGATCCTCATCCTTGGAGCTGTTTGATGCTCATCCAGGTGAAGCCCTGGAATTTCATCCTCATCTTCTGCCTCTTTTGGGGCTGGATTAGAGAGCTCCAGGGTCTCTTCAGACCTGTCCTAGCGTGACACAGGGCTTTTCAATTTCCCACAACATTCCAAAACTCCAGAAGTTCCAAAATGTGCATCCAAGCCACCAGGACCAGGATGACAACCCTAGAACATGGCAGGCTTCCCTCACCTCCTCTTTGTCCTCCCCTTCCTGGCATTCCCCTTCCCTCTCCAATTTGGGGCTTTCCGTATTGAGATTTCGGCATCACAGACCTGGATTCACTTCCCAGATCTCGGCACTGCCCATTCATCCCATCTGCCCCTCAGTCTGAATTTGGGAAGCTGCTCAGCCCCACATCCCCTCCCTCCAGAGCTCCCAGGAGCTTTGGGAAAAGGCAGCGAGTGCGAGGGAGGAGGGAACTTCTGCTTGGAACTTCAGCCTCCCCATTAAGAGCGAGCGGGAAGCGTTTGCTGGTGGGAGAATGTTCCCGGTGACAGGTCCTAAAATAATTGTGGAGGTGACATGAGTGAGCGACACCGATAATGAACGCGAGTTGGTGGAGCTGCCATCATTTGCTGCACAGCTCTGTGGTCCCCAAGGAGGCTCTGCCACCCCCGCCGGGCCTAATTTAGGAGAAAGTTTGGGAGTTTGACTTCACCCTGAGCAGAGCCGCCGTGCTCCAACTTTTCCCGTTCCTCTGGTGAAAGATAAACATTAACTCTTGGCTGGTTGAGGGTTCGGATTTGATTTCCAGCTATTTTTCAGCCCTCTGGGAAAGAGTAATTCCATGGTGACTCAGTGTCCCAAAAAATGTGCCCAGTGTGGTGTCCTCACCCATCGGGATTATCCCAAAGGAGTTCACCCCTTTTTAGCAGGAGATCAGGGATCATTTCCAACGTTGGAAGGAGCAAGTGTCTCTTCCAAAGGGTCCTTTTCCTTGTGGCTTTCAGGCAGTTATGGTACAAATGTTGGGAAAAGGATTCAGGATCAGGAAAGCTGATCATGGCCACAGGGCCGGAGCTTTGTCAGGATTTGGAGGTGTGTTTGTATACACTTGGATTTTTTTCCAGCTCTGGAAATTTAGATTAAAAGCTTTTGGAGGGACAAATCCCTCTGGATTTGGAGCAGAGCTGGACTGTCTCTGTGAATAAATGGAGACATTTGGGGTGTGATGGTTTAATTTAGAGGTGGAACCTGATGCTGGGCTGAGATGATGCCAACCTCATCCAGTCTGGGAATCCCCCAGATTTTGGGCTGGGAGCCATGAGGGATTTGGGCTGTGGGTCCAAACTTCCACCCTGGAGCCTTTGGGAAGCTCAGGATACCAAGGGACGATTTTCTGCTTTATGACACACTGAGGTGATTATTCAGGTGATTATTCCTGTTCCTCCCTTCAAATCTCCCAGCAAACTTCTACTTGTGCCTCCAGCAACGAGGATTTCCCATGATCCTGGGAAAAAAGCTGACGTTTTGCTGGAGAAATACACTGAATCTTCAGGAGCATCCCTTTGGGTTTTTCCATTATTTTAAATCCAGACAAGCTCAGGGAGTTCCTGTTTGTGTCAATCCAGCAAGGACACCCCACCCTCCCTCCTGACATTCCATGGAGCAGGTTAAAGAGAGGAGAAAAAGTTGGGATGAAGGCTTGGGAAGCAGCTGGAGGAGGGACACCAGGACTGCAGGATTTGGAGAACAATTCTCCTGAGTTTTCCTCCTCAGTCCCTGAGATCCCTTGAGTTCCAAATCCATTCCATGGGATGTGTCTTCCTCTCCTCTCCATATCCAAAATCCTTCCACCACACCACTCAAATCCCTGCCAAATCCCCATTTCTGCTGGGATTACCCATATTCCAACCCCCTCCAGAAGTATTAAAACTTCCCAACATTATCATTCCAGATAATTTAGTTTTCCTCTAAATTAATTAAGTCACTAATTTTATGACCCTTTCCTTTTCATCTGGGAACTCGTGTTCCAGAGAGAATTCCAAACCCCCTCCAGCTTTTCTTTCCTGTATGTTTCCTCCAGAGCATCCTAATTAATGATCATCAGCTTCAACGCCTCCAGATTATTGCAAATGAGTGATGCCTCCCTAATTAATAACGCCTTAATCACGTTATCAACCTTTGCCATTGCCAGACAAACTGCATGGAGAGGATTCCTCCGTTTGGGAAGCTCTCCATGGAAATGATGGATGGTTTGGAAGGAATCCCTGTGTGTTTGACACGTGTTTTTCCCATGTTTATCCCCAACACTCCATTCCGAGATAACGTTATCAGCAAAGGTGTTACCAGGGCAAATTTCCTTCGTTTATCACCTGCTCTAGGTGTCAGGGTTAACACAGCCCAGGGATCCTTGGGAATCCTTGGATTTGCTCTCCTTTGCCTGGGATAATTGCAATTAACAACATTGATTGTTTTCCTGCTGCAGATAAGGAGTGACACCCACACCGGGCTGAAGGTTTTTCAGTGCAAATCTGGGAAATATCACAGATCTTTATTCCCCTCTAGCGGCACATCCACAAAAATCCAGCTGAATATCCAAACTGCTTCTTCCTCGGGGATCAGATTTTTTGTATTGCTTTGCTTCCCAGTCCAAATATCCAGGTGATATTTAGTTATTAAATTGATTTTTGGTATGTCGAGGGTGGAGGAGGCATTTCCAGCTGCTGCTTTTTCCAGGGTGGGAATGGGGATCACAACACGTTGTCCTGGAAGAGATTCACCTGTCACTCACCACAGGATAAAATCAGGAATCCTTTGGCGCTCCAGAAGAAGATTTGATGGGAAGAGGAGGAGCATGTTGGGAGAATCAGCATCACCTGCCTTGAAGGTGCTGGGAGAGCAACTCCATCCCAATCCCTGCATGGAAAAATGGGACTGGGGGGCTCCCAGGGAGGAATTTGTTAGAGGGAAACTATTCTGGGATTGATGTGACTTTTTTATCCTGCAGGAGAAGGAGGCTGAGCCCATCTGGGTGTCCACATGGTGGGACTGGGAACACTCCTGGAATGTCCAACTGGGCCACTTTGGATGGGTTCACCCTCTAAAGCAAACCTGGAAAATCAGAGAGATGTGGAAACCCAGCAGAGATGGGAGAGAGGGAATAACATCAATGGGAAAATCCTGATTATCTGTAAAATGTAAAATATTCCTCTTTTTTAAGCTTTTGTGGTAATTTTGGTTGACTGCAGAATTCCCCAATTTCCAGCTTTGGATTTGATTCCTCCAGGCAAAGCAAAAGAGGGAAGCTAATGGAACCTCAATTCCCTTGGAAGAAAAACAAATAAAATCCACTTTTTTAGCTCCAGGGTCAACACCTACTGAAGACTTCCTTTAAAAAATTAATAAATGATAGAACTAACAGCAGAATTTCCTTCCAAATTTTTTTCCTAAAATACAAGAGTGGCCTCTAGTGGTGTAATCTCCTGAGTTGTCCTTCCCAGGATATGGAAAAACAAGTGATTTGACTTAATAATTAGTAATAAACACACAGTATCTGACTTACTAATTAGTAATCAAACATAATTAGAAAATTTAAGAACTCTTTTGGGAACTCAACCCTCTTTTCCCAATAGTTTTTCTGCTCCTTATCAATCCTGATCTTCCCAAGACAACCTTACATCAAAAATTAGGCTAAAATGAGGAGAATTTAAAACTGGTATTATTTGGGACTTTTGATACTCTTACAATGGGAGATAAAGTTAATCCTGAATATTTTTTTTAATAAATCAAGACCTGGAATGAAGTTTGGTTTGGGGCCTGCTATGGGGCCTTGTTTGGGGCCTGGCTTGGTTTGGGGCCTGTTTTTGGCCTGGTTTGGGATTTTTTTGGGGCTTGTTTTGGGGTCTGGTTTGGTTTGGGGCCTGGTTTACCTGCTTTGGGTTCTCCTTTGGGGCCTGGTTTGGGATTTTGTTTGGGGCCTGGTTTGGGATTTTGTTTGGGGCCTGGGTTGGGTCATCTCCAGGGCCCAGCTGCAGAGTTTTCATGTAGCACTTCCAGAGAAGTAAAATCATTTTTTCCCAGGATAAACCCACACATCCCACATTTGCTGTCCCCTCAGGAGCACCCCGAGCTGGATTCTCCTTCACCCCAGTGGCTTTTGATTTCCACCTGATCAGACAAATGAATAAATGACTTTAAAGCATTGAGAAACCACTTTTGGGAGTGGTGATCAGTGCCAGCTCTCTCTAAAGCTGTGCCAATCACTCTAGAGGATTACTTTGATTATTCCTGGTTTTTTTCCCTCTTTTTGCTGCCAACTTCAGGCCCTGCTTTGTGCAATTCTCAGGTTCAGCAGGAAGGGAAATGAGGATAAATAACTGTGCCAAAAAAAGACAATGATTTGAGCTGCTCTGGAGGTTTGGGTAAAGCAGCAAATCCCACAAATTCCCTTTCAAAACTGAGGGAAAAGGGCTGGATGAGGACAGTGTTTCCTGGCAAGGGTTTATCAGGAATAGACATCGCACAAAAAGCATCACTTATTTCTAGTGAGAGTCCTTCAATCACAGGTGAAAAAATGTGGGAAGAGGAGTTGCATAGAAATCCTTTCTGGATTTATAGAAATGCTTGGATCTGGCTTTAGGGGCTGAAGATTGGAACTTTTTGCCCTGAGGATGGATCTGTACAAGGGAAAATCCGGTGGCTACGTCGTGCTGCTCCTTGTTCCTCGCATGTTCCCATGTCACAGGGAATGGCTCTGCCCGAAACAGGGCAAAGCCAGCCCAGCCACCTGCAGGAGAATCCTGGGAATGGTGGCAAAAACCTCATTGGAATGATGGCAAAATCCCCCTGGGAATGATGGCCAAAATCTCATGGGAATTATGGAAAAAAACCCCTAGGAATTATGGCAAAAAAATTCCTGGTAACAATGACAAAAGCCTCCTGGGAATTGTGGCAAAAACCTCCTGGGAATTATGGCAAAATCCTCCTAGGAATTACAGTAAAAAAACCCCTGGGAATTATGGCCAAAATCTCCTGGGAATTATGGTAAAAAAAAAAAAATCAAACTGGGAATTATGGCCAAAACCTCCCTTGGCGGGGCTGCGGAGGAATGGTGGGAATTCATGGCCAAGCTCTGTTCCAGACCAGGCAGGAGGGGAAATTTCCCTTAGGAAAGCACAGGATGCCCATTTTATATGGAATGGGAATGGTTTGGGTTGGGAGGGACCTTAAAGCCCATCCACTTCCAACCCCAACACCTTCCACCATCCCAGGCTGCTTCAAGCCCTGTCCAGCCCGGCCTTGGACATTCCAGGGATGGAGCAGCCACAGCTTCTCTGGGAATCTGTGCCAGGGCCTCCCCACCTCACTGGAAAAAACTTCTTAATATTTCATCTAAATCAACCCATTTTTAGGTCAAACCCATTGCCTGTTGTCCTATGAAGAATTCCTATTTCTGGAGCTGCTGGACGAGGTGCCCTTGGCTGCCCAGGCAGGCTGTGCCCCCCCCGTGCTCCTCCAGGCGTGTCCCAGCTCCTTTTCCTCGGGAGCACAATGATCTTCCCTGACCTTCCAGCTCAAGCTGTTCCCACAAAAACAGGAGCTCCACGTATTCTCTCTCCTCATCACTCAGGATGGAGATTTCGGAATTAAAAATTAATTTTAAAAAAACCCCTTCCATTAACAAAAATGTTTTATTTATAAAATCTTTCTTTATGAAACCATTTTATTTATAAAAATATTTTACTTTACTCCAACATCCCATAATCCCTCTCCTTGTCAGTTGGAATGCAGATTTTTTAATTAAAAATTAAATTTTATTGATTTTTTAAGTAAAAATATTCCCATTAATACAACATTTTCTTTATAAAAATATTTTATTTATAAAACTATTTTATTCATCAAATATTGCACTTATAAAATTTTTTGCTTATAAAAATATTTATTTCTTTTCAATTTTTGAATTTATTTTTATTTAAAAATCCTTCTTTCAATTTAAAAATCATCACTGGCTCATTTCATTAAACTCCACCATTCCAAACCATTCCTGACATAACTCATCCGCTAAGGATTTTTTCCCTTATTTATCCCAGCTCCACCAATGGATTTAAAGGTTGTTTTCCTTCTTTTATTTGGAAAAGCTGTTCCAAAGCTGTGTCAACTTTTCCATGGAAACAGCCCCGCCTCTGCTCCGGGGCTCGGAGCTGTGGGGAGCACTGGGAGCACTGGGAATTGGGGCAGAACAGGAATTTCTGGGAGCTCTGATGGATCAGGAGAGCTCCAGGGAAGGGAATATTTAAACCTGGAATGGGAAAGGCACAGAGAGGGAAAAACTCCCTTTTCCTTCCTGGTGTTCCCAGGCTGATCCAAAATTCCCTTTTCCTTCTCATCCCTACTGAAGGAATGATGCTGGAGCTGCCATGGGGTACCCAGATCTTCCACCCCTCTTGCAATTTATGGGAAGCAGTTGGAAACAGGAAAAGGAATGGGAAAAGGAAAAGGAATGGGAAAATTAAATTCAGAGCCCAAAGTGACTTTAAATAAATCCCCAAAGTGCTTTTCCCAAGGAAGTAACCGAGGGTAAAAAAGCAGGGGCATGAAAATCATGGAATTCTTGAATGGTTTGGGTTGGGAGGGACCTTCAGGCTGATCCAGGTCCATGGGCAGGGACGATTCCCACCATCCCAGGGTGCTCCAAACCCAATCCAGCCCGGCCTTGGACACTCCCAGGGATCCAGGGGCAGCCACACCTCTGGGAAATCCATTCCAGCCCCTCCTAGGGAAGAATTCTTTCCCAATATCCCATCTACGTCTCCCCTCTTTCACCTTAAAGCCATTCCCACTTTTCCAGCTCATGCACAAATCCCAGAGATTTTATTGTGGCTTCGTTGTTTTTTCCTTTTTTTCCCTTTCTCCTGTTTAAAAAGATGCCAAAAACTCCCAAAGAAAAATTCTTTCCATGTGATCCCAGCACTTTCCCTCTTGGCTGGAACTCTGGATGTGGTTTTGGGTTCTGTGGTGGAGTTTTTTTCATCCTCTTTTTTTTTTTTAATCCCAATTTTTTTTGCTTTTTATTTCCATCCCTGGGAGAGGCCCTGCAGAATTCCAGACTGGCAGCGAATCCCGAGGAAACCGGAGTGGGACAAAGGCGCAGGAGCCCGGCACAAGTTGGTGCAAGCAAAGAAAACTAGGGGAAAATTTCCTTTTGCCAAGGTTTCCTAAGGATCCAGCCTGACTTTCCGTGTTTCTCTTGGATCCCAGCACGGGAGCTGCAGCCTGCCTGGAGAACTGCAGAACAGGAATAGCAAGGGAAGGAAAATCCAGGGATTCTAAGGGACGAGGTGAGTTACAGGGATCGGGAGAAAGGGATCGAATCCCCTGTGGGAGCAGAGCATTCCCACCCTGCTGAGCACATTCCTTGGGAAAAGCAGGAATGAGGGGTTTGGGAAGCGCTGCCTTGGCTTTAATTTGTCCCAATTAAAATTCCCTGTCCCCATTATCCACCCTGCACACCCCAGGACGGAGCTTTTCCCAGCGGGATGGATCCGATGTGGCCGCGGGAGACAGGGCAGGAAGGAGCCTTTCCTGGAGTCTCCACAGGCGTGGAAACTTTCATGGAAATTTGCGCTTCTCCAGCCTTTTGGAATGTGCTGCTCGCTCCGGGATGGGAGCGTGGCCGGGCGGGATCCAGGCACCGCATCCTGCTGGGAAAATCCCACCCGGACCCTCCGCAGGGACAGCCCCGACGGCTTCTCGCTGAATTCCCAGCGCTGGCAAATCCCGGGGAAAAGCTGCGGGAAGGGTGAAGGAGGGATCGGTGCCGGCCGCTTCCATCAGGGGGGTTTGTCCTGAGGGAGAAGCTGCCCTGGGAATGACTTTTACTGTAATTCCTGCTGAATCACCGCCTGGGCTGGCTCGGGAGCCGGGAATTCTGCCAGGGAGCCGCCCAGCCTGGAGCAGGGACAATTCCAGGACACTGCAGGAGTCAGAGGTGCGGGCAGGGACACGGAGAAGGAGAGAGGGAAGAGCTGTTCCCTTGGGAATCAGGAACATCCTCCTGCTCCCTGTCCCAGGGCAGGATGGCACTTTGGGAATTTGCAGGAATCCAGGTGCACGGGAGTGTTTCCATCCAGGCACAGCCTCTCCTCCCGCAGCACCTCCGTGGAATTGTGTTAAATCCACCCAATCCCCCAGGTGTGCAGGGATATTTCCTTGGGAACCTCGTCTCTTCCCATTCCTGGTGAATCCCTGGTGAATTCCTGGTGAATTCCCAGCAGGTGAACACCCCAGTGGTTGCTGCTCAGGGCTGGCTCCTCCCAGGATGGAGGAATTCAGGGAATCACCCTCACTGGAAAAAGACCCAGGCTCAAAGAAAGCACCAGAAAATTAAAAATAAACCAGATAATTGGAAAAGGAGCTGCAAATTCCTGGACAGATGTTCACCCAGGCACTGCAAATCCAGATGCAGCTCCACTCCTGGATCTCTCCACGGCTGGATCCCGTTTTTCCCTCCATTCCTGCCTCTCTCACAGCTCCAGCAGCACTTCCAGCCCCTCTTCTCCATCATCCCAGGGTTGGATAAACACCCGGACAAGGACATCGCTCATCCTCCAACCACGACAGGCAGTGGGAATTCCTAACCCACTTCCTTTTGGGGATGTAAATATTCCTGCCTGGGAGTTCTCAAATCACAGCCCAGCTCCTCAAGGGTCTCCGGGATATTTTGTCCGACAGGAGCTGCTGGAGCTCGGCACCGGAATCCAGCAGCATTTTCCTTGGAAAACGCACAAACTCCTCCAGTGTTTTGGGCTTTTCCACAAGGAGCTGCCCACTAAGAAATTTTAGATCCTCCTGGGAGAGAAAATTAAACAAACCCCGGAGAAATCCTTTCCAAGAGGAAGCGCAGTGTTTGGACAATCCCAGCCCTGAGGATGCTTCGTTTCCTTCTGCTCCCGATCCAAGGAGCTCCAGAGCCGTGAGGAGCTTCAGGCTGGAGAGAAAATAAAAGGTAAAAAGGCACAACTGGAATATTTTCCATGTGTGGAATGGTGCTGAGCTTCAGGGCTGGCACTTCCGTGAGTTTTCCATCAAGGTTTTGGGTTTAACTGTGGGGTTTTAATCAAGGTTTGTCCCGAATTAAAAGGGGAAGTGCCTGGTGTTGTCCATGAATTTAAAGGAAGGATGGTCGTGGATTTCTTTTCCAAGTGAAGCCCTAGGAATAATGGGAAGGAAAATATCAGCAGGAATTCAGAGCGTGGCTCAGGGAATCCTGGAATTCCTGAGGTTGGAAAAGCCCTCCAAGACCATCAAGTCCATCCTGGGTTGGTTTTTAGGATTTTCTGCCCATTTAATCTTCCTGTGTTTCCATTCCCCGTTGGAAACTCAAAGATGGCTTTAAAAATTAATGGAAATGAAAAAGGATTTAATGACATGGAATTTAAGCCACGAATGCTGATGGAAAAGGGGGATTGACCGCTCCTCCAGCTGCTACTGGAATGAGGTACAGTTACAAATCCAAAGGTATTTCCAGTTCTGACAGATTTCAGGAAAGAACATTCACTGCTCTCAGAGAGCAAGTCATTATTTTCCTGCTAATAGGGATTTCTTGGATTTCCAGGAAGCTGGAAAGGTGTGACTGACACTTCTTTTGGAGCAGGGAAGAACGGGGAAAAAAAACATTTCCCAGGAACGCTGGTCCAATCCCACTCCTGACACGTTTTTCCTCCTTTTTTTTTTTTTTCCCCCTTGGCTCATTTTGTTCCCAGGAAAGCAGCTCCAAGGCTGGAATTTCTTCCTCCTTCCCTCTCTCTGGGTGTCCATGGAATGAAATCCACGAAATCCATGAATCCTGGATTTCCAATGGAATCCAGGCCATCCAGCACCTCCTTCCCGACCTATTCCAGGAATTCCAGCTGGTGGAAGAGGAGCCATGCCCAGCCTGGGGTCAGCCTGAGTCCATCTCACTAATTGGACTTTGGAGAAGATCCATGGAGGCATCGATCCAAGAAATCTGTCCTGGATGAGGCTCCACTGCAATCAGTGGAATGACACTAATTACACATGGAATGGGAATGAGTGGTCAATCTCCAGCTCCAATCCTTCTCTGGGAACAGGTCAGTGAGGAGCCAGAGAAAATTCCTCTTCTTTTCACTCATTCCTAGGGAGGGGTTAGAGCTGATTCTGGGAAAAATCAGGGAAAAAATGCCTTAGATGTGGAAAATAGAGGAATTTTCTCTGGCTCCTCACTGACCTGTTCCTAGGGAAGGAATGAGCTGAATCTGGGAGAAATCCAGGGGGAAAAAAAGCCTCAGATGGAGAAAAAAGAGGAATTTTTTCCCTGGATTTCTCCCAGAATCAGCTCAAATTTTCCCTAGGAAACAGGTCAATGAGGAGCCAGGAAAAAATCCTCTTTTTTCCCCATGTGAGGCATTTTTTTCCCCATGGATTTATTCCAGTATCAGCTCCAATCCCTCTCTAAGAACAGGGGAAAGAAGAGGAAATTTCCCCCTAGATTTCTCCCAGAATCAGCTCCAATGTTCCTTAGGAACAGGCCAGTGAGGAACCAGAGAAAATTCCTCTATTTTCCCCACCTGAGACATTTTCTCCCTGGATTTCTCCTAGCATCCAGAACCTTTGGAGCTCACCGGGAACAGATGAAAATCTAACAAAAAGGATTCCCAAACCCCAGAGTTTATGCTGAGCAAATCCAGTTTGGTGCAGCTCTTTGGGTTTCTATTCCACATGTGGGAAAATCAGACTGGAAAATACACACAGGAATTCCAATTGGAAGAGAATATGGCAATGGATAAACCATGGAAAGAAGTCACCAGCAAGAGGCTGCCGGAGAACATTTAAAGATAGAAATGCTTTTGATTTATTTCGGTTTTGTTTTTTTTCTGGGCGTTTCCTCCCAAATATAATCAGGTTTTGGCTCTATATTTAAATAAAATTCCATATTTCGCCCTTCATTTTGAATTTTCTGGGACACTGAGGCACCAAACAAACCAACAGAGCATCACTGTTGTCTTTTCCCCAGAAATTTCCTGTAGTGGTTGTTCCAAGAGCTTTTCCAGCGGAGCTTCTGCTCCCGGCAGGTTTTGTTTGGCTTGGGATTTTTTTTCCCCCGTCCTTTTGTTGACCTGGTGTCTCTCAGCAGCTGTCACAGGTAATGCCAGCCAGGAATCGCCTTTCCCAGCGCTCCCAGGGCACCGTTCCCACCCGGAGTCTCCCGGTGCCACTCCAGCATCCGTTAATAATTAACCCCAAGGAAAGCACTCGCCAGGTGGCCCTGATTGGGATCGCCCCGTTAATGGTTTGTGTTCCCTCTCCTGTCCAGCTGCTCCCGAGGATGAGCGCCGTGGTCCTGCTGCTCCTGCTTTCCGCCGGGAACGGCGGATCCCAGCCGGAGCGGGCGCTGCCCCGGCGGCGCCTGTCGTGCGTGAGGTGCTGCGGGCCCTCGGAGCAGCCCGTGTCCATCGTGTCCCAAAGATCCGCCAGGATGAGCGCCCACCCCGAATATTCCGTGCCCAAAATCCAGCCCACCATCGACATCACCATCCTCAAAGGTGGGTGCAGCTCGCTCCCGGCCTTCTCCTTGCTGCTCGGGCCTTGCCTACGGCAAACTTCAGCCCAAAATTCAGAATGAGGGCAAGGGGTGCTCAAAAGTGCACAAAATAAGGTCAAGGGGTGCCCAAAATGTGGTTGTGCCCAAAGGTGACCCAAAGTGCCAAAACGAGGTCGAGGGGTGTCCAAAAATGTGCCCAAACAAAGGTTAAGGAGTGCCCAAAATGTGGTTGTGCCCAAATGTGCCCCAAAGTGCCCAAAAAAGGTCAAGGGGTGTCCAAAAATGTACCCAAGCAAAGGTCAAGGAGTGCCCAAAATGTGGTTGTGCCCAAAGGTGCCCAAAATGAGGTTAAGAGGTGCCCAAAATGTGGTTGTGCCCAAAGGTGCCCAAAATGAGGTTAAGAGGTGCCCAAAATGTGGTGGTGCCCAAACACGGCCCAAAGTTAATCCTTCTGGGAATTGAGAAGCTGCTGGTATCTAATCAATATTCCTGGGTTAATCCTTCTGGGAACTGGGAAGCTGCTGATATCTGATTGATATTCCCAGATTAATCCTTCTGGGAACTGGGAAGCTGCTGATACCCGACCAAGATTCCCAGGACTGGGCAAACAACACCCCAGCATCTCCTCTGCTGCTGATCTCCAGGCCATTCCTGGAAACCCGAGCTTCCCACCCCTGTGTTTGACCTGTTTCTCCCTCACCCTGGCAGGCGAGAAGGGCGAGATGGGCGAGAGGGGATTCCCTGGAGCGGCGGGGAAGGCGGGAGAGCGAGGATCCCGCGGCCTGAGTGGCCGGAAGGGCCAGAAGGGCCAGCCCGGTCCCCAAGGCCACTCCTGCAAGCAGCTCTTCGCCGCCTTCTCCGTGGGCCGCCGCAAGCCCCTGCACAGCTCCGACTACTTCCAGCCCGTCACCTTCGACGTGGAATTCGTCAACCTCTACCAGCACTTCAACATGTTCTCCGGGAAGTTCTTCTGCTACGTGCCAGGGATTTACTACTTCAGCCTCAACGTGCACACCTGGAATTTCAAGGAGACCTACGTGCACCTGATGAGGAACGAGCAGGCCGCGGCCATCCTGTACGCCCAGCCCAGCGACAGGAGCATCATGCAGAGCCAGAGCCTGATGCTGGATCTGCAGGAAGGGGATGAGGTTTGGATCAGGATGTTCAAGAGGGAGAGGGAGAACGCCATTTACAGCGAGGAGTCGGATGTTTACATCATCTTCAACGGGCACCTGGTCAAACCCGCCCTGGAGTAGGAGCTCCTCAGCTCCAGGGCAAAGCTTTGGGCCACCCAGCAGTGGCTTCCCTCTAGAAGTGCATCTCTAATTCCGTTTGGAATGGTTGTAGCCCTGGAAGAGTTGTTTTTCCACGTCCGTGTGGATCCAAGCTGAATTCCAGAAGGTTCCCAGCTCCCTTTGTGGCCCCTCAGGAAGATCCCTGGAGTTTGTCCAATTGACAGCAAAAATTTCCCTTCTTTCTCTGCATCTCCCATTCCATTTGGAATATCTTTAGCCCTTGGAAGGGTTTTTCCACTCGTTTATGGATGGAGGGGACTGTTCCAACCACACAAGAATTCCAGAAGTTTTCCAACTCTCTGTGTAGCCCCTCAGGAACATCCCTGAAGAGTTGCCAAGTTGGCTGCAAAAATTTCCCTTCTTTCCCTGCATCTCCCATTCCATTTGGAATATTTTCAGCCCTTGGAAGGGTGGTTTTCCATCCTTGTGTGGATGAAGGTGACTGTTCCACCTGCACAAAAATTCCAGAAGGTTCCCAGTTCCCTGTAAAGACCCTCAGGAACATCCCTGAAGAATTTGCCAAGTTGACAGCAAAAATTCCACCTTGCTCTGCATCTCCTGCCCCATTTGGAATATTTGGAGGGTGGTTTTCCACCCCTTTGTGGATGGAGGGAACTGTTCCACCTGCACAAAAATTCCAGAAGATTCCCAGCTCCCTGTGTAGCCTCTCAGGAACATCCCCAAAAACTTGCCAAGTTGGCAGCAGAATTTCCCTCCTTTGCTGTGCTTTAGAGAAGGAATTACAATAATTAGAATATAATTGTGATAAAATAATTATCCCTAAGGACCAGAGCGGTTATCCAGGTGCTAATTAAGGAATTTTGTTATTCCTGCAAAAACCTCAGCTAATTAGAGCCCCGCTCAGCAGCACAAGGTTGGCTTCTCTCAGGCAGAAATTTTGGCATTAAAATCAATATTTTGCACAGAAATTAATCCCAAATTCCGGTTTGGTTCCATTCCATGTCATATTCCATGATTCCAGCAGAATGGTGGAATTAGAGAAATAACAGCCCATGGATTTGGGAAAGCTTTTCCAGGGAAACAGAGTTCAGTACAACCACAAGCTCCAGAGAAAAACTTCCCACAAAACATCCAACCTGCCTGGGAATGTGCTTCCCAGTTGAACAAAATGGTGGGAATTTGGGATTTGCCAAGCTGGGATTTCAGGCTGTGCTCCCATCTGGACATTCCCATTTTGGAGCACCATCATTTCTGGGAAATGGACGAAAAAACTGGAAAGAAAAAGGATTTTTTTTTTTAAATTTTTAGGGATTTGAGGTTTTTCCCCTAGAAATTCCCATCTTGGAGCACCATCATTTCTGGAAAATAGAGGGAAATGGGAAAGAAAAAGGAGTTTTTCTTCAAGCAGTGATTTTTATGGATTTGGGTTTTTTTTCCTAAAAAATTATGGATAGAACCGTGGTGTGTGCAGCAAAACCCCATCATTTTATCCCATTCCTTCTTTTCCTTTCTCCCAGTCTCTTCCCAAACCTTTTGTAAAAGGAATCCAGGGAAATTCTTGCCAGGAAAACGCTTTCATGGATCTCACCTCCTGCAGCTTTGGGAAAAGTAGCTGAAATAAAGATTTTGCTTTCAGTACCTGGGGTTGTTTCTCATTTTTCCGTAAGTTTTTCTGCATTCCCTAGCTAAAAGCACCACAGTGATCCTGGAAATTTCTCTGAGGAAAATTTTAGCTCCTCTAATCCAAAAGGAAGTTGTCACCAACACTTTTCCTCTTAATCAATCCCAAATCTTCAAGATCTCCCAATTTTCCTGAGAATAGGGACTTTTAAGTAGAAAATTCCGGATAAAAATGGAACCTAAGCCTTGAGTGTGCTCCTGCTTCCCTCATCCTGAAAAGGAAACCTGGGAAATTTCCATAATTTTAAAGCCACACTGGAGAGTTCCACATCTTTTCCCCTCCTTTTCCTACTTCTAAATCCTCCCTGTCCCACCCCTAGGTTGGAAAAAGAATTGCCAGGCTGGCAGGAGCTCTGTGGTGGAGCAGGAGCATTCCCAGCTGGTCTGGAATTCCTCATTCCTCACAGATCCAGCAGTTTTCCCACAGTTTTGGTTCATTCCCATCTCCCCTTTGCTTCACTGACTAAAATTACAATTAAAAATTCCCTGATTATTTCCAGGGCTGGAAAACCCCACCCAGAACGTGTTCAATCCACAGAATTCCGGAGAAGTCCCTTTCTCCTGGGAAACAGCAAAAATCCATCATTTTTATCCCTGAATAAACACATCTCCAGGAGAGATATTTGAAATTTCAGAGCCCTCATGACTCATCCCAGTGCCAGAAGCAGGGAAATCATTAAATCCACATCGATTCCAGGGGCACAACGGCCTTTCCAAGCATCCAAAGGGATCCACAGGAGCCTAAATTATCCCTAATGGCCTAAAAACCACCAGGAATCTCAACCTGCCAAGGTTTTTGGGGAAAAACTGGAATGTCTCAAAGCTGTGTGTTCGCACTGCCACATTTTAAATCACTTTCCCAGGGCTGGACACCCCTTTTTGGGAAGGAAATTTCCCTAAAATCCAACTTGAAGCTCCCTTGCTCTGTTTGTTCAACTTCCTCTATCCTGGGAATGCCACAATCCCTCATTCCCATCTCCCCCCAGCCTGTTTTGGGGATAAAGAGGGAAATCATTAAATCCACATGAATTCCAGGGACAGAATCCAGAGGGTGCCCACAGGATCCAGATGGCCTAAAAACCACCAGGAATCTCAGCCTGCCGAGGTTTTTGGCGAATTAATTGGAATCTCTAAAAGCTGAATGTCCAAAGATTTTCCCACTGCCACCTTTTAAAATCCCTTTTCCAGGGCTGGAATCCCTAAAATCCAACTTAAACCTCCTCTGCTCTGTGTTGTTCACTCGGGAATGCCACAATCCCTCATTCCCATCTCCCCCCAGCCTGTTTTGGGGATAAAGAGCCTGTTTGGGTGTGGTTTCATCCCTCTGGATGGATTTTTCTCAGGAATAACAACAGGCACCGGTGCCTTGGGCAAACTCTTCCCTTCCTCTGCAGGAGGAAACTTTGGATTTACGACAGGAACATCGAGATAACATCGAGGCCGATAAGGAAACCAGGCAACAAATCAGGCTAATGGATTGCCTCTGGATGAGTGGAACGGGATTTAATGACTCTGGCAAGGATCTATCCCATCCCAAGGATTGGGAGAAAATGCAGGAGATGGGAGGGGAAAGTGAGAAAACAAACAAAGAGCGCTTCCAAGCCAGGGAGCAATCCTGGCTAAAAGCTGGGATGGAGACTTCAGCCTTCCACACCCTCCCTGCAGGCTGGGAATGGCAATTCCCAAACCCTGCACAGGCTGGGAATGGCAATTCCCAAACCCTGCACAGGCTGGGAATGGCAATTCCCAAACCCTGGGAATGGCAATTCCTAAATCCTGGGAATGGCAAATCCCAATCCCTGCACAGGCTGGGAATGGCAATTTCCAAACCCTGGGAATGGCAAATCCCAAACCCTGCACAGGCTGGGAATCTCCATCCTTCCCTGGGATGAGAACTGGGATTCATTTGGAGGATTCCCTGTTCTTGCTCCATGCTCTGTTCCTGTAAATCCTGAGGATTCCTCATTCTCCTCCTGATTTTCCAGAGTGGTTTTATTTTTCCTGGCAAGATCCAGCGCCTGGAAAATCCATGTGTGCTCTCTGCCCTCAGCACCTTTTCCTTGCTTAATTTTGGGAGCTTTCCTGTTCTCTCCCAGGTTTTCCAGTAAAAGTCCCTGGGATTCTGATGGGGCAGGACCCTCCTGTGGGGAAAACTCTGGATTTGTGTCCTTGCAGGGCTGGATTTGGCCCCAGCAGAGATGTGGGAAGAGGTTCATCCCCTCAGGAATGGGCAAACAGGGAGGATGAGCTGGATCCCTGGGGTGAGGAGGGATTTGCTCCCCTATTCCCAAACCTGTGGATGTTTCCTCCCCAGCTGCATTTGTATTCCAGCCAAAAGCTTGCTGCAGAGATTTGGGAACCCAACAATTCCTGTCAGACATTGGGAATGACAGCCTAGTGCTATTTCCAGGGAAAATCATATCAAAATCAGCTCTCCAAGGAATTGCTTCCTGTCTGGATCGTTCTGGAAGTGAATCCCTCTCTGCTGGCTCCAGGCTGGAATGCTGCAATCTCAGCCACCCCAAGGCCATTTCAGGAGTCAAATTCCATGTGCAGAAAACTGAGGAATTGCCACTGGATTTGGGATTTTGCTGATCCAAAACCCAGCACAGAGCCTGTGAATTCCCAGGCAATCACATTGGAATCGTCTCCCTTTTTCCATGCAAGGAAGAATCCAAAACAATTCCTCCACCAGATCATTTTCCCTGTTTTTCCGTGTTTTCATCCATTTTAAGTCAGAATCCTGAATTTTTCCAGGATGGAAAAGACACCTGGACAGAGATGGGCTCAGTGCTGCCAGAGATCTTTTCCCACCTCAGTGATCCCGTGATTCCAGGGATGCTGAACCCTCCATTCCCATTTCCAGGCTCTGGCTGTGTGGCCCAGCTCAGCTCCAGGTTTTTTATCAGGTCAGAAATCCACGGATCTTCTTTTCCCTCCCTGAAAACGTGCTGGAAAAATCCAAACACCACTGAGTGCCATGAATTAATTCCATGGAAATGCCTCTGATTCCTGTCAGGAGCCAGGCACAGACAGTCAGGAAATAAAAGAATTCCAAGTGTGGGATGCAGGGCCATCAGCCCTGTCTGGCACCTGGCATATGGGGCTGGAATCTGTGGAAAAACGGGACAGGGGTGCAAACAGGATGCTCTCATTAATTCTGGGAATGCATAATTAATTAATTACCCTGCCCAGGAGAGCTGCTGTCACCACGGCTCCAGGAGCCAGCGCTTCTCCTCCGGTGAAGCAGGAATTGTGCACGGGATTTGTGTCCCCTGGCTCTTGGAATCAGGAATTGTGCACGGAATTTGTGTCCCCTGGCTCTTGGAATCAGGAATTGTGCATGGAATTTGTGTCCCCTGGCTCTTGGAATTAGGAATTGTGCACGGGATTTGTGCTGCCTGGCTCTGTTGCTCCTCCTGGATGCAGGAATTGTGCCCAGGATTGCTGCCCCATCCCTGGAAGTGTCCAAGGCCAGAGCCTGGAGCACCCTGGGATAGTGGAAATTGTTCCTGCTCATGGCAGGGGGTGGAATGGGATGAGCTTGAAGTCCCTCCCAATCCAAAGCATTCCATAATTCTTTGTTTTGCTGGGAAAAGCTAGGACAGCATAAATTCCTTGGAGGCCTTGGAGGGGTTTTTATCCTTTATTTTTTTCCACCAGATTCTCCAGACAAAACCGTGGTGGGATTCACCTCTGGAGCAGGGAGAGGAAAAGCCCCAGATCTCCCTCTGGAATATAAAATAGGGATCCTCTGGAGCAGTGGGGGCTGCAAACCTGGCTCTCCCATCCCAGAGGGATGCACCAGGATTATAAACCCCAAATCCAGCTGGCAGAGATGATCCATGGAAGGTGAGGGGAAAACTCTTCCCTGATAATTCCCAGCTCCCTGCACTTCCAGGCCTGGGCTGTGTTTGCATCCAGGGCCAAATCCCGACAGAAATTCCTCCATTATCTCCCATCCCCACAGGCCAGGATTGTTCATTCCCAGCTTTTTCCAGGGGCTGCTGCTTCTCCTGTTGGGAAAAGCTCTGCGGGTTCATCCCAGGCTGAGGGAACGGGACACACCCAATATTTGGGATGACTCCCGGCTCGAGGTCAGGAACAGGATCCAGGGCTTAAAGGCTCAGGAGAAGGGAGCCAGCGGGGACAGTGTCACCTTCTGTGACTTTCCAGGGAATGATGGGCAGACAGGGAGGATTAAGTGTTACGGGATTGCAGCGGGGAAGGGAGAGGGAGCACAGAAACCCCGGAGCGTCGCCCGTCCCATGGCAACAGTGCCGGATTTCCATGGAGTTATCCAAACAACACCCAAAGGGGCGGGAATGAACCATCCAGGAAAAGCAGGAGTGGGGTCAGGTGAGCAGCTGAGCCATTCCAGGTGAGCGAGGGGCTGGAGCTGGATAAAATATCCTGGGAATAAATCTGGGAATGGAATCAGCTGCTCCTGCCTGGGCTGCAGCTCCAAGGAGCAGGGGAAGGCACTGGAAACTGGGATTTGTGGGATTTGTGGGATTTAAGGATGCTGCTGATGGATCAAGGCTGGGCCAGGACTTTGTGCCACAGGGGATGTTTGGATCCCAGGGATAATCCCATCCCTGGAACCTCAGGGAACAGAGAGCTGCGTTTAGTTAAAGAGGGAAGGTGCAAAAATTCCATGTGTGCCCTGCTCCTACTCCAACACTGATAAATCCTGGGATAAATTCCACACTTCAGGCACATTCCTGGGTTTTTCCTCCCTTGGGGAGCAGCCAGGAGAGATCCCAAAACCAGAGGATTCTGTGGGGACCCTGCTGAAACTCAGGAAGTGCCCAGTGAACCCTATTAATCCCGATCCCTCTGAGATGCCCACCTGGAATCTGCCCTTTGGAATTGCTGTCTCCTAATGCCACTTGTCCAAACTGAATCCATGATTTCCTGCCCCCTCAATTAAACCCTTTTTTCATGGAATAAAAAGTGAATCCCAGAAGGAAGCTGCTCCTGTATCCCAAAGGTTGCTTGGTGGATTTTTCCACACATCCTTCCTTCACATCCTTTGGTATCAGCAGCTGGAATTCCCTTTATTCCATGGATCTCATTGAATATTCATAGCCGGAGCCTCAACCAGAAATTCCAGTTTATTTTTTATTTATTATCTTATTTAATTTTTATTTTATCCAAATGATTTTTCCACCTCCTGAAGGTCAGGTAGGCACGGGGCAAATTTTCCATGATCTTCCCGTGGATGATTTTTTTTTTCAGCAGAGCAGAGCCAACATTTGGAGTCCTTGGATGAATCAAAGGAAAAGCTGAATAAGCTGGAATTTGGAAGGATTGTCTGTCAAGGTATTAAAAATGTCACTCAATCCCTGGGGCTGAGGGATTGGGGTTGGAATGTGTGGAAAAAAAAAGAGATTTGGGGAGTGTCGATGCTGTCTGGAGCTTCTTGGGAAGGGCTGGCTGGGAGGACAGATTTTCCCAGGAATTTGTCAGTCTTTGTGGAAGGATGACATGTTTTGATGGAATGTGTGCAGGCACGTTGGCAGCTCAGCTGGCTCCTCAAAATTCCACTGCCAAGCTGCCAGGAAAAGCCCAGGAGTGGAGTTTGGGATTCAGGGAAAAGCCAGAGGAGCTTCCAAAGGCATAGAGCAGGTCTGGGGGAAGATTTTTTAGGATGGGGAGGGAACCCCGTGGAGCAAAGGCACTGGGAGGGATGATCTGCAGGAGCTGCTCCCAGAAGAAAATTCCTTGAGCCAGGAAAAAAAATTAAAAACCTCCTCCAAAGCAGCATTCCCATGGCACCGAATTCCCCAGGGAGCTGCTGCTTGGAAAGGGAATTGTCCTGGGAACTGGGGCACTGAGAGCTTTGCTAAATTTGCTCCTTAAATATGATGGATTGCAGCATTACCAATGGGAATGTTGGATGGGCTGGCTGGAATTTCTGTTTTCTGGGAATTTCTGGAATTTCTGGGAATTTTCTGGGAATTTCTGAATTGGGATTCCAATCCTGGCCCAGGGGGGTGGGAAAAGAGGTGGGATTTGGTCTGGGGCATGTGGAAAACAAGGCCCAGGTTTATCCCCTTTTTCAGGGTCTGTTCCCTCAGGATAAAACTTCCCTTGGTTAATTCCAAGGATTTGATCAAACTCCATGGAAGGAGGGGAGAAATGCTCTTTGCTCTGCCCAAGCCAGGGTTTAGCTCCTTCCCAGAAATCTGAATTTATTAAAATCCTTTTATTTCTAATGCAGATTTTCCTGTCCCAACCTTGAGCTTTCCAGTCATTTCCCACTCCAGAGCTTCCAGGAGGGAACGTTTCAGCTGGAAAATTGAGGGAATCACAGCCCAGCTCACACCAAACCAACGGGAAAAGTTAATTTTATTCATTAATTAATCAGTTAAACCTGGCTGTGCTGGGATTTGGAGTGTGGTGTAGGGCAGGTGGGCACTGCCTGCTACTGGGAGAAACCTGGGAGTAAATTACTCATGGTCCCAGCCAGGCTCTGGATACATCTTGTGCTTGTGTCTCGGGGTATCCTGGGATTTCCTGGCTTTGGGAATGTGAGTGTCACACTCAACAGCATGAAAGGAATGATGAAATCCTAAAAACTGGGAAGAACCTCCAGGATGGAGGTGCAAACACTGCCCTGGCAATTGCAGCAGTCAGGAGGAGATTGGGCTGGGTTTAATGTCTGAAAACACACTTTTGAGTCCAGACTTACACTCAGAGGGGATTGAGCTGGGTTTAATTCCTGGAAATGAAGTTTTGAGTCCAGACTTACACTCAGAACCAAGGAATGGACACAAAATCCCCCCAGGAACCCACAGCCATCAGCACTGACATCACAATAACGGGGTTACAGCACATTTCATCGGTGGGAAGCTGGAAATGTCATGGGTACATCGATTCCTTTCCAGAATGTTTTCCTAATCTTGTTTTTTTTTATCCTTTCTGGCTGTGTTTGAAGGGTTCCTGACTGTTCTGGCTCCCTGGGATGGGTTAATGACAGGAAAACAAAGCAAAGGCAGCACCCAGCACATCAGAACCCCTTTCCAGAGCACTGCTGGTGCCTTTTTTGCATGAAACTCTGAAGAAATCTCATTTTCCTTTCAGAAATCCCCTTGAAGAATTCCCAAAGATCCCAGCTGAGCTGTTTGCTGCTCGGAGCTGATGCCAGCAGTGCAAAGCAGCCTTAAACCCAGCTTAACAAGGGAATTAGAGCTGGCTTAGTGTTGGTTTGCATCACTAGTGGGGTACAAAGCCTGGAAATCATTCCCTGGAGGACCCAAAGTGCTCCCAGACATCGGATCCACCAGGACACCACAAGAGCTTGGCACTTCCAGCTGGGGAAAAGCAGAGAAGAGCCCTCTGTGTGCATTTCTTGGAGCTTCTGGGGCTCCACATTTTCCTTTTGCATGAACTGAGCTGTCCTTCAAGTCCCCAGGTCCTCCAGGGGACTCTGCAGTGCCAGACCATGCTCCACGTGAAGTCCCCAAGTCCTCCAGGGGACTCTGCAGTGCCAGGCCATGCCCTCCTTGATGTTCCCAAGTCCTCCAGGGGACTCTGCAGTGCCAGGCCATGCTCCACGTGAACTCCCCAAGTCCTCCAGGGGACTCTGCAGTGCCGGGCCGTGCCCTCAGACCTTGCTGGTCTGCATGTGCCCGTTGAACTCCACGTTCCTCTGGGTCAGCATGGACTCCTGCAGGCGGCTGCTGTTCTCCTGCCTGTGCTCCACGGGGTCTCCATCCTCCGCTCCATCTCCCTTCCGGAGGCAGAGAACCTTCTGGAAGCTCTGCTTGAAGTTGTCGGAGAGGAAGCCGTAGAGGATGGGGTTGGCGCAGCTGTTGGCGTAGGACAGCACCACCATGAAGAAGTAGAGCCCCTCCAGGACGGGGTCGGCGGGCAGGATGAGGATCAGGTTGACGATGTTCATGGTGTAGAAGGGCAGCCAGCAGAACACGAAGACCACCACGATGATCACCACCATCCTGGTGACCTTCCGCTCCGACCTGCGGCGCCGCGTGGAGCCCACGCGGATCCCCGAGGACTTGACCTTGACCACGATCAGCAGGTAGCACAGGCAGATGACCAGCAAAGGGCCGAAGAAGCCCAGCACCGAGGTGTAGATGATGAACGCCGCCGACCAGACGTTGACCGGCTCCGGCCAGTTCATGTTGCACGTCTGGAAGTCCTCCTGCACGTCCGAGAAGATGATCACGGGCAGCACCACCAAGAAGGAGAAGGTCCAGACGGTGGCACTGATGAGCTTGGCCACCCTGGGCCGTCTCCACTTGGTGGATTTGATGGGGTGCACCACGGCCAGGTAGCGGTCCATGCTCATCACCGTCAGGCAGAAGATGCTGGTGAACTGGTTGATGCCATCCACGGTCATCACCAGCCGGCAGAGCAAGGAGCCGAAGGGCCAGTAGGAGATGGCGTTTTGGGTGGCCAGGAAGGGCAGGCCCAGCATGAAGAGGACGTCGGCCACCGCCAGGTTGAGGATGTAGATGTTGGTGACGGTTTTCATCTTGGCGTGGCGCAGCACCACGTAGATGACCAGGGCGTTGCCGCTCAGCCCCAGGGCGCACACCAGCAGGTAGCAGATGGGAATGAGCACCTTGTGGATGTACTGGAACGGGGGCGGCCCCGGGAGCGTCCCGTTCTCCGTCACGTTGGGCAGCAGAGAGGAGTTGGCCTGGCCGGGAGCGCCTTCCATGCTGAACGTGCTGGAAAAGTACAAAGGATCCATGGTTTTTGGTTGTTTTTTTTTTTTTTTTCCCCCTCTCCGTGTTTTTTTCCTCTTAAGAGAGACTAAAGTTCACGGGCATCTTGTTCCTGGAAGGGAAAAATGAAAATTAGAAAATTCAAAAATTCAAAAATTCAAAAATTCAAAAATTCAACAATTTGACAATTCAAAAATTCAAAAATTCAAAAATTCTAAATTTCAAGGAAAAGTGAGACAGGAAGAGTGAATTCAAAGCGGACTTTTACAATCACTTCCATTTTCTCTTCTATTCAGGATTTGGGGTTGAATTATTCAGCCAGGGAATGGGATGGGATCAATTCCCAACAAAGGAATTGCACAATTGGGTGAATCCCAGTGCTCATCCCAGCAGATCCCGGGTTCTGTCCCATTTTCACAGGATCCAGGGCTGGGTGTAGCTTTTGGATTTTTCCCTGTGGGGGTGGAGAGGCTCTGGAATAGAATTCCCAGAGAAGCTGTGGCTGCCCCTGCATCCCTGGAAGTGTCCAAGGCTGGGCTGGAGAGGGCTTGGAGCAACCTGGGGTATTGGAAGGTGTTGGAGTTGGAACTCAGGGATCAGGGGAGGAAGTAGAACTTTCCATAACAATGGAAAACCCTTGGAAAAAAATCCCTGAGCTCCAAGACAGGAAGGATCAGGTCTGAGATCTTCCCCACCAGCTCAGGGTGTGTGCACAGAGAAGGGAAAGAATAAACTCCTTTTTTCCATCTCTCAAGATTGTTATTTGTGTTCCTGCATCCTCTCCTCTCACCCTGAACTGCTTTTTATCCCAAAAATCCCCTTTTCCTGCAGGAAATCCAAGCTGCAGTGGGCAGCTCCAGGACAGCTGAGCAGATTTGAAGCTGGAACAAATTTTACCAGCCATTCTGAAAAAGGTGGAGAATTCCCAATGCCCCTTTCCTGTGGCGTGCTTGATTCCCAGGAATATTCTCCCACCTTTTTGTCGGGGTGGGGTTCAACTTATCAGGTGGAGAAACGTGGAAAAAAGTTAAAACTATAAAAAAACGGAGATTCAAAGCACCAAACCCCACAGCAAATCGTGGTGAAGGTGGAAGAAATGCCCAGCAATTTTTTTTTTTTTTTTTTTTTTGCTCCCATCACCTGACGCTCAGATTCCCACAACAATCCGGGGGTTTGGATCTGGAATGACAAAGAGCCAGCCCACAGGGCTGGAAAAACTCCTTGTCTCCAGGAGCAATCCGAAACCACCTCCGTCGGTGGCTGGGCTTTCTCCTGGAAGGGGTGAGAAAAACCTGGGGGAGAGGAGGAGTCCCTGCAGCTCCCGGGAGGAATCACAAATGTGCCGAGCTGCTTTGGGAATGTGCAGATGGGGAGTAGGTGTCTCACGTGGCTGGGTGGAGATGCACCGGGGGAAATCAGGGATGCAGGGAGAGCTGAGGGGGATGAGAATGGGGCAGGAGGAGCTGGATGTGCTGTTGGAATATTTGGGGTTTAGGTGTTTGGGAGCATCCCTGCAATTCCCAGCATCTCACTGCAGGCAGAGCTCGGCCAAGACCATGCTCCTTATAAATTAAACAGGAGTGGGTCAGAGCTTGGATGAAATAACAAAGGAGGACTCCAGTGCTTGGATAAAATAACACAGAAAAAGTCCAGTTCTGGCTGGAAAAGTGGGATTTTAAATCCTGATCTTCCACTCATTTTGAAATCCTGAGCTGTGGTAAATCTCAGGTTATTTATGGGGGAATTTTGGGAGAAGCCAAAGCTGGGACCCCTCATTCTCAACTGGGAGGGGTTTGGAAATTCCCATTTTCCTGCTGTGACCCCACTGGGATCACTGAAAGGAAGAATAGGAAGGAAAAATAGGATGGGGCAGTCAGGGTTTGTAACCTCATATCCATGGAGCTGCACCCTTGCCATGGTGCTGGGATTGGGAATGTTCTTCCCAGACAAGCTCAGCACAGCCAGGCTGGGCCCAAAAAGCCCAATTTTCCATCTGAGCCTGCAAAAAATTTGGCAGGCATGGAAAGAAGCAGTGCTGGAACTCAGCAGGGAAGGTCAGGAGGGGCAGTCATGTGTGGCTCATCCTCTAGAAAATGGGAAAGGACATCTTTTCCAAAGTCCCTTTTCCCACAGTGCACATCCTTGGATTCGGGAATGGAGGAATTACACAATCACTTCAATCCTGCTCCTTCCACCACCCTTGGGGTTCAGGCCTTGGAAAGAGGAGCTCTTGCCTTTGGATATTTCCAATTTCTTTCCCTCTGGAGAAATGAGCCCCAAATCCCTGTTTGCAGAGAGCCTCAGGCTCTCCCAGCCATCCCTTGGCATTCCAGGGGTTTTTCCTGAAGGACTTGGCTGTGTTTTCCATGGAGAGGAACTTCCAGGTCCCCTCACCAGCCAGAGTTCTCCTGGAGCCAGGGACACTTTGTCACCTCAGCATTTTGGGACCCTTCCCGTGGGTTTGTGGGAACATTCACCTTTCCCTGGGGATTCTTGGTCCGTGGGATGAACTGTACAATATTCCCTGCCATACTCAGTGGGTTGGGAAGGGGATCCCAGAACCCTGGCATGGTTTGGGTCAGAAGGGACCTTCAAGTTCATCCATGAGCACCTCCCACTATCCCAGATTGCTCCAGCCCGGGTGTGGACAATTCCAGGGATATCCCAGTGCATTTCCTGAAGGGAAATCCATTTCCTAAGGCTCTGGTGCAAATCCTTCCAACTCTTCCCTGCTGTTTTCAGCACCAGGAAGGAATTGACTCCATCTGGTCATTCCCCATTCCCAGGATTTGATGTCCCAAAGTCCCCCAGATCTGCAAACCGAGCCCAGATTCCCATTCCACCTTTTCCTCCCTCAGCCTTTGCCCTGCAGCCAGCAGATTTCTGGGATTTTTCCTGGAAAAAACCAAGCCCTGACCAGCTGTAAATCCATGTTTTCCTGGCTGCCTTGGAGGAGCACAGGGAATTTTTTTCCCCCATCCAGGTGACAATTTGTCCCTCACCAGTAGGATTTGGCCTCAGCTCCTTTTGTCACCACGACCCTGAACCTCCACAAAGGGTGATTAAAGATGATGATTAAAGGTAATTAAGGCACGCTGATTGATCCCTCATAGCCTTGTTTGGTGTTCTTAATTAAGGGATTAATAACAAACACGCCTCCAGGAGATTTCTTCTCATCCAGCTTTTTTTCCCCCCTTTGATTTCCAAGCCCCGGCCCTGGAATTGTCCATAAATTCTGGGTTTTCTGCTTAAAATTGAGGAGCTGGGAATGTAGACCTGGAACAATCACTGATAGAATTCCAAGTTTTAACAGAGCAGCATCCAGGAAAAAATCAGCATCCACAGCAGCTGAATATATCTCTGTCCCCGCTTCCCAAAAAAATTCAGGGAATAAATAGCAGAGGTGTTATGGTGTTAGAATTTCACATTTGTGAAAATTCCTAAATAAACCTGGGTGAAAAAAACCACCAGGGATTAACAGAACAGCGACTGAAAAATCATCTCAACCTAAGGAAAACCAAACCTTTAAAATCGAATTAAAATTTTTAATTTAAAATTAAAAATGCCCAGACAGATCAAGGCTGAAGTTTTCGCTGGCTCTGGTCGCAGCAGGAAAGCAAAAACAACCCCATGGAGAACATTGCATGAGAGTGGGGCAGGGATCAGGCAGGAATTGCAGCAGTTAAACCTGATTTTCCAAGGCTGGATTGGATCCTGCTGCCTGGAATCATCACTCTCTCATCCACGATAATTGCTGGGAATGGAATTACAGCACCAGGCTGGCAGATTGCTGCTTCCAGGGGCAGGATAATTAGGGATAACACATCCAGTGGGAAGCCAGGCCTTTCAAACTGTCTTGGGAGGAAAAACACCCAGAGAACTCTCCAGGAATTGTCTCCCGGCAGCAGAACTCCCATCCCGTGGAGCTGGCTGCAATAAATTCCTGGGTTTTTCATAATTTCTCCCCTTTGGAGATGAGTGTTCATCACCTGCTGCTTCCCAGAGAGCCCGTGGGGCCTCGTTCCTTGGATTTGGGTGGAGGGAGCAGGCAGGAGAGGGAGGGAGCTGGGGAGACCTGGCAGAACAGCTCTGGGATAACTCAAAAATCCCGGGAAAGCTGGGTGGGAGCAGCAGGGAAATGCAGCATCACCCTGAGAGCTGCTTCAACTCCGAGTGATAAAAATGTTCTGTACAATGCAGCAGGGACACCTCGGTTTTCCCATTCCCAGCCCTATCCCAGCACCTGGAGTGAAAAAAATTGAAGGAATCCATTCAGATTCTCCTGAATAGGAAATTTCTCCTTGTACAAATCTGCCTTTGATGCTTCCCAGGGGGCGTTTGTTGCCCCAAAAACCCGAATGCTGGATTCTTCTCCGCTGAAAACAAAACTTTCTCACATGAAATTGCTCCTCTCTGAATTGGGACTAAACAGAGATCAGCTGAATTCCAAGTTCAACAACTTCTTCCTACTTTTAACCCTCAAAAAACCTTTTGGAATTGCGTTTTCACATTGGCACCACCTTGTTACCCCTCAGCTCATCCCAGGGTTTCCCAGAGCACCTGAGAAGCTGCTCCTGTTTTAAGAAGCAAACACTCATAAAACAACCCATAAACGCAAATATTTGCTGAATCCCTTTTTGTTTTTTTTTTCCCCCCTCCCCAAACACGTTTAAGTCGTGCTCAGGGATTACTCACTCAGCTGAGCTGCTCCTGCCACACCAACACTGGTGGAAAGCAAATGCTGCTGGGTTTGGTTCCAGGTTTAAACTGGATTTGCTCCTGGATTTAAACTGGGTTTGCTCCCAGATTTAAGGTGGGTTTGGTCCCAGATTTAAACTGGATTTGCTCCGGATTTAATATGAGTGTGCTCCCAGATTTAAGTTGGGTTTGCTCCCGGATTTAATACGGCTTTGCTCCCAGATTTAAACTGGGTTTGGTCCCAGATTTAAGCTGGGTTTGGTCCCATATTTAAACTGGGTTTGGTCCCAGATTTAAAGCTGGATTTAAGCCACTCCAGGCAGAGCAAGGTGTGGAGCTCCATCTGTGTTCTCCCACCCCAGTGGGGCTGGGCTGGAGCTCCCAAATCCGGCTCCAGCTCCAGCACATCCCCAAACGCAGGGGGTTTTCCCCGAAGGTTTCTGTTCCACCCTTCCCCTCTGCAATCCAGGGACATGCAGTGAATCCAGGGATATTCCAGGGATCGGTGGAGCAGCTCTAATTCCAGGCTGAGGGAGAGCAGGAACAGCCCCGAGCCCCACGGTGGAAGGAGCTCAGGAACAGCAGCTCCAGGGGGAAAATTCCAGGATTTGGGGTCTCTGGCTTGGATCCCTCCCACTCCAGCTCCACTGCAGCTAGCGAGCCCTGGTGACTGTCCCCAGGAGCTGGGGTCCCTCAGGCGCCCCCAGACTGGTCCCAGCACCCTGGGAGCGGCTGTGGGGTTTCACCCGGGTCTCTCCTCCTCCCCAGAGCCACAAAAAGTCTGCGCTTGAGCCCAAACCGCCTGAGCCCGGCTGTTCTTTCCCTGCTAAGCTCTGGGCACCGGGGCTGGGAGCTGCAGGGAGCCAGCCCAGGGACAGCCAGAGCTGCTCCCAGCCCGGCCCCATCCTGACCCCCACCATGTCACCTTGACCTGACCCCCACCATGTCACCTTGACCTTGACATCTCTGCTCGCTGACCTCCCTGGAGCATCTCCCACCCCCTGCACTCCCTGCCTTGTTTTATCCCAGAGCTCCGATCGCTCCCTGAGCCCCATCCAGGGCTCTGCCACATCCCCGGGGTGACAGCGGCCCCGGGCTGTCCCCGCACTCCCTCCCGCAGGTGCCTTTCCTGTCCCTCCGAGCTCCAAAGCCGCGCTCAGGCTGCTCCTGCTTCAAACGCGGCATCGTCCGCACGGCCGGGGGTCCCCCCTTGTCATCCCCCCAGCCANCCGGGGGTGCCGCAGCCCTGGGGCCGCCCCCTGCTCGCCAACTTGGGCTGGAGCCGGAGCGGCGCTGCGGGGAGAGGCAGCGCTGCGCAGGGATGCTCTGCCCGCCGGTGCCCCCGCGTGTGTGCCACGTGTGTCCCCTCCCCGTGTGTGTGTGTGCCACCTCCCCGTGTGTGTGTGTGCCACCTCNGGGCTCTGCCACATCCCCGGGGTGACAGCGGCCCCGGGCTGTCCCCGCACTCCCTCCCGCAGGTGCCTTTCCTGTCCCTCCGAGCTCCAAAGCCGCGCTCAGGCTGCTCCTGCTTCAAACGCGGCATCGTCCGCACGGCCGGGGGTCCCCCCTTGTCATCCCCCCAGCCAGGACGTGTCACCCCAATGCCCCGGGGGTCCTCCCTTGTCATCCCCCCAGCCAGGACGGGTCACCCCAATGCCCAGAGGGCCCCCCCTTGTCATCCCCCCAGCCAGGAAGGGTCACCCCACTGTCTGGAGGGTCCTCTCTTGTCATCCCCCCACCCAGGATGGAGTCGCTCCTCTCTCCAGCACCAAACCCCCGCTCAGAAGGG
>VXAX01002718.1:372693-392223 GCA_013399835.1 Leptocoma aspasia
AGGGAAGGGAAGGGAAGGGAAGGGAAGGGAAGGGAAGGGAAGGGAGATTGACCCACAGATGCAAAATTTGGGATGAAGAGAAGCCAGAGAGCCCCGGCCCCATAACCTCATCCCAAAGCTTTCCCAGCCCCATTCCTCACTGCTTTTCCAGAGTTTTTTATTATCCCAGCTCCCAGCCTCCCTCTCTCCAGCTGATCCAGTCTAAAATAATTACAATAATCTGCCAAATTGGCTCTGTTTTCCCAGGAATGAAACATTTCCACTGCAGCCAAATGGGCCCTGCCCGTTCCTCGGGAACATCCGTGCGCTCCGATGGCACAGGGAGTTAAATGGAGCCTGGAAAATAATCTCATTTCTGCCTACTCTGCTTTTCATTCCATTTTCCCTCCAGACCAATTATCCCCAGGAATTGAATCACAGGGATTGACACCGCCACTCCCTGCGGGAAAAGTGGGAAAACAACCGGAACCACCGGAGGGAAAGCAGGGAAGTGGTTTGGGGTGGAAGGGAAAGGGGCTGGGAAAGGGACAGGGAATTCTCCCTGTGGGGCACAACTGCACTGGGATCCTTCTCCAGCTTCTCCCAACATTTTCCTGCCCTTGGCAGGGTGGGATGCTCCTAAAATCCAGAATCCTGGTGATTTTAAAAGTCCTTTCCAACCCAAACAATTTGGATTTTATGGAAAAATGGAGGCATTTCACTGGAATTCCTCAACTCTTCCCCCTCCAGCTTTCAAACAGGCTGGGAATAAAATCCCTCTTATCAGCAGAGGGTGATAAATGTTGGGATATTTGATAAAAATGTCAGGATATTTGATAAATGTGTTGGGATATTTGATAAATGTTTTGGGAGATTTGATAAATGTGTTGGGATATTTGTTTAAATGTGTTGGGATTTTGGATAAATGTGTTGGAATATTTGCTTAAATGCCTTGGGATGTTTGGATTCTTTTTTCCCAGCCCATTTCTTTGCTTTTTGTGGATTAAAGGCTGAGATTTCCCACGTTGAGGTTTCCCTTTTTCCAAGTGCTGTTGGCTGGGAGGGGCGGGAGCAAAACTTTGCTGCTTAGAATCCTGGGAAAAGTGGGATAAAGGCTGCTCCAGGGTTTATCCCTTTAGTCATAATCCTATAAAATATAATAATTCTACATTATAAATATATTTAGCAGCTTTACACAAAAAGAGAGAAGGTTTAGATGGGATTTTGGGAAGGAATTCCTGGCTGGGATGGGATTCCCAGAGAAAATGTGGCTGCCCCATCCCTAGAATGTTCAAGGTTGGGCAGAGTTTGGAAAAACCTGGGATAGTGGAAGGCGTTGGAGTTGGAACTGGATGGGCTTTAAGGTCTCTTCCAACCCCAATAATTCCAGGATCCCATGATTTCTCCCTCAGGATCCAACACCTGGGCTATCAAACGGAATCATGAGGAGAAATCCATGAAAAACCTCAAAGGACAACCCAAACTCTTGGACCCCAAGCCCTCGTTGACATTCCCAAAGGAATGGGAGCAGCTTTTAGCAGGAATAGCAACTCCTGGATAATGCTGAATTCAGGTAACACAAAATCCCTGGAATTCCAATACCCCACACCCCCGGGGCTCTGCAAATGTCCCTGGCCAGGTTGGTTTTTTGTGGTTTTTTTTTTTGTTGTTGGTTTTTTTTTTTTGTTTGTTTTTTTGGTGGGAATTTTGCCTTTAAGGAATTTTTTTCCCCTCTTTGAGCAGCTGCTTTTTAAAGGTTAAAAATCCCTGTAAAACAGGAAATGATGGAATTTTGGTCTGGTCATTTTTCCCTGGTTTTGGACACGTCACATATTTAACCAGTGCCCAATAATGGCTCCATGGCATTTGCTGGGGGAGCTGATGTGGATAATTATGGATGAAATTATGGATAACAGCTCATCCACAGGCTCTGCTTCCAGGGAAAAGCCAGAACACAGCACCAGCTCCATTCCACACCCCAGTGCTGAAGCAGAAATTCAGGATTACATTCCCAAACTGGTTAAATTTTCTTTTTTTCTTGAAAAAAAAATTAATTGCCTTGAAAGTTAAAAATCCTTGGATTCATCTCAGGAGGTGCCATGGGTTGGGAGTGGTTTTCCAAAAGGCAGATTGGCATCAAACCTGGAAAATTTGTGGAAAATGTGGGTGTTTTATTAATAATGTCTGAGCAGCTTAAATTCCTTTCTTAGTGGGTGATCCTCAGTTTTATTGCTCTCATTTCAAGCTATAAATATTTTATTTCCACCTGGATATTATTATTACTAATAAATATTCACTCATATTCCTTATTATTCCTAATAAATATTCACTCCTATTTAATTATTAGGATGAAATCCCCCACAATAGGCACACACGCTATAGATAGGTTGCAGATGGAATAAATTGATTTTAAGATGGTTTAAGATCTGGTTTTATGGCTTTTTATAGGGAAGGGAAGGGAAGGGAAGGGAAGGGAAGGGAAGGGAAGGGAAGGGAAGGGAAGGAAAGGAAAGGAAAGGAAAGGAAAGGAAAGGAAAGGAAAGGAAAGGACCTAAAGCATTTTAACCCAAGTAGAAGAAAACTGAGTGAACATAACCCTTCAATGTATAATTTCTCAATTTATTTAATATGAAAGCTCCCAGACTCTTTTTCCACACTTGCCAATGGCTCAACAGAAAAGAAGGAATTGCGGTTTTCTCCTGGATTTTGCAGGCTGAGTACAGAAATCACTGTTTGTAACTCGCCACCTCCAGGTCCACGGGGTAGCGAATTCGGTAGCCCATGCACTTCTGCCTGTCAATAAAAATGCTGTTGGCTTTCACAGCGATTTCCTTCTCCAGCTTCATCCTGGTCTCCTCCAAATTCTTCAGGTTCTGCTCTGACTCCATCAGTTTTCTCTTCAGGGCCTCCAGGAATACCGTGAGTTCTTCCACCTCGCTCACCAACCTGGAAGGAGTTGGGTTAAGTCATGAAAAATCAGGGGACGGTGAGCCAAGAGACTGGATTTGGGGTAAAGATCAACTACAGAATCTAAAATGTATCAGGAAAAGACCTCCAAGAAATTAATCAAAAAGATTGGATTTGGGATAAAGATCAGCTACAGAATCAAAAATTCATCAGGAAAAGACCTCAGGAAAATCCGAGAAAAGATTGGATTTGGGATAAAGACCAACCACAGAATCAAAAAGTAATTTCTGACTTCAAGTAAAAAAATTAAAAGTCGTGAGGTAAAAGATTAAAAGTTGTGAGGTAAAAAAATTTTTAAAACTGCCCCAAATCACTCTGGGATGGAACAGGACCCTTGGAGGAGTTGATTAATTACATAAGTTGGGGTTAATTGCCCAAACTGGGGTTGGTTTAATGACCTGAACTGGGGCTCATCCCTGCAGAGCTCGACGTTGGGCCTGAAGGATCTGTCGTAGAGCCTGGTCTGAGCCACCTTCAGGTGAGCTTCCTTGTCCCTGATGGCTTTTTTCAGGTTCACAATGTTGGCTTCCTCCTCCCCAATATCCTTCAGGATCTGGAGAGAAAATCCAAGGGAAAAAAATCTTCAAACAATGATAAATATCATCCCCAAAAATATCTGTTCATGGTGAAGCGTTAAAGTTTTAACCATCAGTGTGGAGAATTAAGTACAACAAAAATAATTTTCATTTTAGATTATAATACAATAATTTTATTTTATTTAAGATTAAAGACAAGAATTAAGGTGGATTTGACCTGTTTATTTTTATTATTACACTGAAAATCACAGCTTTAGTTTAAATAAAACAGAAAATATTCTGCAGCCTCTCCCATGTCTCCTGTGGGGTGACAACACCTCCCACCTCCATGGAGTGCTTTGAATTGCAAATTTTAACTGGAAATCTAAGAAAAAAATCTATTTATTTCGAAGGAGAGCTGCTGATCAGCTTGGAAATACCTGAATTTCTCAAGAAAATGGAAAAGAAAGGAAATTATGAAATTTTTCCCCTCATAACCATTGACACATATGCAAAAAATAAAGATATGCAGCTGTCATTCCCAGATCCTAAGGAATTATTTCTTTTTCCACACTTGCCAAAGGCTAAAAGAGAAAAAAGGAGCTGCTCCATGTTGGAAAAGGGGACGGGTCCAAAGCCACCCCTTGTTCATAACCACTGCCATTCCAGAAAAATCTGGGAATCCTGGCTCAACCAGAGCTCCCTGATCACCCAGTTTTAGGGTTTAATTCAGGATTAAGGTGTTTAATTCAGGATTAAAATGTTTAATTGAACCCCATCCCAACAAAAAGCACCAAGAGCTTCCCAGGAAAATCTGGGAATCCTGGCTCAACCAGAGCTCCCTAATCACCCAGTTTTAGGGTTTAATTCAGGATTAAAGCAATTAATTCAGGATTAAGGTGTTTAATTCAGGATTAAAGTGTTTAATTGAACCCCATCCCAACAAAAAGCACCAAGAGCTTCCCAGAAAAATCTGGGAATCCTGGCTCAACCAGAGCTCCCTAATCACCCAGTTTTAGCGTTTAATTCAGGATTAAAGCAATTAATTCAGGATTAAGGTGTTTAATTCAGGATTAAAGTGTTCAATTGAACCCCACCCCAACAAAAAGCACCAAGACCACACCAAAACCCTGAAACCTCTCCCCGCACCCCAATCTGACACAAAACCATTTCACCCCGATGTGGATTAACCGGTTTTTTTTGGAGGATAACCCTCCCATGAGGCCAGAATTCCGAGAAATGCCCCGGACCTGCTCCAGGTGCTTCTCCATGCGGAATTTGGCATCGTCCAGCTCCCTGCAGTGGCTGTCAAAGGCCTCGTTGGTGGCTGCCCGCTGCATGCGCAGGTCCTCGGAGGCGTCGTGGATGATGTTGTTGATCAGGGACCGGAGCTGCACCGAAGCCAATTTTTCCTGTTCTGCCCTGGAAATGTTGTCGTGGCTGAACTGGGCCCAGGACTTCGGTGTGGAGGCGCTGGAAGAACAAGGAATGGGATAAAATGGGAATTTTGTCCTTAAGAACCATTTTTTTCCCCTGGAAAAGTGGTATCGGCTTCTGGTTGGTTCGGTTCTTGCTTGTGGGGTGGATTTCTCATGAGGAATAGGATTAATCTTTTAATGAATTAATAAAAATTCTTGCTAAATTGATAAAAATCCTTGGATAAATTAATAAAAATCTTCTAATAAATCAACTAAAAATCCTCAAATAAATTAATAAAAATCCTCAAATAAATTAATAAAAATCCTCGAATAAATTAATAAAAATTCTCAAGTAAATCAATAAAAATCCTCAAAGAAATAAATAAAAATTCTCAAATAAATTAATAAAAATTCTTGGATAAATTAATAGAAATCTTCTAATAAATCAATAAAAACCCTCAAATAAAGTAATAAAAATCCAATAAGAATCCAATAAGGATGGATTTTGGAGCAACCTGGGATGGTGGAAGGCATTGGGGTTGATGAGCTTCCAGAAACTTCCAACCCAAATATTCCACGCGGGACATCCAGCACAGCCTTTCCATCCATGGAGCTGCCTGGAAGCTCCCTCCATGCCCAGCCCCAGGTGGGATTGAGCGTTCCAGGTGTGTTATCCCAGGGAATTACTCACTTCTCCTCGAACTTGACGGAGCTGGGGTGGAACTGGACGTTGGTGCTGTCGGTGCAGTAGCCGACGCATTTGTCGTCGATGTGGTACGTCTCCACCTTGTCCGACCAGTCCAGCTCGCAGTTCTCCTTCTGGATCCGGTTGGATCTGCAAAGTTGGGATCACAGCTCAGCTGGAAGCCAGAGAATTCCCAACCCAGCCCTGTTTGGGAAGAGCAGCTCCATCCTTTGTGTTGCAAACAAGACCACGAAATTCCTTGCGGGCTGGAAAATCCCAAACTCTCCGTTCCCACCGCCACATCCTGGAAGAGGAGCCTGATTGAGATGGAATTTTGGGAAAAAATTCCAGAGTGAGGGTGCCTGGAAGAGGAGCCTGATTGAGATGGAATTTTGGGAAAAATTCCAGAGTGAGGGTGCCTGGAAGAGGAGCCAAATTGAGATGGAATTTTGGGAAAAATTCCAGAGTGAGGGTGCCTGGAAGAGGAGCCAAATTGAGATGGAATTTGGGGAAAAATTCCAGAGTGAGGGTGCCTGGAAGAGGAGCCTGATTGAGATGGGATATTGAGAAAAAACTCCAGAGTGAGGGTGCCTGGAAGAGGAGCCTGATTGAGATGGAATTTTGGGAAAAAATTCCAGAGTGAGGGTGGGGAGGATCTGGAATAGAATTCCTGGAGAAGCTGTGGCTGCCATCCCTGGAAGTGTCCAAGGCCAGGTTGGAGCAGCCTGGGATTGTGGAAGGTCTCTGCCCGTGGACCTGGATAATGTTTAAGGATATTCAGATTAAAATTGCTGCTTTGTTGTTAATTAGAGTTACACATGGCTCAGGTAATTGTAATTATTCTAACTACAAAAGTTTGTGGGTTGTTATCAGCTGGTAACACCAGGTGTCACTGTCAGCCAAGGATTTCAGAATTCTCTTGGAAAATGGGAATAAAATAGGGTTAAAATGGGACTAAAATGGGGTTAAATGGGGCTAAAATGGGGCAAAAAAGAGACTAAAATGGGACTAAAACTAGGCTAAAATGGGACTAAAACTGGGCTAAAATGGGAATAAATGGGGCTAAATTTGGACTAAAATGGAGCTAAAACTGGGCTAAAATTATCTTAAAACAAAACCCCCAAATTAAACTAATTAGGCTCCTCTCATGCTTTAATTAATATAACAGAGCTACTTTATATTAATTGGCATTTACAGCCATTTTTTAAAAACGAGTATTTCTTTTACCAGGTAGAACAAGAGCAGATTAAAGGATTTTTTAGAATAAAATATGAAGTTTCCAGCAGTTAATTCCTTTATATAGATGGATTTTAGGATAAAATAACATCTTTCCAAAGGGTTTGTTAGACATTCCAAGCAAATAATCCTTTGGAATGGCAAGGAACACCCGGCCTGGCACAGAAATTCCAGATTTAAAGTTCACACTGACATCTGGTGGCAAAAAAAAATCCTTTTGGAAAGCTCCTTTGATCCCAAAAATCCCTTTAATAATACAAAGATATTGCCAAGAAGATAACCAGAGAATGGTTTTATAGCACTGGAATTTAGTGTTGGAAAACAAATCCAACACAGTTGTGGAAAGCAGGAAAATCTAAATCTACCTGAAAATCCAGAGGTTTCCAGGTTTAAATGGAATTCTCACAGCTCCTGAGCCTGGCCTGGCTGAGATCTGCATCCACCTTTATGCCAGGAATTATTTGGCTGAAGAATCCTGGGAAATGTTTTACCTTATCTGGGTGGTAGCTTGGATGATGGTTCTTTTCAGAAGATCCCGGATATCCCGGATCAGATCCGCTTCCTAAAGAAAAACAGGGAGAATTCTGTGGATCCAGAGCAGGAAACACAATCCTGAGGAGCAATTTGTGGATAAATCCTTAAATTTCCTTATCTGCTCTCACTTTGTTATGGTAAAACTTGGAATTTTGGAGTCACCAGATCCTGAGGGAACTCAGCTCTAAACCTATGGAGGCTGAAAAACCTGGAATGCTTCTAAAGCCTGGGAATTCTGTGGATTCCCTGAAAAAGTCTGTGTGTTGTCCTATTATGGAAGGAATTCTTCCCTGGCACAGATTCCCAGAGAAGCTGTGGCTGCTCCATCCCTGGAATGTCCAAGGCCAGGTTGGACAGGGCTTGGAGAAACCTGGGATAGTGGGAGAGGATGGGAATAGTGGGAAGAGGTGGGAATTGATGATTTTTAAGGTCCCATCCATCCCAAACCATTCCAGGATTCCATGATCCCAACAGATTAAATGGAATAAATTAATTCCTTGCTCAGTTTGGAGATAGAGAAAAATCAGGGAATATCCCCATGCCTAGAACCAGATTAATTAGGATGACCTTTAAAGCCTTTTCCAACCTAAAAATTTCCCTGATTCCCTGAATTTTGTAACCGTTCCCACATGGAAATATCCTACACTGACTCTCCCCTGTTTATATTTTTAACTGGAAAAATATCTCAAATATTGATTACAAATCAGAAATTACACCCAAGTCCCACTCAAAATACTCCTAAATCCTATCATGCCCTCTCTGTGGAATCCTAGAATATCCTGAGTTGGGAAGGATCCACAGGGATCGAACAATGCCTGGCTCTTCCCAGGATAATCCCAAAAACCCCACCAGATGCCATTGTCCAAACATTTCAGTCTGATCCATATTTTATGAATATTAATCCTCTGGTTTAATGAGTCATGAATCTACTCTGATTGGAAGCTGCAGGCAAATAACTAATTAATTTATGGGATATTGGAACAGGTGTAATTCCAGGATGGAAAATACCTTGGAAAATGTGGTTTTTGTAACATCCAGCACAAGAATGACACTGGAATTTGACAGGAATCTCGGTGATAGGGTTGGATCATCACCTTGGCAAAAGTCAGGGAAAATTAATGAGAGAAATTGCCAAAATTTGGACAATTTGAGCATGGGGACCGCCAAGGAATATCCCAGTGTTCCTGAACTTTTGGATTGTGGAGTTTTAAAGTGTAACCTGGAGAGAGAAGGGGACTTCAAGGCGAGTAGAGAAGGAATTTATGCCAGAATAGGATTTTTGTGTTGGTGCAGGAAAACTCTGGGTTGGTTTTGTTGGAGTCTGGGCTGAGGGAGGGACCTGCTCTCCTCCAGCCGCTTTTCAAAGCGATTTGATCACTTCACAAAGTGATTTGAAACACTTTTTAAACACAGCAAGGACTCGAAAAAAACTCCTTGGAGTGACACCGGGGGTGCAGGAAGGAGCACCAGACCCCGAATTGCAGGAGACACTTTCAGCAGCCGCAGCTTCACCTCCTCATCGCTGCTCCTCACTCCAGCGCTGTCACCAGCAGAGCAGCAGTGCCAGGGCTGTCACCAACCCCAGGTCCTGCTCACCTTCAGCAGCTGCCTCTCCACCTCATCGATCACCAGGTCCGGGGGCTGTCGCCGCTCCCGGCACTCCAGGTTATCGATGACAACCGCGTAGGGCACCTCGGTGGCATCGAGCGCCCGCTCCAGCCGCAGCTTCTGGGCCGCCAGCAGGTTGGTCTCGGCGTCCAGCTCCATGATCTCCTTCTGCAGCTCCGTCCTCCAGAAGCTGATGTCCTGCAGCCGCTGGCCCAGGGTGCTTTTGGAGTAATTCTGGGCTCGCTGCGCGCTGGCGGCCGCATGTTTCATCAGGTGCTTGGCGTCGGCGCGGCCGCGCTCCGCCTGCTCGCCCGCCGAGTACGCCTTGTAGTAGACGCCCGCGTTGCGGCGGTGCCACTCGGGCAGCTGGTACTTGGCGGTGCGGAAGCCGGCCATGGCCATGCCGCAGCAGGAGCGCGGCCTCTCGCTGCGGACCACATCGCAGATCTTGCTGGGCAGCGGGCACGAGGGAACGACCGGGGGATGCGGCTCGTCGGGCTGCGCCATGGCGGAGCCTCCGCCGCTCCCCGCTCCCGCCCCAGCGTCCTCCCCTCACCGCAGCAACCGACAGCAAGGCGGGGCTGCGAGTTGATGGACAGCCAGGCGCACCAATCAGAGAGTGGATCCGCCCTGAGGGCGGCGTTGATTGGCGGATAAGCTGTCTGCGCCCGCCCCCCACGCGGCTCGTTGCCATGGTGACGGCAAGGCGGTTGCAGTTAAATCGGGAAGGCTGAGGGGAAGGCCCCGAGCTGCGGAGGGCTGAGGAGAAATTCCAGGGGTTTTGGGAGGGTGAGGGCACCTCGTTCCAGGAAGGAAGGGGTCCGGATCCGGACCTGGAGCCTGAAATCTGGTGTTTGCTGGCACCGCCAATGCCCAGATCTGGAAATTTCCCAGTGCTGGCACAGCCCAAGTCCAGCAATTTGCTGGCACAGAAAGGCAAAATCCGGCCGTTTCCCGGCACCGCCCAGATCTGGTAATTTGCCGGTGTCAGGACTCCAGATCCAGCAAATTGCCAGCGCCGGCACCGCCCAAGCCCGGTATTTGCCAGCACTGATACCGCCCAGATCCAGCAATTTCCTGCTGCTGGGGCACTCGGGGGGTCTGGCTGAGCAGGAAAGGTGCCCATGAGCCAGGAGCTTTCCTTGGGTGCAGCAAAGCCTCGGCACGCAAAGCCCTTCCCGGCGCTGCGCCCTGCGCCAGGAGGGATCGTGCCAGCGGAGCTGAGCCGAAATTTCTTCTCTCAGGCAGCTTTAGGACACGGAACATGGAGAAGGCAGAGCCGGCTCTCAGCTTTCTGCAGTCCTCCAGAAGAATCCTGTGTGTGAAGCACCCTGGGAAGAGTTTACGTGCCAGGGCCGGGCAATTCAGAGCCCTTCTCTCCTCTGTGGGCTGGGGGTCTGGCACTTGCCATTTCCAAGGGCCCTACAGCGGCCATGATGGCGGCGGCTCGTTGCCATGGAGACGGGGAAAGGCGGGAAGGTGCCCGAGGGGAGGTGTCATGGCGGCCGGGGCTGCCCTCAGGGAGCCGTAGGAAGGAAGTTGAGGCGCTTGAATATATCCAGAGGAGGGCAACAAGGTGGAGGGCTCGGAATACAAACATTTGGGAGAACGGCTGGGGGAGCTGGAAAAGCTTAGCCTGGAAAAAAAGGAGGCTCAGGGGTGACAGGATTTCATCCCAGTTCCAGCCCCTCTGATTTCCCCTGGAGTCCAGAGAGCCCCCGCTGGTTTTAGGCCGCTCAATTGAACACATTTGTGCTCCTTGTTCCGCTTTTATTCCCAAATATTGGTTGTTGAGGCCTCTTCTGTGACTCTGGTCCTGTTGGGAAAAAGGGAAAAGAAAGGGGGGAAAAAAGACGGAAAAGGAAAGGAAAGGAAAACTCTTGTAGGAGATGTGGATCTTGATGAGATTTGTGGCATTCTCTGGCTTGGAAAAGGTGCTTTTTCCAGCTGGCAGAACTTTGGGATGAACCCAGCAAGTGCGGACAGAATTCCCGGGGTTCCACAAGGAATCCCATGCTCCTGTTGGATTTTTAAAGCACCTCCCCATTCCTGCAGAGCTTGAGGGATCACTCCTGTTTTGGAAAACCGGGAAGGTACCAAAAAAGCAGGATTTGGAGGAATTACTGCTCAGATTCCGGCTTCTCCCAGCACCTCGGAGCTTTGGGGGCAATTTTGGGAGGGATTATGGATATCCCTGCTGGATTACAACAGCGCTGGGAGAATTCCAGCCTCCAATCCTGTTTGCTCCCGATTCTCCTCATGCTCCAGAGCCGATTAGCTTTTGGAATAATCTGCCTTGGATAGCAGCAGTGCATTATTAATGCCACAACCCACAGCTTTTATCCCATCTTTTTCCGTGGATCCCAGGGATTTGTTCTTCCCACAGCCTGTGGAGCTCTTGGGAAGGTTTAGGGAATGATCCATGTGCTTGGGAATGTGTTCTGTGCACCCAAACAAGGTCTGGAATGCAAATAATTCCAGGTCTGTTCGGGTTTTGGATCTTTTCCAAGGATAAATGGGATCTGATGGAATTCCTGGGATTTACTGTGTAGGGAAGTGCTGATGTCATTTAAATCCTTCATGGAAAAGAGAGATTGAGGATTTTTTGGGAAGGGTGGATGAGGGATAAACCTGGATCCAGAAATCATCCCTGGGACAGCTCAAGGAAAGGGAAAAGAGCCCGCCTGTCCCGTCTTTCCCAGTTTTCCAGCCTAATAAAAGGATCAGGGATAGATTGATCTCCTGGGGAGGGGAGAGGGACAGACGTGTCCCTTCATCCCGGTGTTCCTGTCCCTCATCCCGGTGTCCCCTCATCCTGGTTTTCCCGTGTCCCTCATCCCGGTGTTCCTGTCCTCATCCCGCTTTTCCCGTCCCTCACTCCCACTTTTCCCGTGTCCCTTCCCGGTTTTCCCATCCCCCTCATCCCAGTTTTCCCGTGGTCCTTATCCCGGTGTTCCTGTTCTCATCCCGGTGTCCCCCATTCCCGCTTTTCCCGTGCCTCTCATCCCGGTGTTCCTTTCCCCATCCCGGTGTTCCCGTGTCCCCCCTTCCCGTTTTTCCCGGCACACATTCCTCCATGTGCCTGCGGCGCTGCCGCCGTGCAGGAGCCGCTCGCCCACGCAGCTCCAATTCCCCGTCTGGAGCACGGAAAAAAACCTGGAGCGATCCCAATCCCAACATTCCCGGCCGGCTGCCCCCGGTGTGGAGGGGCGGCAGGGGAGGGGCACGTCCAAGGGAATTTTGGGATTAAGGAATGTGGCTGTGCCACAGGGAGGAGTTTTTATCCGGGCTGGAGGGGGATTTGAACACAGGGAATTTTTTCCCGGTGTTTGGAGCAGGAGATACTCCGGGATAAAGGGAAAACTTGGATGTGCTGGAATTCGGGGCGAGGCCAGGAAATTTGGGATTTGGGGAAGGGGGGGGGGGGTTTGAATATTCCAGGNGGGGGGGGGGTTGAATATTCCAGGTGTTGCTGGCTCTGATCCCAGTGCTGTGCCTGGGGTTTTGTGGGATTCCTTGTTTTCCATACAGGGGAACATCCCTTGTTTTCCAAAGCAAATCCTCCTTTCGGGAGAGGCCACACAGAAAAGCAGGGAGGGAATGGGAGCTTCCCTATAAAATATTCACCGGCTCAGCTCCGCTGGAGCCTCCTGAGGAATTTTGGGATCTGGGATAATGAGGCTCTGTTGCTCTTCCCGCATTTCCGCCTCTTCCCGGCTCATCCCTTATTAATGTGCCCTTTCCATGACTTTTCGGGATGGCTCTTCCTGAATGAGCTTTTTCATCCCTTTGTTCCTGGGCAGGAAGGGAAAACACCACTGGAAAAATTGGAGAAGGGAATTTCTTTCATGGAATTTGTTTGGATTGATAGGATTTTATGGAGCATCCCATTCCAGCCCTGCCATGGATGGGGACACTGGAATTCTTTCTTCCCAGCCTGGAAAACATTTTTATGGGAAAGAAGAATTCTTTTCCTCCTGGGATAATCTGGAGTGGAAGAGGAGCCTCTTGGAAGAGCTTTCGCATTCCAGGAGGAACCTGGAGGCTCCTGCTGCTCGGATCATTCCCAGGATGGGTCATTTTCCCCTTTTTTCTAATCCTAAAATCCCACTTTTTTATGGGATTAACTCTGGAATGGTCAGGCCGGGATGATCCTGGACTGCTCCTGGAATGGCTTGGATTGGGAAGGGATCTTAAAGCTCATCCCATTCCAACCCCAACACTTCCCATTATCCCAATCCTCATCCAACCTTTCCTTGGACACTTCCAGGGATCCAGGAGCAGCCACAGCTTCTCCGGGAATTCCATCCCAGCCCCTCCCACCCTCCCAGCCAGGAATTCCTTCCCAATACCCCATTTATCCCTGCCCTCTGGCAGTGGAAAGCCATTCCCCCTTTTCCTGTCATTCCATACCCTTGGGAATATTCCCCCTCCATATTTCTTGGAGATTTCAATCATTCCCACACAGCTGAGGGGATTCTCCTGGGAAAACCAACCTTAGGTGGTTTTATCCCACTTTTTTTATGCCGGGAATTCTCCAACCTTGGAATGGAAAGAGGGAAATCCAGGAGAGTGGGAACACCGGGAATTCAAACCGAGGGAAAACCGGGAGTGGGAGAGATTCCAGCAGGAGTGAGGTCAGCGGGAATCCTCGGCAGGAAAACCCGGCTGGTTCCCATGGAAACGCCCAGCCAGCATTTCACACTCCACGAGTTTAAAGTCGGCATTCCATAAAAAAAAAACCCAGGAAAAACCCAGGGAGGGAATCCTGAGGGAACCCCTCCAGCACCTTTATTTTTCCTTCATGGAACATGTGGATAAATAGGAATATTTGGGAGTGGAGCACAATTCCAGGGAGCTGCTCGCAGTTCTGACACTTCCAGGTGATTTTCCAAGATTCCAGAGGGTTTGGAATTTTATTGTGAGATAATCAGGGGCACAAGGAGCTCGTTGGAAACAAAAGGAATTTTAATGAATAAATGAAATAAAATTAAGGAAAAAAGGGAATAGGAAGAGCTTGGAGGTCAAGAATCCATAAAAATCCTGATTTTTTTTTTTTCTTGGTAAAAATATGGAATTGCTGGATTTGGGAGGAAAAAGGAATTTTAAGGAGGATTTTCCATCAGCAATGAGAGGTTGCCATGGGCAACCGGATTTCCAGCCCCGTGGTGGGAATTTGGGAATTCCTGAGTGGAGCAAGGATTCCCTTCCAGCAGCAAAGCCCATGGAAGAGGGAAAATCAGGGAAGGCAGCTGGAAAATCCAATTAAAAAGAATAAAAAAGGCAAAATTCCCAAGTTGGAGCTGTTGTGGATCCTGAAGGGTTGGAATTGCAGGAGAAAATGGGAAGGGGTTTTCTGGGATGAAGTGGAATGAGTAGGAATTGACAAAAATATTCCATAATTGATCCTCGAAAACTCAAATAATCCAGATTTTTGGGGATGATTCCCAAACTGCAGTAGCAGCACTGGGCTGGGCAAGTTTGGGAATTCTCTCCCTGGAGAATTGGGAATTCTCTCCCTGGAGAGAATTCCAGAAGAAATCCATGGATTTAGCCATAAACCAGGAGTAATGATGGAACTGGATTGGGAACTGAGTTATTTCTTATCTCCTTTGGGATATGCTGGATCAATTCATTGGAACCAAAATATCCCAAAAATCCCCTTTAAACGGGAAACAAACCAGGAATGAACCCCATGGACAGCCCAGAATCTTGGGAAGCTGCTCCAGCTTTCCCTGGGAATCCTGCTGGAATGAAAGCCCCCCTGCAGGGCAATCCCCAGCCTTTGGAATCATGGAATTAGGGAATGCTTTGGGATGGAAAGCTCAGCCAGTTCCATCCCAACACCTTCCACAATTCCAGGTTGTTCCAAGCTCCCTCCAGCCTGGCCTTGGACATTCCCGGGATGAGGCAGCCATGGATTCTTTGGGAATGCTGGGATTTTAGGGAAGCTGTGCATTCCCATCATGGAAAATGCTGTTCCCGAGGGAATTTGGGATGGAGGCTGGGCTGGACATTGGAAAGAGGAGGAGACCAAAGCAGATAAAAGGAAAATTCCCAAATTGTCCTTGGAATGTGGGATGGGAATGGGAAGAACCTCCCTGGCCCTGTAGGGAGCTCATTCCCGCCTTTCCCAATCCCACATTAACCCCGTTATCCCGCTTTTCCCTGGCTCAAATTCCCTCTGTGCAGGATCCTTTCAGCCTCTGGATCATTCCCAAAGATTTGTTCTTATCCAGGCTTTTAGAGCCAAGGCCAGGCTTTCCAAAGCTGGGCCTTAGAGCCAAAGCCGGGCCCTTAGAGACAAGGCCGGACTATACAAAGCTGGGCTTTTAGAGCCAAAGCCAGGCTTTTAGAGCCTAAGCCTGGGTTTACAAAGCTGGGCCTTGAGAGACAAAGCTGGGCTTTTAGAGACAAAACCGGGCCCTTAGAGACAAGGCCAGACTTTACAAAGCCAGGCCTTTACAGCCAAAGCCAAACCTTAGAGTCTAAACTGGGCTTTTAGAGCCTAAGTCAGGCTTTTAGAGGTCTCCCATGAATATTTTAGGCCGGAGCAGCACAGGGATGAGGCTGGTGAGAGCTGCAGAGATGGGAGATGCTCCAGAGGGAATTTGCTGGAATCTTCCAGCTGGATTTGCTGGGATGAGCTCGGATCCTCCAGGGTGTCCTTCCCTCAGAGTTGGGAGCATCCAGGGAAAGCTCTGGAATGGGAAATGTTTTGTCTTCTGGAGTTGGGATCAGCCGTGATTTCGTCCCCATGTGGGCTTAAGGCTCCCGCTTTTCCTGGTTTTTTGTGGATTTGTGAGGGAGTTCCCAGCTCTGGTGCAGCCCCTCTGCACCAGGAATTCCAGTGGCCCTTGGAGCTGGGGCTGTGTCTCCTCATTTCTGTCCCCAAAAAAACCCACCAGGATAATTTGGCCAAAAATGGAGTTTTCCGGAGCTCTCACCTCATTTTTTGGGATCGCCAAATCATTTGGGCTCGTTTGACCCCTTCTGCTCCCAGTTTTTAGAGGCCAGATAAGGAGCTCATCCCAATTATCCGTGGAAAAGATGATTTCCCTTTTTTCTGGCTTCATTCCTTCCTTGTTGCCCAAAAAAATGATCATCCAGGCCAGGAGGCCAAGGAATTTCCCAGATAACAAAGAGAAATTAAATTACTTTATTCCCCCCTGGTCCAAGGAGGTGAATTCCCCCCTGAACTCGTCCCTGAGCATTATCAGGAATAAACTCTGAGCTTTCCAAGGTTTTTAATCTGGCCCAAAGGTTCCCTGACCTCATTCTGGGCTGAAAATTCCGATTGGAGAAGTGCTGAGCTTCCCAAAAAATAATCACAGATTGGAAACGGAATTCTGGGAATTGGAGCTGCCGACCTGAATTTCGGGAATGCAAAGTTTGGATGAGGGAAGGAACTTTGTAAGGAATATTTAGGAAGTGCAGGTGGCTTGATTCTGGTTATTCCCGATATCCAAAATTCCCTTAAAAATGATTTCCTGGAAAACACCAGCATTGCTTTCAAATTTCTCTCCCCTGGTTTTCCCACATTTCATGAAATCCCTGGAATGGTTTGGGTGGGAAAGGGATAAAGCTGATCCCATTCCAAATCCCAGGTTGCTCCAAATCCTGTCCAACCTGGCCTGGGATTTTTCCAGGGATGGGGCATCCCAGCTTCTCTGGAAAACAGGGAATTAGAACCGTTCCTGTCGCGGCTCTCCCACTGATCTTGGATGTCAGCTGGGATAAATCCCATAAATCCCTGTTTATCTCTTATTTATTTCAAGGGATAGGGAGATACTGAGGGCTCTTGGAGGCAGAGAATTCCAGGGATTTGGATGCCCGGGATCCTGCAGGATCCAGCCGGCTCCAAAGGAAATCCATGACCTCGTTCTCTGCTCCTGGAAGAGCAGAAGGAAATTCTTGTGAGGATCAGATCGTATCCAAGGATTTTCCCATATTTGAAGGGCAGCCCCAAATCCTTCCTGGCGGGATTTTCCCGTTTTTCCCTGGAAAGGGAAAGAGGCTGCCAGCAGAGGGCACACAATCGATGGAGATGGGATCCTGCTCCCAGCTCTTCCCGAACCCCTCTTCCAAGAGGACAAATGGAGGCAGGGAGCGACATTCCCAAGGTTGGAGAGGGTCGGGAATGGGATCTGGGATCCACCAGAACTTCCAGGAGTTTGGGATTTGTTGAAGGATCAGAAATCCCTGGCTGCTCCTTCCCAGGGATTTGAGATCCCTCAGAACTTCCAGATATTTGGACTTTAGAATCATAAACCCCTGGCTGCTCCTTCCCACAAATCTCGGATCCCTCAGAACTTCCAGGAGTTTGGGATGTGTTGAAGGATCATCAATCCCCACCTGTTTCCCTCCCAGACCAGGTGGGAATGCCATAAATCCCAATAAAACCAGCGGAGCATTAAAGGAGCTGGGAGTGATCCATAAAAATCATGGAAAGAGCCGGATGTGACTCCCAGAGCAGGAGCAAATCCCGGCTGTTGTTCCCTGGCACCTTTGGAATGTGGTTTGTCCTTCCTGATCCACCCTCGGCTGGAACATTCCCTGCTCCATCCCAAACTTTAGCAGGGATGCAAATTCCCCTCTGGATGCACTCCCGGATCTTGGATTTGACTTTGAGGCTGGAAGGGAAAAGCCAAACAATTTCTGGGATGGAAAAGGGATTGGGAGGCTCCACAGATCCCAAATTTAATGATTCCTCCTAAAACATCCCTAATTTATTCATCCTGACTTTTCCTGGATGGATCCCTAGCTGGATGAACTCCTCCAACACATCCAGCTCTCCATCAGCATCCTGGATAATTAATTTCAGGAATCAGCAGCAATTTTGTCCCCTTGGATTTGGTGCCAACAAGAGGAAAGGAAAGGAAAGGAAAGGAAAGGAAAGGAAAGGAAAGGAAAGGAAAGGAAAGGAAAGGAAAGGAAAGGAAAGGAAAGGAAAGGAAAGGAAAGGAAAGGAAAGGAAAGGAAAGGAAAGGAAAGGAAAGGAAAGGAGGGATTGCACCAGAGATCCCACACTTTTCTCCCAGCTAATTAGGACAAATCCTAAATTCCAGAGGGAAGATGTGGCTGGGAGTTGGTGGAGCTCTTCTGGAGTTTCCCACTCTGGAATTCTCCAGCTCAGGATAATGACTTCTAGAGGGAAGCAGGAGGTGGAATCAAATGGGAATGGGGAGAAGGAGGGGCCAAGCGATGCCTCGGCCCCATCCCAAAGGCAGGCAATAAAATTCCCAACTTTCCAGTGGGGTGTCAGGAGAGCGGGATGCTCCCAGGAATGCTGAATCCATCCCCAAATCCATCCTCGGAGCTCCCATGGTTATAGAAAGGAGCCCACACTTTCCTGGCATGAGGATTTATTCCGTCCCGTAATTCCTAAGGATCCCACAAGGAATTGGGAGGATCAGGGCAGATCCTGCTCTGTTTATTCCAGAGTTAATTCCATAGGGTTGGAATTAATTAAAGTTGGGGATTTTTTCCACCTGGATGCCTTCCACTATTCCAGGATGCTCTAAGCCCCGTCCTTGAACAATTACAGGGATGTGATTGGAGCAAGGATCCTTCTCATCATTCTGGAATTCTCTTTCCCAGAGTCAGGAATCCCAAAAGCTTGGGAGACAATGTGGCTGAGACCCCCACATGAGCTGGAAGCCCCAAATCCTTCATAATTCCCACAAACTCATCCTGGTTTTCATGGAAAATATCAGCAGAAAGGGCAGGAAACAGAGGGAATTCAACCCCAGGGAAGGAATTCAAGCAGAATTCAACTGGAAGGGGATCCTGGTCATTCCCTTCCCTTTGGATTTTCCCATGTGCCTCATCCCAATCCTTCATCCCGTATCCCTCCTATACCCGTGGCATTCCCAGAAGCAGCCCCTGCACACAGGGTGGATCATCCTGATGAATTTTTGGGAATGCTTGGATTCCATCCTCGAGGTCTTTTCCACTTCGTTCTCTCCTGCTTGGTAGGGCTTTTCACTTTGTATCCCACGCTAAAGTCGCCACACCCTGTTCATCCCAGCCTGGGAACATCCCATTCAATCCTTGGAATTGCCGCTGGATCCCAGCTCTTTAGGAGCCCCATTAGGCTCAGTTTAGGGTACTTTGAAAGCCGCCTGACCTCTCTTCCCAATCAATTCCCAGTTGTTAACTGGGAAGTACATCGGGAGCTGCATTTGCAAATGGAATGTGCTGCTGGATAATGAACTCGGCACTCCTGAAAACATTCTAGGGGACGGGAACCCATCCACTCCCGGATTTCTATCCCATCCCCGCACCCCCCCAGCCTGAGAGAATTCACGGAATTCCAAGGAATTCAAAGGAATAAAACTTCTCGAGCAGAGTTGAAGGGCTGGAACCTGGGAGGACTTTTCTTGAGCTGTTTCTTGGGATCCCTGGGAGTTTCTTGGGACTTAAACCCTGCAGCAGCTGAGCTGCGAGTTTAGAGCCGAGTTTAGTTATTAAACCGCTCCTACCTCCAACCTGTGCCCTGACAAGGGCTGGGGGAGCTCCGGGAGGGGCGATCCCCCTTTTTTAGGCTCTTTTTAGGGGCGCACCCCCCCCTTTTTGGGATCTCCCC
>VXAX01002724.1:1635-40228 GCA_013399835.1 Leptocoma aspasia
CCCCCTTAAATACTTCCTGAGAGACCTGGCCCTCCTTCCAAAGATGATACATCCTCTTTTTACTCCTAAGTTCCTCCAAAACCTCCTTGCCCATCCAGGCTGGACGTTTACCTCGTCGACTTATCTTTCGGTACACAGGGACAGTCTGTTCCTGTGCCCTCAAGATCTCTGTTTTGAAGCACGCCCACCTTTCCTGAACTCCCTTGTTTTTAAGGGCTGCTTCCCAAGGAACTCTCTGAATAAGTCTCTTAAATAGGCCAAAGTCTGCCCTCCAGAAGTCCAGTGGAAGAGTCTTATTGGTGTTCCTCCTGATTTTACCAAATATTAAGAACTCTATAATTTCATTATTACTCTGCCCCAAAAGGCCTCCAACCACCACACCTCCCACCAGCCCATCTCTATTTGCAAACAACAGATCTAACATAGTCCCTCCCCCGGTGGGGTCACCCACCAGTTGGAATAAGTAGAGAGCAGTGCATTTGAAATTCAAAGGAAGTTTGATAAATCTAATGTTTCTGAACAGTGTTACAAATTATTACCAGCTATCAGTACAGAAACACAATCAACACCTTAAACACCTTGTGGAGTCCTTAGCTATGAGTCACAAGAAATTGTGCCACCTACTGAATTGTCAACAGCATCTCCTGAAACTGCTTAATGTTTTTTGAAACTTCCCAATCCCGCAGGCCCTTATCAGCTCCTCCTGAGACTGGAGGTGCAGAGTCAGCAGTGAGAGAGCATAAGCCCAGCAGTTCTGGCAAGTTCCCGACAGCCTAGCAAGCTTTTTGTGCAATCTGAAGCTCAAGAATAAAATACACATGACAAAAAATATTCCCTGCATATCAGACTAGCTTTCTGATTGAGTGTCAGTGCTCGGAGTGGCAATGAGCAGAGTGCAGAGAGCCAGGGAAAGTCACAGCTGACTCATGCTCAACAGGAATAGCTGATCTGATAAGCTGTTCCTCTTGCCATGTGGAGCAACAGCACAGCAGACGTAATGTGCATGAGGAAGGTTAGCACACTGCACCTGCGTGTGTAAAGGTCCAAATACACCAAGATATGGACTGAGAGTAATAGGCCTGAGAGCACATGAATTGTAAGAGGGGAGCAGTATTATGGTCAAATAGTTAAATGATTTTTCTCCTTCCCCATGTATCAAACAGATGGAAACTATCCTGGCATTTCATTCAAGACTTTAGGAAATTATCTGTAAGGCCAAAACTTCAAAGCATTGCTGAAATTCCCATTTCACTGCTCAGCTATTACAACAGGTCTTTGCTCTGGTTCAAACTGGTGTAGAGTGTTAACAAGGATTAATAGACGTCACCTGAAACCTTGAACATCAGAGAAGTACCTGTGAGCTCTATTCTGCATCAGATGTTAACAATTTGTCCAGTGCTTTATCATTGTTAGAATTTGAGCTGCACTATGTTTATTTCATGTGCATTTTTACTCCTAAGTAGTATTTTTAACTTTAAAAGTATGGAATTAATACTATACAGAGTATATTTTCTCAGCTGTTGAAATTTCCATCTACTTTCTACTAGAATGCAAAATGGAAAAAATAGTTTTATTTTTACAGAAATGGCAAAACAAAGATTGGGATTAATATTCAATGTCTTCTTCCTGGGATTCATATTCTGCTTAATATTTAGTGGTTAAATACATTACAAAATTTGAGCTTTGTGAGAACTGCCACAGAGGTCATAATCTCTAATTATACTCTCAAAACCAGAGAGAGGACTGAGGAGATACACTGAGATCATTTCCATCATCAAGGTGGATGATGATGATAAGGAATGCATGACTTTGTTACAACGTAAGGCCAAGGCCAGCTCTTCTCTGTTACTGTAGGTAGAGCAACTTTGTTATTAGGAAAAAACCAAACAACAAAACCTTCCATTTTCTCTGCACTTCCTGTAACAAATATTTTATTTTGGAAAATAGCATTGAAAACTAATAGGGAAACCTGCTAGAAGGACTAAAAAGAAAAAACTCAAGAACAGTGACTGTATCAGCTGAAAACAACCATAGTGATTGTGACCAAGTTCCAGATGCCAAAACTGTTTCACCAGAAGATTCACATACATGAAACATGACTTACAAGACTTGTAACAAGAAACATTATCTGTTAATGTGCTGGTAGTCCTCAGGAATTAAATTAACATTTTGCATCAAACACAAAGACCTGCGTTGTGTGTGTTCTAAGATAAAATAATCCAAAGGTATTCTTCAAAATTTAAAGAACTAATTCAAAATACAAACTAATCAAAGAACAGAGTTAAAGTCCATATCTGAGAAAGCACAGGACTCAGCAATTTCTACAGTTAGAAAAAACCATTCCTGTATGAAGATACTGGGTCGTGTGAGTTAAGGGTAACTTCATCAGCTGCAACCAATGCCCTCTGTTTAGCAGGGAGAATCCAGCTAGCTGGGGGCCATGACTTTTTTATTGTAGATTTCCAGATTCCTCCCCAGCAAAGCACCTAGGTTATCTCTGCTTTTTGTTATCACTACATAAAAAAATACTTAGTTACACTGTCAGAACAGCGACTTGTGCTAGGCTCCAAGGTCCTATTATCACTGGTAAAATGCTGCATTCGCTGTCCTTTAAAGCTTCACCCAGAAAATGGGGTTTCTCTTCTGTCTCAGAGAGCAGAGTTGATCCTCCACACACAAGCACAGAGGAAGCAGAAACTTGTAGCTGGAGATGGGGAACTACAGGAGGCATAACAAGCCACTGATGAAAGATGGAGCTTGCCTTTAACCATGAAATCACAGCCCAGGTCAGTAGGGGCTGAGAAACTGGAGGCTCGAGTATGCCCAAACTAATCAACAGAAATCACAGTGATTATTTTCTGCATGAAGGCATTGACTGGCCCAGGAGATGAGAGATGAGCATAGCTCCCAGTTACTGAGACAGTCAAGAAACTGGAACAGCAGGTGGTGAGGCTAGCCCACGCTGTGGAGGAAGGCAGAGTCCCTTCCCTACAGTGAAAGGAAAACAGTGAAGGAAAGGGGGAGACTTCCATGCCCAGAAATATCACTCCAAGGTTTGTCCGGTTTTCTCTGTTACGTGTCAGTCCTTGCACACTGCACAGCAGAGCTGCAAGAGCAGGACACTGGCCCAGGACAGCAGTGCCAGGCCCACATAACCCTGAAGGAACACACTTTCTCAATGGGCACTGTCACAAACCATTTTGGGAAAAGCTCCATGACACTTCTTACCCTCAACCCCAACTTGGCATGTAACAGTGACACTGCCCAGAAGGCACAAATGTCAACAGCTCTCACAGCCTAGCTGGCACCACATTTAGGTAATAGATTAATGACTCTATGGTACATCCTTTTATAAATCACACTGCACATCTCAAATTCCAGTACCTACCACCACCATCAGTGTTTGCTAGTAAAGCTGGAAAGGGCTCCTGCACATTTGTACAACACTTTTTACTCAGTGAGCCACAACTGTCCATCCAAAACAGAACAACTGAAACATTACATTAAAGGCTTTCCAGTGAGCTTTATTGCTGCCACTTTCCTGGAAACTATATCCCTAACTCAGCAGGACAGTTCTTCTTTCTCTGAGCCTACTCTGCTCTTGATTTAAGACTTTCCATTCTTGGTCCTCTCCAGCTGTCACTTCCCTTGCCACAAGAACCAGCAGTTATTTGACCTGCTGCATATCCCCAAGAAAACAAGTTAGTCTTCATTTCTTCACATTTTTCAAGGAGTATTTCCACTGATTTGGCATGCCATTAACATCCGTCCAAATGGCTTAGGCCAGGACCCTCCTCAAAACAGCCTGAATTGTTAAAGCTGTGTTATTTCTTTATAATGTTGAAATTTGCTAAATTCACTTTAGAGTGTCCTCTTTTTAAGCTTCCTTTCAGCTATGGCTAGAGAACCTCAGTCCCCACAGACTTGAAAGTGACTGATAGTATCTTGAGGGAAGCAACACAATTATATATATGCATTTGAAGTATTGCAGACATTCAGCATAGGCCTTGCTAAGCTTCCCAAACAGAGCTGCTATAATGAACAAGGCCATCAGCAAGTTATCTCTAATGCCACATGCCTGACAGATTGCTCCCTGTGTGTATCCTTTAGAGAAGTTGAGCAACAGAGGTTGGTATAAGATTAATATTTGAAAGACTGAGAGAATTTTGGGAGCTAAGCAGCTGGTCAGAGCACACAGCTGCAGCCATGGAAAACCTGCTCCCTTCTTTGCAAAACGCCTTCTCTCATACCCCTGCCGTGGCACACGAAACAACTGCATTGACAGCTCCCTCTGAGCTGCTTCCAGCTCCACAGGAACTCAAGGATGATCTACCTGGGCAGTGCCCACCACACTCTCTGTGTGCAGGGTTTTACACAGCTGGAGCTGGAGAGCTTTGCTGTGGTCACCCTCAATGCTGAACAATGACAGGAAGTGCCTCCTTTCATCACCAGACCAGAGAGTTCAGGCTTTGCAGTCTGTGGTGGGAGCACCCTTTCCTGAGCGCTGTGCAAAGACTTTCAGATAAACAGGTGCCGGCTCTGTCAGTGAGATCCTCTATTTTATCTCATGGTTGAATCCCAGCTAGAACAAGCACTAGCCTATGTTAACAACTAGTTTTGCTCTTAAGAAGTGACAAACTCAGCGAGGAGGACAAGAACAGGACAGACCCTTTACATACGTTGTTTGAAAGCATTTGTTTTGTGACTTCTGCTACCAGAATGATAATAAATGAATCCTTTAACCTACCTCTACCTGTCAGTAACTAACAGCTTGTTGCAAACTGAACTAACAAAAGGCATCTACAGGTTCTAAGGGCATCAGTCAGCATTGGAGAAGATCAGTCACTGCAATCTGTCCAGCATGTTAACTTTGTTCTAGCAAAGCAAGATACCATTTGTCATTGCCCCTTATCAGTAGTTACTGCTCAGAGATAAAGAGCCCGTAACAACCCAGCTGACACTGCACATTTAACACAAAAAACCTGAAAGTGAAAATACACTGACAAAGACAGTGTGACATTATACATGCAGCCTGAAGATGAGGAGGGCTGCTGTGACCACACAAACCTTGACCAGCCTCTCAGGCTGATTCAAGCAGCAATGGCCAGCCTTTGCCAGATTGTTTCAGCTACGTATCTCCATTCAAAATCCCCAATATCCATCAGCTTGGAGAATGCTGTTCATCCTCTCAAAAGATTCCCAAAACCAGTTCAGAAACCAAAGTAAAAATAAACCACTCAGTTTCCAGTTTCTCCTTTTAGTAGTTTGACTGTTTAACCTAGGGCCTCCTTGGTTAAAAACCACACTTCTTACATCCTGCATGCACACACTGAATTTCTTCACTGCTCACTGTTGTCAGGTTTTCACTGTCAGATTGATACTCTCAGTACTGGACAATACTTAAAAGTAAGCAGTTACAGGAAATGTAATAGTTATGGCCTTCCTGAGAGGGAAGGGAATGGAAAACAAATAAACAAAAAAAATAAACCTAAACCACTGTTCTCTTAAAATAAGTCTTCTCAGTAACTCCAAAGATGAAATAGCTGAGAGTGAAAAAAAAAAATCGGCAGGGACACAGCATCAACTGAAGTGTTTTAATGGAACTCATTACTGGCCCTTAAAAAAGGGTGATGGCACATACACAGTCATGTATCAAAACCAAATGCCAGACATTGTGAAGGAAGCCAACCTGTGTATAGCCCTAATTTAGCTATTTGCATATTAAAATGAAAAACATTAAGGGGTTGGACACTGAATGGAAACCAGCCATCCTCAACCAGAGCACTGTACATTGCTGAGTGACTGGGTTAGCCCTGTGGTATCCAGTTCACAAACTTGGCAGTGTTTAAGCAGGTGCTCATGGTTAAGCATGGTAACAGTTGGTAATTACACCTATAATTAATACCTGTGGATAAGCCTTTATACATTAAAGGCTATATACAAGCATTAACCAGTCCAGCTGAAGATTTGGGAGGTAAAGACTTCCAGGAATACATGCACCTTTTTTTGCAGGCACATATGAACATGTGATGTCAGTGCCTGGAGACAGCTGAAAACAACGGTGCTGTGGAATGCTGCTCAAAACAACAGGACAAGTGAAAGTGCTGTGTCTGTGGTGACAGCACCATGGGCTCCTGGTTCCCAGCTGGCTCTGAGAACGGGCATGTGAACTCAAGTCTAAAGCATGGACACAGGTGACACCTATCTACAAAAGATAATGTAAACATACCTTTTGTTGTCCTAGATGCAAGAAAAGAAACAGGAAAAACAGTTAGCACATTTAATCTAAAGAAAAAAACCCCAAAAAACTACAAAAAAAAGTCGTCCGAAGTGCAGTCTTTGTCAAGGTGTGTGTTGCTATTGTAGTATATTGTAACTGATCTAGGCTATCATGCAGAAGGAAGTAGCAAATATCCTCATGAGTCATCTTTTAGAATCATGTGGTGTCATCAGTACGAGCTTACCTTCCCAGCTCTTCCCCAATTTCGTAAACATCCTCCACCTTCTGTTGCTTGAAGAAAGCCATACTTGGTCTTTCATTGATGCTCAAGGATGATGCAACTAGAATATTAATGAAGAATGACATTTATTACATCTTGCAAGAGGCTAAGTCTTGGTAACACACATTTGTGGTATAGGCACTTTGGATCCACTGCAGCTCATTCATGGCCAAATTTACCACATTAATCAAAATAACTAATTCAGCAGTCTCAGCCAAATAGTGAGGATTCAAATCTGGAAAGAGATGAGCACCTTTAAGTGAAGGAGATTCTTGGCCACCACCGACATACCCAAGAACACAACTAATTAGAAGCACAGAACGCACCAAGAAACACAAACGTGATGAAAGGAAAATAAATAATAATTTGACAAAGTTCTGGACAATAAAGTCTCCACACTACACTAAAGACAGCCAGCATGAGAATTAGCACTACAGACTCCCTCAGACAGATCCTGAGCCAGGGAGACCAGGAGGCAGAGCTTCCTTTTTCTCAAGTCAGGCAGTGTTCCTCAAGTACACAGGCAGGACAGCACACAGACATTTGAACTGCTGCTGGAAAAAAGTGCTGTGATTCCCTCTCCAGAACTTTCAGCACATCTTCCATCACACACAGGAGATGTTTCAAATGAGAAGAACACCAGCAGGATCTGCTGCAGATGTTACTCTGTGTAATTGTGCAGTTTGTTTCCTGAACACAATCTTTTAAGCTGATAATCTCTGTGAGCTCTGAAAATACAAGCCTCACACTGGCACACTGGAGCATCTGTGCATTACGCTGGGCTGCTTCTGGATGAGGAGAAGATGAGAACTCACATTATTCCTTGGGATGCACTTCCACAGCAATGTATGCTATTGTAACAGAATAGATTTGAACAGAATAATTGGCCAGTCAGGTCATGACCTATTTGCTGTTCCCTGTGGAGATGAACACTGGCACTATGCCCAATGGCCCAAGTATCCACTGTTTAGATTAGAACATGTAAAATAGCTGTAAGGCTTCTAGCACCACAATAAAATCTAACTACTTTGAGACATACAGTTATTCTCACACATCTCTACACTCAACAGCGTATCTTGTCAATGTAATGTGCTTTGCTTTATGAATCCCAGATGCTGCTTCCTTCAGATGTACTGGGGACTTCCAAGTTCCATATCTCTATACAGCTCCTGCATATTTTCAAATTGCAGTCACTGGAATCTGACTGGTGCATACTGCGAAGCATATTTCACAAGCAAACAAAGCCCTGTTTTGATCCTTTAGAAATAAGTTCAATTTAGTGTTGCATGAAGATTCAGCAGACCTATAAAATAGTACTTAGTAACAAAGAGCAATTGCAGTATTCCTGCCAAACTGAAAGGCACACAAATTGAAGATTTTTCTCCAACAGAAGTGGGTATCGTGAGCAGAAAATACATTGTAAAAATCTAACAATTCCTCAATACACATCCAAGCTGTCATCATTCACTCACCTCAGAAAAAAGATTGGTTGCTTTATTTGCCCCAGCCCTTTTTACAAACCACTGGCTTTTTACAAACCATACATGGGTGGCATGTTGAGTATCAATTTGTTTCCAAATATGCTCCTTCTATTACCTCAAAGGAACAGGAAGTCTCCTAGCGCTTCTACATAAATATATTTTTTACTTGTTGTTAGCAAAACCTACACATTAGGAGAAAAATTCTTTGATTGTTTTATGTCAAGCAGAAAGGCTACTATATCAGTGCTTACAGCAACAGCTTCACCTCTGTCAGATGATGAGGAGTATTTCAGTTATACATCAGAACTGCAACCTGTGCTCGCTGAAGGTGTGTATCTGTACACCTCTGGGGTGACAGGCATGCTATGGTGTGACATGACTGACATGCACCTGGCACATGACCCAAACACACCCATTTCTGCCACATGTCAGAAGTGATCATTTCATGACACACTTGCAGGTGCCTTGGCAGAGGAGAGGGAGATGCAAGGCATCCCTCACATGCTCTCAAGGGCAGCATTCCTGGAGGTCTGCACTGGACATGGAATGGCTCAAGGGCTCTGAGGCTGCTGCATTTCTATTAACAAACCTGCTCAAACCCCAGTTTCAAAGCTCTGTAATGGAGACAAATTTGCCTCCCTTGCCCTCCTGTGTAACAGTGCGTTAGCAATGATCTCTAGTGTTGGGCTACCCAAGGCAAGCAAGAGAAACCACACAAGTTGTGACACTGAAGCCCAGGGTAACCACCACACTATTAAAATACATTGTAGAAACCACCACTTGCATTGGTGAACACGATGCACTGCAATGTGTGTTGTTATCTTTCCACTTTCTATCCTGGCTTTGTCAGTATTTTCATACTTTTTCAAGGTGAAGCCAGGTGAACTGCTCTGTTAACTCTGTTGCTCCATAATTTCCTTCCCAAAACCATGTTCATGCTTGGGATGAAAATGTCTATTTTACTTTTCAATGAAAATAAGCAACTCAAATTTCACTTTGTAAGCAAATTACAAAGTGATTTATACAAAGTGAAGAATATTTGAAGTATTCTTCAAGTAACCTTTCATAACCTCACTGGAAGATCACTGACCACTATTGCTCAGATCGTGAAACTAAAGCAAATAAATGCTTCAGTCATATTTACAAGAATGAGGACATCTCTGAGCTATTTGCTCCTTAATAAGTTTATTTAATATTGCTTACTATTGTTCAGAGCAGAATTTTCTTAAGCCTTGGTTGCATTCAGCCTTCACAGACTTCAAAAAAGCAAGCAAAGGACAAAGCCAAGCCTTGCTGAAAAACCCCAAACCTTTTGCTCACCCTGAATTGCCAAATTACATTCTGAGCACATGCAAAAGTCAAGTACAGGAAAATGCCCAGGTAATAAGAGATGCTGCTGAGGCTTGCCTAAAGATTGTAAATCCCTCAAGCTGACTACTCCCTTCATCAGAATCCAAGGTACATGGTTATAAACAACATTAACACAAACACACCTCAAAAGTCATTGTTTTAAGAAAGAGTTCATTGCCATTCAGAAGAGCAAGTTAAAAAGATTGCTTTGAGAACCCACCCGAAATGCCTCTGTGAACACAATCACTTGATGTTTGATTGACAAGTTCACTCATTTCCCAGCATCCTTCAAAGAACACAGCTGATTCTGCAGGTGCATAGAATCCATGCAAAAATAACCAGGAAATTCTCATGCCTTCTGCTGATCTCTTAACTTACACCCATTTCTGCAGAGGTCAAAGCAGTAAGTTAAATCTCCCACAAAGTACCCATTCAAGGCCAGAGCCTTGCTTTTGAAGGCTGAAGACAAAACTGTTGCACAATATTCAGACCCCCAGTGGTACCTCTGATGCATTGGTGTTTCGCATGTCTATCATTTCATGTTATCCTATCCTGCCTTCTGCAGATATCTCTCCCTGGCTTTCACCCAACAGTCACACTTAGCAAATGCCCAAAATAGATCATACACTTGATGACCCAAAGCAACTGTCATTGGCACAGGACAAGGGGGTAAGCCAACAAAAGATAACCTTCACACACTTAAAACTCATCTGAAATAGAAGAGCCATTCACAAGCACGAATGTTACCGTTTTCAGACAATATACACTCACCTTAGGAAACTAAGGTGATTTCACTTTCAAAGATTTCTTATACTACAAGGTTTTTGTTGGACACCATTTACAAGTACAGAGCACAAGTACATCAAAGCAGGAATAAGAGCCTTTTTTTTTTTTCCCTGGTCGGATGGTCATTTTTCTTATGGTGGCCAGTGAAGGCAGGCAGAATTAGAGATGGACAGACATTCATCTTGGACTCAGACAAAAAAGTTGTTCAGGATCTGAGGAAGGAGCAACAACCAAATTTTTTTCCTGATACACACCTTATGCTAACGCTTCAGGGCCATGTGCCCAAACAATACCACAATCCTGTGAGTCATGACCATTCCCATCACTTAGGATCTGCACCAGAATTCATTAAACCCAGAGCGATGAAGGTACCTGCTTCAGTGAGTTTTGATTCAGACCAGAGCTTAATTGCTCCAAGGCAAGCTCAGCAGAGGAGATGAGCTTCTGTGTCCTTTCACAGAACATGCCATGTCTATTCCTCAACCATTCCACATTGGGACCACTTCTCCTCTCCTTGTGTCTTTGCTCTGGGATTCCTCATAGTGAGCATTTTCATATGAAGGCCAGCTTCTACTCAGCATTTATATTGCTGTGTTTCCACAATGATACTCCATAGTATAGTACAGTATATGTTTAGTATAAAAACATAATACTTCACCTTTTATTGCTGTATCCAACTCTCCTTAACACAGGCCAAATACCACAAGGCAGCAAAGTATTGCTTATCCTGTGTGAATGATTTTACTACAGACATGGAACAAAGCTGTAGCAAACCTAGAAACAGGATACAGGCTCTGAGATGGCAGTTTCAGGCACTAGAAATATGTCCTGCCTCATCTCTTCACCCTTCCTAAACTCTGCCCTACCGTAAAATAGGATCATACTTACCCTGAGAAAGCACCGTTTCCCACTGTGATCTAAGGCATATATTGACACACACATACTTTACATCAGTACAATCCCTGGATAAAGACACTCTTATTGTAGTACAGAAGGGCTTTTTTAGTGCAGCTTGTGCTGTGTTAAAGAACATCAACCTACAGAAACCCACTCTTCTGTTGAGAGTGACAGAATCCCTCTCAAGAGGAGCAGAAGAAAGTAAGCTCTATTTCTCTCCTCTAAGGAAGTTTTCCCTCACACGTTAAGTTACTAGCCTGTCATTACCAAATTATGTGACAATCAGTGACTGGTTTATACATGTCAAACCCATGATAAATGTCCACCCACCAGTGAACAAGAGCAGAATACAGAAATCAGAGATGAGAACAAAACTGTTGGAGCGCTTCCCTTGCCAGCAGCCTTGCATTTTTTTTCCTTAGGGTTTTTTCTGTCCTAAGGAAACCAGTTTCAAGTGACTGAGGTAACAGCTGAATAATCTGACTTTCTCAAGTACACCTGACATGAGCTGAATCATTAAACCCTTTGCCAAACTCAGAATCATTCCCCCGGCATGCTTTTATATTACAAAACATTAGTTACGCTAAACCAAAATCCCAAACCCATTAGAACAGACCAAAGTAAAAACTTCCCATATTAACTGTTTTATAATACTGAAAAATGACCAAAACCAATTTAGAATCAAAACTAGACTGTTTTAAATTAATGATCTGGGGAAAAAAACCCAAAAACCCTAAACCCATTAAACAAATTATACTGTCTTCTAGTTTTGGTTTTTTATGCTAAAACGAAACAGATTTTTATAAGCATTATTTTCTTCTTTCACTTTCATTCCTTTTTTCAGCTTTCTTTCTTCCTCTTTTCTTTGATCCCACAAAAGACTAAGTAATTCCAACAGCAAAAAACCCAAGTGGGTGTTACCCTCTGCTTTCAAATAAGCGTAGCACAGTTAAAAGTTCTTTTCACTTCAGCAAACCCTTATTTTCACTGAAACATGTTCCTGTCAGGAAACAAAAGTAGCTTAAAAATTCTTCTGCCAGGAAATCACGGCAACTATTACTACCTGTGTGTCTATAAAAAACATAAAACACACCCACCATTTGAGCAATTCAACCCCATTACAGAATCACTGCTCCTGCCACTAACTCTCAAGGGCTCTCTTTCTGACCTCCCAAATTTACCCTCCAGTAATTACATGTGTGGTGAATGACCCAAGACTCTATTTCCAAGCCTCTTCCTCAAGCACACCTACAAACTACATTGGCTCTGCAGCTAATTCCAGCTCCCTAGCTCCCAGCCAAGGCCAGGGATCCCAAAGCCCGGCGTGCCTGAGCGATGAGCTGGGTGAAAACACAGCCTGAACACTCAGGGTGCAGGGGAAGCCCGCAATGCCAGGCACACTGGCATGGCATGGGCAGAGCCCTGCTCCCCGTCCCTGAGGCGCCTTCAAAGATTACTGCTGCATAAAAATCACACCACTGCCCCAAAGTCAAAGGAGACCTCGCCTCTGCGATCTGTGTTTCTTGCACAAGCAATTGAAAGGCACAGAAAGTCTGAAACCAGCTGGTGTTTCAGAAAAGGGTCAGAGCTGAGCTTTTCCCTCACGCACTAAGCAGGTGAGCAGTGCGATTTTGGTCCTTTTGCAGCTGGTGACCGATCAGCCAAAGCAGGAGCAATTGCCACACATTTTCACCCTCTAACTCACATCTTCCTTCTTGACTGTCCTCTAAAAGGATGCAAGCCAGCCAAACCAGTCCCCTCCACCGTGCTGTGTTCCTCCAGGACTCCCGGCTCACCGGCCAGAGGAACAGGTGTAAAGAAACCCAAGTGAAGCTGTTTGAGGGAAAAGGCAGAACGAAACTTGCGGATAAACGACAGAAGTTGCACAGCATTCGCTCAGTGCTATCAGCAAGCTGAGCCTGAACCCCGGACCAATCGCCCTCGATGGCCTCGGACAGGAACAGCGCCAGACCGAGTGGCACTTGTGGAACCGCTGCACTGCCCAGCCCCTGTGGGACCTGCTCGGGGATAAAGGAAGTGGCCGAGGGTCCGCACCCTGCCAGCCCCGCGGGAGGGACCCGCCGCCCGCCCCGCAGCTGCCCGGCCAGAGGGGCTGCACAGCCGCGACACCTCAGCCCCTGAACCGCGGCACAGGCGGGACACGGAGCGGGAGAGCCGTGAGGGCGGCTCAGCGTAAGGGACGGACCCAAAGGGGGAGAGGGGAACCTGCGGAGGCGCCGGCAACTGAAGGGGCAGCGCCCACTTACCGCGTCCGCCGGGCTGCCTGACTGCGGAGGGTCGAGCCGGGCCGGGCGGAGGCTGACGGGGAGAAGGGGCCGTGCCGGGCGGAGGAGACGCGGGGCCCTGCGCTCCGCCCAGGGCACCCCCGTGAGGAGAGGGCGGGCGGTGCCGGGTTGGCCGCAGGGGCACCGGGACAATCGCTCCGGCCGCAGCAATGCTGTCTGGATGGCAGTGTAGGGCCGATGCAGCCTCCGGGGCACCCGGCAGCACCCCGAACTCTGCCAGCCCTGCACTGCCCCTGATGGGATGCAGATACCTCAAGCTGGGCCAGTCTAAAGCCTTCCAGACCAACACAGCTTGCCCAGGCTGACTGGCGAACATCTCAGATGTAGAACCCCATTTCCTTGCTTTAGTACATAAAGGATATGTGAAAGCAGTACTAAGAAAATAAGGCTGAGAAGGCAAATCCAATGGAGAGGCACTTAAGTTGTATAAGCCTCGTTTCTGTATTCCATACAAGCTGAAACACAAGCCTAGATTGGTTACTGCGTGGTCTGAAACTCATCATTATCCAGTGAAATTGCCCGTTGTTTCAAGAGACCACTGTGACAAAGAACAGCACAGGTTCCCAGACCTCACCGTGCAGTTCAAGCTGCATTCACATACGCTACTGTAACAAACATCTGCCATCCTGCTTCCCAAGCTGCCCTAGCCCAAATGTTGGCTTCCAACACTGACATCCTTCATCTGTTCACTCTCCTATCATAAAGATATCCCCAAAAACTGTAAAGCTAGATTTTATCCAGCTTTATTTGACACACAGTGATTGCAGTAAACACTCTTAGGTCTCCTTACATTTCTTCTGGGCAAGTTAATATCCATCATTTGCTAATGAGAAATTAGGTGGAATTGTTCACACCTTCAAAATAAATTACAAGTACCAGGCTGCCTTCTCTTCCAATCCTCTATGTGATTAAGGTAACACAATAGTAGTGGCAAATTATCATACATAAATAAGCAGGAGGTTTTCCTTTGCAATACAGTGTGAAGATAGATACATTTAAGAGTGATTTTATTCTAGGCAAGTACCTAAAGGCAGTGTTTTTTATTATCACAGTTAAAAAGAAACTTGGCTTTTAAGTCAACAAGTCAAGAGGACTGAACTGTGCCCCTGATCGCCCACCCTGCGAGTGGTGTTCACGGCCCATGAGTTCCACCCAGCTCTACCAACTCCAAAAGGAAAGTGGCTGCATCAGATACTACACAGGACAGGAAATGGTAGCAATAGTAAATGTTTCAAGGGCAGTGGAAGCATTCAGAACTCTCTCAGAGGGAAATAAAGATATTTAATTTCTCACCTTTAGTTCTACAACAGGATATGATCACGTGGAAGTCACAGCAATCATACTACAAATTTCTCAGAGCAAAGGGCGCATGAGGAAGGCCACTGCTTTTGTTTGCTCCTAGCTGCAAGGAAGTGAACAAAACACCCTGAGAGGCTACAACTAGTTTTCAAATTGGGACAACCTCTCCCTAGACCGAGAATAACCGCACTTTGAATACAGGTTTCCAAGAGCAGCAAAGGTAGATTGAATCCCATCCCTGCTGCCATGTCCATAGGGCTTGTAAACCCAAATACAGGTTCTGCCTAAGTAGGATGTTGCTCTTTCATGCTTCTGTAGTTATTCACCCTAAAACACTAACTCAAGACTTCTTTGTAACATCTTTGGATGAAGGTAAAAGCCTTTATGTGCACACAGGGCAAGAACAGAAAACTCAAACCTGAGCAGTGTTTCAAGTAAGGGAGCACCAGCAAACACTGCAGTCACGCATTTGCCAGCCTCCTTTAGAAGTGACAAAGTAGGAAACCCATACCTTATGCTCCAAAGGGGGAGTTCCAGGATTAAAAACCAGAAGACCACCACCTGCATTTCTTAAAACAGGCAAATAGCAATATTCCACAGTTAATCACCAATCACAGTGCCTGAAGACATCACTGATTCCATTCATCAGCTCAAATCTGACATGTTAGGGGCAACTCACTGCACAACCTAGCTGACTTGTACACACGAAAGGGACATTGCATTTGAGAGACGAAGGCAGGATGCAGCTGCTCAAGACTGGGGGAGTCTTAGTTGGCCAAAGTCATCTTAATTTACCAAGGCATATTCTAGTATTGAATGTTTTAATTACTGGAGATATATATTTTTAATAACTGTGTTTTTTAAAATCACATTCAGTATATAGTCCTGTGTTTTGCTTTCTAGTCTCATGCTCTGAAAACCTGGCACTACAGGTGGGTATCCTTGAACTGTAGACAAATGTGGCTTTTACAGCTGATCATCACGGTGAAAATACCACTCTGCTAACTTCTGATTGAACCTTTTACCTTATTTCCCAGGGGGGAAGTTTCCAAGTCAGAGCACACCCTTCCTTTGCATTATTTGAGGGAACATACTTCATGTGTGGGAATTCTTAAAGCTTCAGCACTACATGGATTCTGCTTTCTGTTGAGGTCAAGGAGCTGCAGATAAGGAAGCTATGCTTAGCACTTCTGAAAATCCCAGAGAAGGAACACCTGATACCTTCTAATACCAGTGAATTCAGTGTATTCTCTGCATCTCTGAGGCACCCAGAGCACAGTGAGACTGCAGGTCTTTGGTCTCAGTTCAGAGTAGGCCAGCTGTGTTTATCCTAAGTTATGCATTTCTCAGGAACCAGGTTTTTAACATACATCAGCCACACTCACATCCTCATTGCAATGCCACTGAGAGCAGATGTTTCAAGCTTAGGACTAAGGAGCAAATGGGAGTCTCAGCTGTTCTTTATAAGCCCCAGCAGCTGCTTAGGGCAACACAGCCTACTCAAGCTAAACATGCCAAGTATCCAAGTGAGGACATTGCTCCCCATGCACTCTCTTCCCAGAATTTTCTGTTTATTTCTCTGACTTAATATTTTCAGTATATGGGACACAAGGTCCTTAGGCCATAGTTGTGTTCTGCCTCAACTGCTGATCTCTGTTCTTTTTTGCAACCCCTTTGAACAGATTTCCAGCTATGCCAATATCTACTCCTATAACATCTTGCCATTCTGTAGCAAAGCCAGAGGGCAAGAACTGTGCACTATTCACCTCTGGTATGAAAGATACGCTTGTATATGCAATTACAGTCATGTCCTAACTCTTTTCCTTCCTTACATTTAGCTATTAAGGCACATATCTGAACATATCTGAAGTAGCTGAGGTATTCAAACCTTTTTAAGGGAATCAAACAATTCTGAAATGCAAAATTCATATCTGAAAGACAGATATTGAGACTTGATTTCCAAATTAATTGAGTACTTGGTTAAATTTTCAAAACAGCTGAAATTATTTATTTGACTACAAAAGACTGTGTCAGAACATCAGTATCAAGCCTCCTAAAGAAGCTTTTGAGATGTCAGGAGATATTACAAAAATATGTTTCCCAGAAATTATGTGAACTCAGAAAATTCCTGTGAACACTCATGCAAATTTTGTCTCCCTCCACCTTCTCCCAAGAAATGAAGGACACCAATGACAAGTCTACCCAGTCAGTATCACCTGCATGCAACATATCTATGGTTCATATCTTCATGCTCCAAAGCCAAATTTACATGTTCTTTATAGAGATTCTCTCAGATCTCCTTATCAGACAAAAATACAAGCTTTACCACTGGCTTGTTCTGATGGCACCTGCAGATACTTCCATCTCTTATGAGAAAAAAAAGAAGAACCAGAGCAATCTATAAAGTAATAAAGAATTTATTTTTTCTTTACATCAATCTTTATGAAGATAACATCACTTATGTTTGTGATTCAAACTTCTTGTACCGCATATTGCTGATTTTTAACATGGCGCTTAAGGGAACGGTCACTTAAACAGCTACACAATTTCATTAAATTAATCAATTTGCCATTTCTCAATTACATGTCTGAACATCCAACTCGGTCAAATTTAAGACCATTCATTCATTTCTGATGTTTTATAAGGGAGAAAAAAAAAATCTTTCCCTTTCTGCTGAAATATCTTACCATGTTTACAAACACCTAAGGGAAGGGGAGAATTTCTCACAGAAGACACTGAAAGGGCAACAGAAAAATCCTTTTTATTGATTACATAGCTGGTAAGAAGAACAACACCAAACAATATGATAACACTGGATGATAACACTACCTGTACACATGTACAGGTCAAGCTGAAATACTGTGCAGTTCTAATAACTAGAGGTGTAGTGCACCAATTTTTTGCCTATTTAACAGAAGATAATAGACGCTTTTAAACAACTAATGAAAAGTTTCACTGGGAAGCCATGCACACTTGAATAGAGATGGAGGAATATTCTGCACAATGTAACTTCGTGATCTGGGTTACATCACATATTCTGGGAACCATGTATGAGGAACTCTTTGCACATTATGTGCAAGGCCTTAAAGTTAAAATATTGTCTTGGCAGTTGTTATGTGCATGAACAGGTCAATTGCCCACCATCTGGCTGGCATGAATGGTAAATCTTGTGCACCACTTCAGAAGTTCACACATAAGCACAAACTCTTGGGCTCCATGCAGTTCAGCTTTGGCAGGCCACTGAGGCACACTGTATTTTGGCCTTGTTTCATCATGTTTAAATACTGCCTGTGTATCCTGTATGTCCCTAATGAGTTACTACCCTCCAAGGCAACCAGATTTAAGCACCACTAGAAAATTAAGTCACACAATGACATTTAGAACAGCAAGCAAGGCAAGCTCCCCTGATGTTACTTCCTGCTATACGCATCTTATTTTTGCTCCACAGAGACTTCTAGTGGCCAGAAGTGAGAAGCCTCTGCAATTTTTTTACCTTCCAGCTCATCACTAAATCAGTAACAAGGCTTAAGAAAATGAAGCCAACAGCTTGCTGGGAACTTGTGCATAACAGCATCATCAACTCATTTCAAATCTGCAAGCTGACAAAATACCCAGAGACAACACCACTTTCGAACAGGATTCCTAACATTCATGGGTAACAGTCACACTGTGGCAGAAGAAACAGAGCTACTTAGTTTTACTGTACAACTGGAAACAACTTAATAGAATGAAACACAGCAACACATGCGCCACAAACTGAACCATCAGCACAAGTCTAATAGAAATACTCCTGTAATATTGCAGGTCATGTTTTGTGAGCTAAAGAACTTCTGAACTGTTGCCTTAAAGTTAGTTTTATCTTCACAACACAAACACTTCAATGGAATCAGTCTGAAAACATCTCCTGAAGTCACAGGACTAGTTCATAGTGAAGACTCAAAGCCAAAGAAAAATGGATTGTAGGAATAGGGTAAGTACAAGTATCTAAATTCTTCACCTTACTATTTCACTTGTGGTCACTGAAAGGAAGATCTTCACCTGAAAAAAAATTCATTTAACACTTGACAACAACATTAAAACAAACATACAAACAAAAAGCCTGCATTACATATTGATTTAGAGACCAGCTCTTTCAAAACCAAGACAGCATAACTAGAAAATTAGAAAACCTGGTCCCATTTTTGGATTCAAATACTGATTGTAAGTGGTACGGTAAAATATGGTACATGCAATAGTATCAAAACCCTGCCTTCTAGTACACAACCAAAAGTAACTAGGGAATTAGAAAAAATCCCCAGCTACTGCCTATCACAGACAACACAGGGGACATTTCAGAAGACTAGTAACATACAAATCAAGATGATCACACCATCAGTCCCTCATTGGCAAGGCTTTTCTGGCTAGGTAAAAATTAGATGTCATACAGGAAGCATAAATTTTATATCAAAATTGTCCTCTAAGTTACAATTTCACCTCTGATTAAACAGTTCCCTTCCATATAAACTAACTTATAATATGCTTACTTGGAGAAGGCTACAACTACATTATCTAAAATAAAAATTTTTTTTAAGTGCTGTGAAACAGAAGCAGGATTTCTGTCTGCCCACACATAAGTCGACTAAAACAATTACACAATTATACCCAATAAAGTACTACTTCTAGAAAACCAAAACAAAACACATAAAATACAAGCTTGATGCACTTGACTCTTCCCAATGATTAGTTTTGTTTTTTGCCAATTAACCACTCCCCCAGAATTTAGTGATTTGCTGCCTAGTATTTGAATCCTAGTTTTATCATGACACATTGTAGTCAATCCAACAGCTCAAGAAAAAACATTGCAAAAGTCCAGAGAATAGCCAGCATGAAAGAAACCCTCCTTCTCCCAAGAACCATTTATGAGCACTGCTAGTCACCAAACGAGAGAAAATGGTCCCAAGTGACACTTCCACAGCAGAAACACTACAGCTCAACAGCCCAGATGTTGCTCCTTACAGCTGTCTTGCAGGAAGTGCATCCAACACTCACAATAAAGCTGAGTACATTAGGAGAACATTGCATTTTTCTGTTGGAAAAGGATCTTCAGTTCCCTTGTGCACATTGTGACCTTTAGGTTTCATTCAATTGATTGGTAAATATTTGTTTTATGAACCCAGTCACTACCACTACTGTACAATAGTTCTACAATCATGCAGAAAGAACACTGTGTTTCTTCTTAAAGAGCAAGACTTCACCTTAGGTCCTGAAGAGGAAGAAGCATTAAAAGAAAAGGAAGAGAAAAAAAAAAAACTCACAGAAAAAAAAAAAACATAACAAAACAAACCTTCAACATACATGCAAAAAATTAGCTACTAAAGCATGGTACTCCTGTGACAAGCTCCATTCTTCCATAATATCTGGAGTTTGGTTGTGGCCTTTTTGAACCATTGCAATCAAAAAAGTGAATACAAATAAAATTGATTAAAGGGAATTTGATCTATAAACCCCTCTGCATTAATGAGAATCTTTATCAACACAGCTGCCCTGAAAAGTAGAAATTATGTTTGCTATCACTGTTTCAGTACACACTTGACAGTCAGTGACAAAAATAGAATTAATGGATGAATCCTTTACTTTAGACTACATATATTCAAGTGTTTTGTTTGGTGATCCATTGCATGACACCAGGAAAAGACAAAGGCATCTTCATCCCATGCTTTTCTGGTTAGTGACCTCAAGAATGGCTATACTGAGCCAACCTGAATCCAAGAAATATGATGTCCTCTCACATTGAGCCTGCATTATGAAAAACATGATTACCTCAAAAAACAGCTAAATTCAGAATGGCAATGAATGTAACGGAGCATGGACTTTTCTTATTGTTTCACATCCAGGCATTAATGGTGCACTGTGGCAAAACAACTGTCAATTCAGATGATTGACTAAACTGATACAGATATTAAGTGCTCTACAAATGATTCCATGAACATAAATGTAAACAGAAGTGTTTGGCCTCCATACTAAGTGGTTTTTCTGAAAGTGCTGGGATTTGGAAATCTGTCCTGCATATTTCCAAAAGCAATGAGTTTACATTCTGTTTGACAGGATTAATAAAGTGTTTTGGAGGTTAACTCACTTTGGTCATGATCCCAAAGAACAGTTTATATTAAGCAGTTTCAGCTATCCTCCTCATCATCACTAATAAGGTCTCTCTTTTCTACGCAGGTCTCTCGTTCGCGCAGGAAGTCCTCGCGAATGGCTTCCAGCTCCGTCAGCTCCAGGCGCACTTTCTCCAGGTGATAGGCCCTGCGGTTCCGGATCTGGCGTAGTGGAAAAGGGTTCAGGTCTCCAAAAGCAATAGCAGTCAGTTTCCTGCAAGATTACACAATGGTAGAAGACAATCATTCATATTTGGTGGGCTTTTAACTCAGTTTTAAACTTCATCCATATCGACTTTTATCATATGTCACATATCTCTGGTCTCGTTCACACTTGATAGGTCTCAGATGTTATCAATATTTCAAGAAATTTCTGTAATGCATTCAGGCTTAAGGATATTTCAAGTGATAAAGTGCAATCAAATGTTCAAGAATTCCCCAAGCCACCTGTAAACTCTGCTATAAAGATCACAGCCTTGAAACACTGAGCGGAAGACATAAGCTTGAGTCATCAGAGCTTCCTTGGCTACACTGAATACTCAGTACATCCAGTTACCTCTTACAGATTGGATAACTTCCTCCATAGAACCCACTGCACCTCCTTCAATCCCAAACCACTCAGCTCTCCAGTTAACCAAGATAACCTGATAATTAAGAGACCAGATAAAGCCAGGTACAACAGATGTGGACAAGGATAATACAGAACGTGGACAAGCCAAAGTTTCCAACGGAGTGAGAATGCTCTGGGGTTCTGCTGGCTGGAGCAGAGAGATCTCTAGACCAGTGTCAAACCAAATTTGTCAGGGCACAATGCAAAGCACCCCAGAGGATCCAGCCCCCTTCCAGAGTCACACTGCATCATACCATCCTGCAGTCCCAGCAAACCCAGCAACTGGTCAGTCTAACCAGTCCAAAAAGACTGCATTCAACTACATCACTATTGCTGATCTATACCCAAAACCATCTTTGTTTACTAAAGAAAAACAGAGAACTGGAATATTTAATTTATTCTATTTGAATTATCCTAAATAAATATTGAGAAAACTTCTTTGGACAGTTCATTTAATGGTAGGTTTGTATTTTTGAGTGATCAAGGAATGATTTCCTGCTATTTCTACCCAGAACATATTCCAGCAGCTTCTCTACCTGTGCACAACATGCCATGGCTCTGTAGAAAAACCCAGCTATGACATCCTGTAACTAGAATATAATTACGCATGTGTTTGTAGAGACCTTTCTCTTACTACAGAGATTGAACTTAGAAACTCTGTGTAGAACAATTTTAACCATTCAGAACATCCATGAGTTCTACACAAATAAATATTTCTGAATTTTTCCTTTACAACAGGATCATTTTTTGTCCATATCAAGAAAGACCTCATTCTACATGCTTTTGTACTGCTCAAATGTTGATGATGTAAAACTTGTACAAACGTGGCAGAATAAGAAACCAGGCAGCTTGAATCCGGTCTTGTCAGTCCTAGCAGGCAAATCCATATTCCCTACGTGGCACTACACTGCTTCCACTCTTAAAACCCCAAAAAGCAGAGACTTACAGATCAGCACAGAGCATATTTATATTGCAAATGTATTTGATGTACTGAATTCTGTCTTCATTTGAACTTCCCATCCCCCAGTGATCCCAAATTAGTTCATTTTGTTAACATCAAACTCAGCAATTTTAGAAATCTTTAAAATAGGTTATTTCAGCACCAGAAAGTTTAGACAGGAGAATCAAGACATCATTTCCACAAGTGGAAAAAGAATGGAAAGCCAAATCTTCACCTCTGATTAAATATCAATATTTTGTTCGAATTAGGTAAGAACAAAAAAATTTAATTTTTTTCTCTCTGCATCAATCCCTTTCAAGCACAAGATTATTCAGCTTTAATTTCTCTCCAGTCAAAACTGAAACAAAAGAAGTAAAAATAATAAAGTTCTTGCAGCAGGAGTCAAAGTATAAGCCTAAATTTATGTGGAGTTTATTACATTAAAAAGAAATATCTCAGATTTCAATATACAGTTCTGCTCTAAATTGAAAATCAGTGAACTCCAAAAGATGTGCAAAACATTTTCAAACATTAAACCAATCCTAATATTACTTTTAAGATTAACCTGCTGCTCTACAGTCTTGAAACCAGGAACCTAAAAACACTAGACCCTAATTTACGAACTGTAAGTCCTATGCAAGGACTGAAGACCAGAAAAATTTATTCTCTGCTTCCAAGTATATCTTAAAACCAGCTGAAACTATGTGGCATGAGCCTGTGCATTAACCACACCTAAGAGATCTAAGCCGTGGGGAACATGGCTCACGTCTTTTATGCTTGAGCCAGGATGTATTCTTATTTATCATAAAACATTTTAGTAACAAGTTACATCTGCAATGCAGAGAAAAACTTCACCTATGGTTGAAATTCTGACGTGTTGCTACCATGATACAACACCTAAACAAGGTAATCTCCTTCACAAGCAAAAACTACTATTTAAGCCTACACCACTTCTGATTTGTCTCTGCTAGATAAAAGTGCTCATGACAAATACTAGCAGTTGGTTGCAATGTCGTCCCGACATCTTATGAGCTTCCTGGGTGCAAGCCTGCTGAGGTTTTCCTTCCCAAGGAAAAGCTCACTTTCTCAGCACAGAATTCTATAAGCGTATCTTTGAGCTGTGTTTTTCAAGGACACTGGTGGTGTTTTTCTGCTCTGTCTCCCGATATGGGAGATGGGGGTTTTTCTATCTGTCAGCCAATGAGGTGGAGAACTGCTATCACTGAATTGTAAGCATTCTAGCACTCCTGTACAGAGCATGAAGACGTAAGCATCTGAGCTCTGTACCTGGGCACATAATAGCCCAAGCCTTCTGAACAATGGAATCATCTTAATAAATCATATTAAGCCTTCTGATATTGGAGTCAGAAAGTTCTGTTTCGCTGTTGGGCCACAACAATAGTTGCATCTCTAGTTGCCTTATATATGAATTAGGATCTAGATGAAAACAACACGAAAGCCACAAGACAGACGCCTCCCAGGGCCCTCTACAAGTCCTTCAGAGCTACCCCTGTGTGAGTGACCCACCTGGCATCAAGGATGGTGCGTGTGAAATAGCGAAGATACTTGAAAATAGACATTGAATCTTGCAGCTTTAAGATTTCTTCTTCTTTGTATTTAAACAGTGCCAGGGCAAATCGGAATATTACCTAAAAAAATACATACAATATTTGGTACTTTTTAAGCACAGAATACACTGAGTCTCATGACTATCTTTATAAACTCCCAACAAGAGGTCCTCACGCACAGGCTGCACTTAAGCCCTTTAATCACATCTTCCTCTATCTCCCTTCCCTGCCCCAGCCCCTATTTCTAAAAGCTGGAAAACGTTTTGAACGGTTATGCACAGCTCCTCCCTTGTTTTTTCCCTAACAGTCATTTTAACTGACAGGAGTTTTGCAAAACAACTTCCTTTTAACCCCGCACTCAGTAACACCACAGTACTTTGTTATCAGGTAACAAATGAACAAACTCAGCCCATTCAGTTCACCTTTGGTCCCTCATAGAGGAAGGAGTCCCAGATCTTGAAAAGGATGTCACTAACCACGCTGTCCACAAAAACCACAAGAAACCAGTTGAAAGTGATGAGAGTATAATCAACTTTATATTGTTCAAAATGAGCATGTAGTCGTGGAAGCTTCTCGCTCAATAAATCCTTAAACACTCGCTGATCAACCTAAAGAGATGACAAATAGGGTGTGTTATTGTTCCAATTTTCCAGCACATCATTCAGAGCAAGGCTGTTACCAATCTGTAAGTGCAAGTTTTTCCAGAGGTAACCAGGAAACCCAGGATTGTCCAATTCACACTTCCAAGCTAGATCCACCCAAAGCACACACAGCTACCCCGCTGCAGATTGCCCTTGTCTCCTTTTCAACCCAGCCCAGGTCTCACAGGGCTCCTCACACACAGGTGGAGTGTTTCTAGTACTGGTCACCAGTGCTGCACTGGCGCAGGGGCACAGGAGCAGAGAACATGCTGGGCAAACACTTGGCTGGAGGAGGCAGCCTGGACCAGAGCATCACGTGGAAGCAAGAATGCTACAGTGGCTACTGCCCACAGCACTGCAAATGCATTCTCACCCTGCCCTCCCCCAGAGCCCAGCACCACCATTCCCCCAAATATGAGGAAAGGAATGGTAACACAGCTCAAGATTGTGAAGCTGTCAATAAGAAGGGGGGTTAAGGACTGCAGCTCCAAGCAGGACACTGAACAACTACCTCATTGTTAGAGTCCTTGTCCAAACAAGGGTCCTGGTGCCTGGAACCCATCCCTGTCAACTCCACTCACATCCCCTTCCAAAGAGGCCTATCAGACAGTTGCAGAGGAAAGCTGTTGACTGGCTGCAGTTTACAGGACCAGGCTTTATCCCAGCAGAGCACATACCTGAGATCCCAGCAGTGTCTTAGTATAATAATCACGAGGCATGAAAACTTCCACTATTGTTACTAGACACCAAAAAGCATCTTCCTGTTCCAAGTACAGAAGTGCAATTGCTACCAACCTGGAAACAGGGTTTATTTGGAGGAGAAGATTATTAAAGATGCAAACTGTAGTAAGAACCATTACAGTAAAGTATTTTTTTCTGTTCAGCAGAGATAAATGTATTAACAGCAGAACACTGAACAGCAAAAGATGAAGTTTAAGATGGGACAAAGCCATGCCTTCTCAGCCACACCAAGTATTTGTATTCAGCTAAATAAGAAAACAGAAAAAGGCAAAAACTTGTTTTAAGAATTTCTTGAAGTGTTGGTGCTGCCAATTTTAAGAGCTCTCTAAACACATAGTCTAGTTTAGAAAGGAGATATTTATTCTAAGGGTGCTAGGTGGAGGTTTCCACATTACTACTACTGCTACCACCACCACCTCACCACCTCTACTATATTACTCACTGTTTTTATTTAACTACTTCTTCAGTGCTATTTCAAATTACAAAGCTGCTCTAAGTTCAAAAGCCTATTCTAGTACATAAAATAGTGCACAAGTGGACATCTATAGCATTACATCATGGGGATGAGACAGGGCGTTAGACCAACATATCTGCTTCAAGTAGCACCTTCTGTTACTACAGATCATCAAGCAGCAAAGCTATCCTGCCAAAGGCCAACTGCAATGAATCAGAATTTTTCTTAGCATTGTAACACAAGAATCCCCTTTATATTCTGCAACTCTGATTGAAGACATCAGTGGAAAATGCTGAAATTTGTTGCCTTAAAAATATGAAAAAAGCTTTCAAGCATTTTTTTCTGCTTGCTTTAAAAGCAGAAAAAACCTAACAAATTCTTGTACAAAAAAGCAACACAATGCCCTACAACCGACATGAAGTCAATGTAAAACTACATTTAAGTAGCTCATTTCTTATGAGTTAATTCTAGTTCCAGTTCTGATGCCAAGTTGATTTTACAAAATTTATTATCCAGGTCAACTGCTTTTTTTCATTGGTTTAAAAAATGTGATAGTTATTTGTTTATTATGAATTATGAGCATACAACCCCTAAGGCAAACTGCTGTTCGAAACCATGTTGCTATACATGTGATTTGGAAAGCTCACTAAGTGTTTCACTGCGTAGGTATTACCCAAGATTAGCAAAATCTTACCTGTTGAGCCCTTGGCAATAGCCTATATCAGGATTTCTCCAGGAAAATGCCAGCAGCACATTTCGCAGCTTCTGGATCCCTTCAGACGTTGGGGAGGAGTAATGTTTGTTGTTTGGCAAAGTCCTCAAGAGATCCAACTCAATCTGTTTAGATGCAGGATTTGGTTTTTCCAGAGCTTTTTGAAGCAAGATTTGGAAGTAACCAGGAACTGCGCTGTCCTTGAACTTTTTACTATGGAGATTGACACACCATTTCCACATCTTGGAACGGTGTTCATGTGGAATTCCAGACCGAATAAGGTTCTTCAGTTCCACACAGCGCATCATCTCTCTGTTCATTGTGCTTGCAAGATAGTTTTCCCATTTCACTCCTGTGGAGATCTCTCGATTTTCACTGAGTGAAAGTGATCTCAAGTCCAAAGCTCTTGATTTTGCTACTAGTTTCTCCTCATCATCATCCTCTGGGATGGTCTGAAAACCATATATATCATATTCGCTGAAATGGAGAGGAAGAAAAAAGTTTTAAAAATATGTTCAGTAGCACTGAAGCTCTCAAGTTCCCACCATAAAGTCACTTCAAAGCCACTCTCCATAGCTCTCAAGTTCTTATTAAACATTTTTCTGAAGTATATTCTTTATTTAACAATTACTTGTACAATTCCATATACAAAAGACTTGGTGCCCATGTTCCTGTATATATTACTACACTAATTAAACAATTTATTTAACAACATGGTCAAGTTGGAATGTACCCATCTCCTCAGCAGCTCACCTTCAGCAGCTGTAGGGCAATACCTTTGTCTAAGTTTGATACTGTATCTCAATTAATGAATAAATGTGTCAGTGAAACTTCCCAGTGTGACCATTCCTGAGACTCCCTGGCAGCCACACTCCCAACAGAGACTGTCACTGCTGCGGCCAAAGCCCCCTGATGGTCCCCACTTGACTCCTGCACACCCTCACACTCACAGCCAGGCCAGGTCTCCTCACAGCTTCCACCCCAGGCTTCCCTCAGCAGAGTCTCAGGCTCCATAAAACACCTTATTCAAGGCCCACAAACACAACATCGCCCGGGTTGGTGCCACGAAGCGCCCTCAACAAAGGAGTCCCAGGGCTTTTATCCCCTCACAGTCCAAGTCTCACAACCTTCCTCCTCCTCCTGAGTCCTCGCTGTGTCTCCCAGTGTCCCAGGTGCCACCAGGCCTCGTGCCCTTTGTTATGTAATCTATTGGCAGTTCATGGCCCCTTATCTTCAAGATTAGACCACCCATAGCTCAATCTGCATCTCAACCTGCACTGGATGTCTTCCCCAAAACAATGTATTTATACAGCTAAAAGGATTTCATGACTGTTCCCTCATTAATGAAGGGTAATACAATAAATAACCCAAACCTGCAAATATATTCTCACTGTCTGTTTTCCAGTGTTATAATAGAGCCCACTGGCCAAAACACGCATACATTTAATTTAATAGGTCCAAACTACCTGACCAGGTGGGGTTTGAAAAATGCTTGTTCTGGTTGTTCACTAGGTTCTGCTTTCAAGGCATCTTCCAGTAACTGTGTGATAACCTCACGAGCAGGACTTTGATCCTCAGAACAAACAGGAGTTTTCATTTCTTGAAGCAAGATCAAGTATTTACTTTCAATCTGGCAGAGTTTGGCTTCTAAGCTGGTATACTGCAGAAGACAATACATTATATAAATCTTCAGACACTTCGTACTATACTTCTTTTACAACCTGGCTCAATGCTATTCTATTGGTTTATGCTGCTTAGAAACATCTAAGTCAAGAACAGCCAGCTTAACTTTTCCATTTTTGTAACACCGTGAAACATAAGGCAGCATAGTAGACCAGATGTTTTCCACCATCTGTAGTTTTGCATATGGAAAATCTGAGCAAACTTTAATTAACACTGCATTGTATGAAATACCTTAAAAGAACAAAATGGTTGCATTGTAGCAGGTTTAATCTGTGCATGTTTGAACAAGGACAATTCAAAGTGGCATATGAGTTAGGTAACAGCATGTAAGAATTGTAAACACACACCTCTGTGCCAAAAATACAGCATTTAAGCCTGACCGCTGAGTGCATGGCTTCCAAAAAACCAAAAGCAGACCCTACTGAACCACAGCTACAGGTATCTAACTTTAGTTACAGATGAGTGCATTTTCCTTAACCCCTAGCACTGGAAATCTTTATTATTTACCTGCAACATCTCTAAACTCAAATTCACCCAGACAGAAATTACATCCACCATACCATAGTCATCCTTCGTGCTCAGGAGAAAGCTCTATTCAGTGACCTATCAAATCCTTACACATCCTGTCACTGACCTTTAAAAAAAATCATTACAGCATTAATTCTGAGGAAACAATGTTTCCAGACATGTACATGCCTTTGTTCATAAGTTTTCAAAATGTTCCACCAGGTCATGCAATTTTAAAAGCAATTACTTCTTTAGAGAATCCATTCAGAAAGATTGGTCTGTAAGGACTGAGAGGGCTTTTTTTCTTTAAGCTATCATATTTAATACATTTAAATTGTTCCATTTCCTGGGCAGATTTACAGCTAAAGTATAGAAAACTGCTTTAGACATTGCCAAGTGAGAACATGCTGACCTTTGCCTGCCATTCTCTCTCTCTTGCTTCTGCATTTCTTCGTAGAGTAGAGAGTTCCAAAATCTCCTTATTTAAAAATTTATTCTGGGTCTTATAACCCTGAAGATTGTCCTGTTGATAAAAAAAACCAAAGTGGATTATGCCTGTCAGATAAAGGTCACCTTAGAGCATAGAAACAGCAGCTACTAATAGGACTTTAATTAAAAATATCAGGCTCAAATCAAATATTACTTTTGGACTTCATGTAAATGAAAATTACAAATTTTCATTTGTAAAAAAATGGGAAAATTTCAAAATTGGGGAATTCTCAAATTAGCGAACCAAAACCACTACACAAAATACACATGCCAAATACGAGCACAGGGTGGTGCTGTGCCTCACCTGCATCGCATCCAGTGCTCCACTGCTTGTAGAAGGCAGCTGGCTGCTGTCAGGGGACAGGCAGGGAGAACAGGCACATGCAGGCTGAGCCCTGATCCCAGAGGCCACAGCAACACAAAAAGTGGGGGATGAATGCCCCTTGGGTTTTTTCACTACCCTCACCAGCCCTCATTAGAAGTACAAGTTTCATGTCTGCCTCCATACAGAAAGATAAATCCTTAGCAATGACGTTCCCTGCTTAATCCACTCAGACCACTGCCCCTGAAAGCTGAGCATGTGGGATGAGGCTGGTACCCTCCCAGGAGCCACAGGACTCTCACAGTCCCCAGCATCTATGAGTTCTGTCTGCCTTCTGCCAAGACCACTGACTTCTAGTTTCAACTTTATTTATTAAATCTTACCAGGCCCACATATAAGAAAGAAAATGATGCATGTTTAAGCACATTTAAAGTGACTTATTTATATTCCAAATTCTTTGGAATGTTAATAAATTTGAAATACAACTTTTACCCAAAGGCAAGAAAACCTTAGAACAAAGTGGATAACTTCAGTAACTCCATTAGAACTTGTGACACATTCAGAGAGGTATGTTAAAGAATAAAAATAAAGCATTAGTAGGAGCTGTAGCAGCTTTAGTAAAACAGGTTCTTACACTCCTCCCTCTTTTTTTGTCTCCTTTCGCTTTTTTTCCTGTCTCAAAGAGCTTCCCTTCGCTTTTCCACATGCTCTTTGTTGCCTCACTTTTAATATTTAAAATAAAAAAAAAACCAAAGCAAGCTTTCTGTTTGTTTTCCTCCATGCTTATATTTTCCTCTTACCCTTAATCCTTACTGCTCCTTTGATTATTTCTTACATCTCTTCTGCTCCACACCAATGATTAATTTACTGAAAGTATAGGACCCTGCACTTGAGATGGCCCTAAGGAGGGAAGTTCTGGTTAGATTGTCACATAACAGCTCAAAGTGGAGGTTCCAAGCTGAGAAAGCCTCCATTGATGATTGTCCTGGGGAACTGCTGTAGTGATCTCAAACAGTACAGGAGACTAAGAAGTACTTTTACAGGGAGAAAAGATTCCTCTATGCATCAAGACAGAGACAGTACTCTTACTTTTAGTCTGTCCAGTTCCTGTAGCTCCTTATTAGTATAGGTGGCCGTGGGGGTATTTATTGCTCCACTTTGAGAGGATGTGCTGTCCTCACATTCACTAAGTTGACGAGAGAGTTTCATGATGACTTCATCTTTAGCTTGAATAGTTTCCATCAACATTCCCAGCCGTTCATTGAGTTCTCCAACTTTACACTTCAGATTCTTGACTTCCAGCTGGAGACTATCTTTTTCCAGATTTAATTTTTCAAGCTGATTGTTGAGGCCAAAAATCTGGTCATCTTTTTGGTGCAACAGCTCTAATGTATCTTTGGGAACCCCCTCACAAAGGCGGCTTGCAAAGTATTTATCATATTGGGAAGATCGGACTGTTTGCTGCAGAAGTCGAACAAGTTCCTGAGAATTAAAAAACAGCGAAAAAACCCAATGAAATTTTAAGTTTCTAAATTTTATAGCTTAGAAATCTAACATCAAGCAAAATAAAGTTTTCGGAATGGGTTGAGACCTCATGCTAGTGTTTTAAAGAGAAAAGGAAACACTTTATGACATGATTTCTAGCAGGCTAACACCTTACAATGACTGGCCTACATAGATGGCTTCAGTGTCCTTCACTGAGCTAAGGATCCTGCCTGAAATGTCTACAACAGGTTAAGGAAAAGGACTGGACAGCTGAGGCCGGGCAGTTACTTGGAAGGTGAAAAAAGCCTTGCTTGCAAGCAGCCCAGGAAAAAGTTACAGAATGGAAAAAGCAAAGGTAACTAAGAGCTCTCTTCTCTAATGGATGCAGAGAAAACAAAAGGAGGTAAAAAACAAATGCTGCTTTGTCAAAAAGGAAGTCTACGAAAGGCTGTTTAGAAAATCTTGCCACAGAAATGACCATCTAAGACACCGTTTTTCTTCTTATTAAAACAGAAGCAGTTGTGAATGCAGTGTATCACTAGACCAATGAGATTTCTCACATCAGCAGGCTCAAAAGCTCAAATGTACTCCTACGAAAGATAATGCCTAAAATGAGTGTAAATATGGACCTCAGACTCCTCCTTTGGTTTCCCTTTGATCACCTCACACAAAGGAAAATACAAATAGCAGAAGTAGCAGCTCCACGAAAGATCTAAAACATTTTTCTTCTTAAAATGAGTAGAAGTTCTTTTAGATAAAACCAAGGTATTGAATAAATTTGGGTTAGGAGAGCACACAAGCATGACCACCATGTGAGTGCAGTCTATATACACACATTATGGTTAGGCCTATCTTACAAAACCCCTCCTGAGGAGAGAAAGAAGCTAGGTCTATTTCCTACCCACTGCACTAGCACTGAAAGAATCAAAAGACAAACAAAGAGAATCTGAAAGAAGTAGTTCCCAAGATATTTTATGTACATACAGAAAAAGAAGCTATGACTATCAGCCACGATCCTGGCAGACACCGAAAAAGTTAACTTGAGAGAAGAAGGAAGACAGATAAACCAATTCAATGAACAGTGTGCAAATGGAAGTTTTATTCAGGGCTCTTATCTTCAACAGATGTAAAACATGGTCCTTCTTGTTTCAAGACTTTTTGTACACAAAGGTTTGTTTAGAGCCATCATTTTATAACAACCAACCAGGTCTTAACGCAGTGAGATGACCAGAAAGGTTAAAACTCACAATGCCAGACCTATTTGCATTTGTGCACTTTGCCTGAAGGTTTAATTACCTTTTGGCTCAAAAGGTCTTTCTTTAGCTTCTCCAACTCTTCCTGCTGGCTTTCATACTTCAGTTGCAGTTCAGAAACCAGTCTGTTCCCATTGCCAGAACACCACTCTGTTGGGGAAGAGTCGCTGCTGTTGCGGTTTTTGCTTGAGCCAATAATATCTTTCAATGGGCGCCTTGCTTTGTGAGGAATGCGGCCAAAATCAAATGGAAAAGCTGAACTAGTCAGTCCTGCATAAAACAATTTCTTCTAGTTCGGTTCACTTAGTAAAAAGGCATTTCAAAGCATTCAGATTTCCTCAAAAAATATACTCAGTAACATTAGACTTTGAGAAGCTTTCAAACCACTCAATATAATAGCGTTAAACATGCCTCATTTTCCAAGTTGCTTCCTTTGGTGAGAAAAAAAAAGCTCAAAAATCTTCTCCCCTCTCAGATAAAAGACTTGGCTCATAAATTAACACTTTTTATAAAAGACATGAAGGAATTTTACAATTCATTACAGAAAATAAAAGGTATCCGTAACTACGGCAAAGTAAACTTTGCTTCAAATAATCAGAGCAAAACCATCTCTTATATCACAGCCTACTGCTCCTGTAAGAGGATTCAATGTAAGGTTTCACCTCCATGTACAGGATGTTTTCTAACAGATTAAATCACTTGGATGCCACCTAAAGTGCTCTTAAAGAGATGTAAAAACATCTTGACAAGGTTATTCCAGACACTGGTCAAATCTGAGAACCAGTTACAATACACAGATGAGCTACCACTCCATGTCCATCCCTGCTTCTGCCCCATTTCAGAAGCAAACCAAGGTAACAGGTATACACACAGAGTCTAAAGGCAATTCTGCTTCAGTGGGTGACACTCGAGTGAGTAATTACAGACATCAGCATTTCCCTTCACCTTGTTACTTTGCAACTCATGTGACAAAATGAACCAGTAGCATGCTCAGGAAACCTGAACCACTGGATAACAAGGCTTTGTCTTTATTCTCTTGTATCTGAATGGCAGGGGACCCGAAACACATAATAAGGAATTAATTTTTTAAAAAATAGTTTACAGAGCTGTGGATGTGGTTTGTAAAGAAAAAGATAAGCTTCCACTTATCTCTTAGAGACAGATATAACACGGTACTCTATGCTAAACAAGGTAAGGCATATGATCCCCTTCTTTCCTCCCCTTCTACCTTTATTTCCTTCTGCCAGGTGTTTCCTTTTTTCTTCCAGAGCCATTGAGTCCTCCAAGTCTTTTGGGGTTGGATCCAGCAGTTCCCACTCCTCAGTGGTATAAAATACACTCTTGCGATTTTCGTTACTTCCTTTTCTTAAGGAGGACATGGAATTTCTGTGAAAAAGGCAGCAGGAAAAAGTGACAAATATTTCTCCATTTTGCGTACTTTTTATGAGGGGCTTTTCACAGTTCAACCAGTACAAACTAAAAATAAGCTAAAAACACTGACAAAACCAATACCAAATAAAAGCTCAAACAAAATAAGGCATACACTACCAAACAGCACTTGCAATCAACAGTGCTAAATTCCAAGAACAGAAGAATTATTTTGCTTTAATGTCATAGTCTTTTGCATCCCCCTGTTTTAGCCTTGTTTTTACAGTGGGCAAGTACAAAACAAAGTTAGGATTTACAAGCAGCATCTCTTTATTGATCAGTTGTAGTTTAGAATTTTAGGGTAACTGTGAAGCATTAAACTGAACAGCATGCAGTCAAAACACATGTATGTTATAGTTCCATACTGGGGATTAATGGAAAACCTGGGATCATCCAAGAGACCTGCTGCAGCTGAAATACTGATGACAAGACTCCATTGCAGTTTTTTCTTTTCTACGGTGGAACATGGCCAACTATCTGCAAGAACATTTCAGGGGCAGCCTCTGAATTCCAGCCAGATAATTCTCTAGGAGAACAATACATTTCCCAGCAGGATGAGATTACCTGACCCAGCTCCCCCACAACCATCATGCACTCCAGAAACGTCCACTCTTAAATCCATGAGTATTAACATAGCTCAGTATTGCAAAGCCTTTGTTCAACTACATAAGGACATTCCAAATCAGCCCATATGAAACAGTTTAATATTTTAGGTGTAAAACTGGAAATATATTTAGTATCTCAGCATTTTCCACACAGTCTGTGCAAGCTCACTAAAATGCTTTCACTCAATCATCCACATTCTCTCTTCAAAACTTAGGCAGAAAATAACCCATATTACACTTTCAAGATCATTTGATGATCCAAGCCAGTCTTTCAGCTTTTCAAGACATTTAACATCTTATCAACATGAACTCTAAGCCAATCATTAAGCAGTGCACAACTTTTATAATCTAATGAACTGATAAATATTAACAAATTAAAAATACTCCTAATGGTTATTCATAAAACTATTTCAGTAATCTATTTACAAGCTTGGCAATGACTCATTTATGCTACAGATTTAATATTCTTCCAGAAAGAATCACAATTCCTGTTGGGGGCAAGAAGCCTAATTTCTTTGTTCAGATGTTCCACACAAAATTAAGTAGATCAAATTGGGCGATGATGGATATACTTCCTGATGATGGATTGGACACCCAGTATCAGTGAGTGTCTTGGGAAGTGTCACCTGGCATCTCTACATCTCTTCTCCAAATGGTGGCTGATCTCTTACCAGGCAACTCCAAACTCCACATTCTCTCTTCTGTTCTCTGTGCCTGTTCTGCACTCACTCAGCCTCAACATTTAAAAGCCTAGACACCACCTTCTAAAGCTTGAAAAAACCACAAAGAACAGGTCAAGTGACTTCCAGAAAAGCTACTTTAAAGAACTGCTGTTAGGCCTGTGAAAAATCATAGCCGATGCTGAGTTTTGTAAAGCTTTTGCACAGGTTTGTCCAGGGCACTCAAACTGCACTCCTTCATTGCTCTCTATTAGATTAAAATAAGATGAAAGAGTAAATAGATAAATTTGAAAACAGTAGTATTTATTTCCCTAAGTACAATCGGACAACCGACACAAGAGCCAATCATATGATCTAATGAGTCTCTATTTTTAAATGTTTGGAGTTTAAGTCTTATTTTTATGATTATATAACTGGAGGTTACCATAATTCAGTATGTTTCCAAATCTATATTCTGCATAAATAAATAGGTGAGAGCATGAAAATGAAAAAAAAAAAAATCAAGGCTACATGTCTGTATGTATCAAATAGTATTTGAAAGTGTATTTTTAAAAGTAGAGAAGCATATTTCAACTTTAATTACTGTGAATATATACACTGCTTAACTCCAAGACATATTTTTCCTTTTTCCCCCCCATTATTACATCACAACTGCTATCTAGGATGCAAATACAGCTATTATAGCAATATCTTCTCTGTCAGACACACTGTAAATGGGTTCAGGAGGAAGGACAAGGCCTTGACTGAGAGATCTACACACCTTAATACAAATTAATAAATATTAAACAAAAATGCACTCACAGCCAGAGAGGAGACTCTCTGCAGATTTAGACACACTTTGATCCATCCTCTGATAGTGGGGCTGTAACTAATCACAATCCAGTAAGACACTAGATAGGGCACATATATTCCAAAGGCTGTCAGATCATCCCCCTGTCCCAAATGTCACAGAATTGCTGTTCTGTGCTTTCTCCCTTCTGGAGAAGGGAAGAAAACAATCAACTACGACACTAGGGAAAAAATAAAACCCACAGCCAGAAAAAGAGTCAAAACCAACACCATCTGGTAACCTCTCAGATCTCTGCATTAAAACAGAAAGCTTTAAAAGGGATCTGTTTAACTTTGCACTGCTGATGAAAATTAACATTTTCCTCCTAGCTCAAGGAGTACATGCTCTGGTTAACCAAAGCTACAGCTCTGCTTTGTGAGCTGCTCTGCACTAGGACTGTAACATGCTTTAAGCAGAAGTGGAAAATCCATCTATGTGACCAAAGCAAAGCAAACAAAGTTCTTTAGAAAGAAACCCAACAGGAGAGCTGAAAACCAATGGGACTGCTTTCCTTAAAGCAATTAATACTAAAGGGTAAATTCAATGTGAGTGAGGGGTTTTGATGATGTTCAGAAGGGTCCGCCACATTTTTGCTCAGGAATTCAAACTACATCTACTTCAAATCTGTGCCCTGTGCTTTCATTTCTTTTAAGAAAACAAAAAATAAGGATTTATATTGGTTTGATTTTCATCCCTAAAAATAGTTCCTATGCACTGAGTACTATGACTGCTACAATGCTGGGAATTGACAGCTCCATGAAAAAGCAGCAGTGGCTGAGAATACAACTCAGCCTCAACAAGTGCTGGGGTTCAGAGAGCAAAGCCATCACTGGAAGTGCTGTACAAGACTTGAGTCTCCCTTTCAGGTATCAGTGATGCTACACAATAATGTTCCCTTACACCTTCAGACAGTAAATAGAGTAAAGAAACTGTTTACTTGAAGAGATACAATACAACAAACAAATCCACCCCATCACCTCCCATCATTCTAAGAAGCTCCACCAACCACATACCGATGTAGGAAATAGGCTTGGTCAGGAACTACCAAGCTTATGGCAACTCTTTTTCCCAGGTTCGCAACTTACTTGATCTCAGTACTCCATTGTTTAAGTGAGAAATTGATGGCACTTGCTTGGACTGGTGCAGGCTGGGAAGCTGCTTGTTCCCCTACCAGGTCTGTAGGAGAAGTGTCCACAGCTAGAATATTTCTAGCTCTCTCTGCTGAAGCATTTTGACTTAGGATACTCAAATCTATATTAAAAGGAAAAAAAAAAAAAAAAGGAAAAAAAAAAGAGAGAGAAAGAAAAAAAAATAAGCGTAATCTTCAAAAAGTAAAAGAATAGTGGCTATGTAAAGTCATAGACTGCTAAGTCTGCTAGTGACGTTCAGGTTTTATTTTAAATTGCAACATAGCTTTATCAAACATTCAGTTCAAATGAACCTTAAAAAAATAGCAGAAGTCTCAGTGAGATCTCACTGCAACCACATACTTTCAATAACAGACGGGACCTGTGTGATGCTCACAAAGCATTATTTCATGAGTGATTGACAAAATAGCCAAGCAGAACTAAGTCATGAACAGCATCACAAAAACACTGACCCAGCTTTCAGGATGTGCTTCATCCTGTAAGTTATTCATCCTAAAAGCAACACCGCTGCTGCAAGTCAATGAGCTTTACAAACCTGAGGCAGTCCTGTGCCAGGCCAGGCTGAGCACTGCCAGAGCCAAGAATGCCGGCACAGCTCTGCAGAACATTGGACACCTCCTGCACCAGTGAGGATTCCTGAATGCAGCTCCTCCTCAACCCATCCCAGCCAAATCTCCTGTGCACTGGAGTAAGTGGGGGGCCCATGGCCAGGCCATGCAGAGCTGCAGCACAGTCCCACACACCCCAGCAAACCCCACAGGCTCCCAACAGCTCGAGGAACTGGCCCAGCCCTGAGCCACAGCTCACAATGGCCAGAAGAGCCAGGCTGACCCAACCAGCACGCCAGGGCTCCAACACACCACCCTGGCAAACACAGATTGCACAACCTGCAGTGGCTGTGCTACCTCAGTGTTTCCATTAGTCTGGAGAGCTGCTTTCTGCCTCCAGCAGGCAGAGGGAGTAAAAAAACCAGAATACAGAATGTCCCATGAATAGCAAAACCATTAGAGAGAAGCATAAAGCATTTTACAGCCTTCTACAAATCCTCTGAAAAGGCAAGTTAAACAAACCCAAATGCAATTTTCAGATTCTTCTTGATATAATTAGTACTGAAGTGGATTAAAGATTTTTTTACAACACTCTCCCACTTGATTCAACATTTATATTAGAATGTAACATATTGGATTGGCTCTGACTTAAATAAAACCTTAGGACCCTCTTTTATCACTGGTGAGTCTTTCAGCCTCTGCTCTGACAACTGCTTCGCATCAGCAGCAAGACCATCTTTTAGCAAACCGTACCCTCTAGTTACTCAGCAGAGGGTTACATTTATCAAGTATCAAAGATTAGAAGTAGAAAGAACATTCTGTGATAAAGAATATTAAATATTGAAGATCACTGACACTAGGAATCTCCTAAACCCTTGAAAAATGGTATCTGACACAGAAACGTATCATGTCATGTTTCAAATAGAGGTACAAGTTACACTGCCTTGATTTTTATGAACAGATGCTTCAGGGCCTTATCAGCCAAAGGGAATTCCAAGTTCTTTTGCACTGTGGCTGTTTGAACAGAGCACAGTTCAGCTAAAATAACTCAGATAAAACTAAACATGGGATCATATTTACTGTCTAATGAAGAGGAAGGATAATAAGTAGGTTTGAACTACAAAATAATAGTTAAAAACAAAACCAAACCCAACCCCTCCCCTCCCCCCACCCCCGAAAACCACAACATCTCAA